>SJOL01008913.1:639220-689244 GCA_004794785.1 Opisthorchis felineus | reverse complement strand
TATATACGCTTGCATAAGCAAGCGTAAAATCTGCATTACCTCATCTCGTGTGCAAATGTCCAAACTGCTATTAAAATGAACCAGTGAAGACCGAGTGCGATGTCTATGTATCCATCCTGAATAGCAAACCAGTAGCTGCGCATGTTTCAGTGAATGAGCCTTCAGGAAACACAACCTGCAGACTGATCTCGCTGGATCCGCGTTGAACACGGCTGAAGATGTGTTCCATGTGGAAACGGACTCAGATGCAAGCATATCAGGTTGGGAAATCTGAAGAAAATTCTGTTTAAAATAGAATTTCGTGCGCTGCGTGAAACGTCCTTCGTAATGATGTTGACAATGTCAGACCTGACAAGATACTCAGACTGTCCTGATGCTGAAGTCGGATTCACTGTCAAAAGTCACCGAAGAGACAGTGTATACCAAAAACAGAAGACCTAGTCCGTCTGTTGGACTCGGCGAGTGGGCGTTTTCTCTTGTCACTCACTGACTTGGTCAACACCAGAACACGTAACGTGAACTGTAACGGGAGGTTGACCAAAGCCGTATCTTGCCTGAGTTCATGCTTATTACACTGCAGGTAAGCCAATAGTAGACAGGTGATATCATGTTGGAATTCCCACGCAAAATACAAAGCACCGGCAAACCCTGCAAATATGAACAGCAATATAGGGAGACAAGTTCCATGGGATGGCACTATTTAGCACACTCTTCCCAACCACAACTGTTTGGCATGTGAACTGCAGAGGTGCATACATCAAGCCTTCCGCTGTTCGAAGCATTGAGGTGTGAGCTTGTGATAACAAGGCTAATAGCTTCAACGGTACTACGACATCTAACCCCGGCACGTGAGACGAATCCGAGGATACTACGAAAGACTCCGTCCGTACTGATCACATCTCTAGGTCAAGTCAAATACTGGAGCAGCGCCATACGTACCGCCGGCCAGCAACTGCGATTTTCTTCTACATCAACCGGGCTTTAGACCCCATAGAGAGGGGGAAGAGGAAGTTTTTAATATATACTCCCTACTCTCTAGTCCCACATCTCTGATCGTGTAAGTTTACAAAGAACTATCCAAAAGGCTTCCACAACTAGTGGGATTCGTCATGGCTGTCCTCTTCCTCCTTTTCTGTTTCATTTATCACCGATCCGGAATGCACAATTCAAGAGATCGAGGCTCTTGGTCTCGGAATGATATCTAGCGAAAGAGTAGCAGAATGAGACCACTCGGAGGACAATGTCCTGTTGTTTGACCATTTTCAGTCTAAGGAGCCTACTCTAAACAGAACTTCCGGTATCATCCCTTGCTTCGGTGAGTTTTGCATCCCCAAAGTACAAAGCATTGCTTCAGGGTTTTCAATACCCCTTTGTTCCCATGAAACTTTGGAGTGAACTTGAATTTGTTGTCTGGTTCATTTATCTGGGCAGCTGTATAAGCCGTGACTGCACCGTGACAAAAGCAGTCAATGCATGCAGTACCTGGGTGCGGAAATTATTTGTTAAATCACGTTATTTATAGCGTCGGAAATGAATTTCTCTGAAGCTAAAGGGTCATATGTACAAAGCAACTACAAGAGCAGTGATAATTTGGGGTCAAGGCACCTTGTCCCATCTGATCCAAGGACTTTAAACCCAGTCCAAAAATTCGATCGTCGACATCTTTCTGGCTGTAGCCTGTTTGCAATGAAGTAACGCGTACTGGTAACGAAGCAGAACTGTTACAGAAACAATTAAAACTCATCAAGCGAAGGCGGTTTAGACATACACTTCGTATGCTTAACCATTGTACATTGAAGAAAGTAGTTTTCTAACTCGGAATCTTATTGAAGGGTTCGCGGAAGATAAGCTATGACAAGGCCACGTCACTTGAAGATAGCTACCGTCAAACGGGGTACCGTGCTCTTTCCTGGCTGGTGTACAGTGAGTCTCCTTGCATTTGGCTAGAAACCCTACAATATATGGCACGTAAATGACCCTAGTGGCGAGCACGCTGTTACTTCCTGATCGGATGCCTAACTAAATTCTGTCTGTCGTTGTATGGTATGCTCATGTCCAGTGAGGTTCGCAAAATACCTTGGATCAATTCCATACTTCAAAATAATTCCTATATGCGTTTAACCCGTTGTGATTTCAGGGTGCAGGCATCTTGTTCTTGACCGTTTTCCCAAGCAGAATAGGGTTGTCTGTACTGAGTCTTCACCATTCCCTGTTCTTTCCACTCGTTACAGGGGCACGATTTCCTCATGGTTATATGGCACTTCAGCATGAGTATTGACCAGTGCTGCATTGCTGTCGATGATGATGTTATCTTTCAGACATGCCGTCTCGGAAGCACAACCGATACAAATTGATGAACAAGATCAGGACCTTCGAACAGCATGTTCCGTTGCAGTCGGGGATGATATAACGTACAAGCTAGGTGTTAATTACGTGAAGTAATTATTTATGTTTCCCTATTCCTCAGACTAATTCATTACCCTTCCGGTAGCTGCTCAAGTTTCAAGACTGAATTATTCTATTTTATACAAAGTCGACTCTATATTAACTGTTCCTATAGAACCATGGTCTACCTATCTATATTGTCTGCTCACGTCTAATTCAATATATTGTTTGCTGCCCAGTTGCTGAACTATAGAACAAACGCAGGTGAATTAGACTACATGTTACCTGTCAGATAGGACACCTAGATCGGCTGATCAACCAATTCCTTGCCTTGAGATCACGGCCTTAGCACAGGATCGCACACTAGGCAAGATAATTAGTGTGCACCCCACTGAATCCAAATCTATATGTACAAGCTTGTTTGCCCAGAAACAGCAAACTCATTACCCGGAAGGTCCGTGATTCCAAGACAACCCCGGCATCTCGACTTCTCTTATCTAGGCTTGGGCAATCCGGCAGTATCTTGACCCCCGTGCTTCCTTCGGATGGTACGGCAGTTAGGCACAGAAGGGGTCTTACAGCTGGGGTGTTATTTTGTTATATCTGGGACCGTAACTTTACACTTTACGAGTGCAAAACGATAACAAAGGCTGGGAAATGAACCTGATCAATTCATTCGTGTTTCGTTTGCATCGCGAGAACTAGATGCAACGATCTATGCTTACATTTGTTGTATGTACACTTTCAAATTTGGGTGTTGGAGAAAGCACTACACGAACGCTCACACGAACAAATAGATAGAAAGTCGAAAAGTCAGAAAGAGCTTCAAAATTCACTAATTATACGGTATTGATGATGAGACTTCTAGTGACTTACTGGTAACATGAACCGAAAAAAACGGGAAGATAATGGTATCATGCGAGCGACAGCTCCGTACGGTCACGTTGTTTTCGCGGACACAGATAGCGAGAAAGTTGAGAAATCAGACAGTCACGTGCTTACTTACGAAAATGCAAATGGACATGTGACTGTCTAAACACGACCTTGGAAAATGGCGCCGTAGCAAACAAAAATTCTGGAAAAGGCGTTGGCAACCGAACTGAAACACGCAGCCATACTACCTGTCGGTGGCAAGTGCATAGCCGAAATAATTTACTATGGCCGAGAACCTGATTACCAGTAAAGATGGGAACACGAAGTGGAAAAATGGATTCAGATGTTATTTGCACTGGACGAAGAACATCACATCAAACTCAGTTACTTGAGATAAATATTTATGGAATGACCCAGGTGTTAGCTACACTAGTTGTTTGTTCTTTCCATTTCGCGGATTTCATGGATTTTTCGGAATGAAACAGCTTTCCTTTTGAGGTATCCTCCCTCGGCAAGAATGTTCTGGAACGGATAAGTGACGAATTTTTAAGCCACATTACGGCAACCTGCAAATTATAGGCACTATGGTGTAGAAGTGTAGCACATTATGATCTGAGAGAACCCTTACCAGACAGATGTAGTGATGTGATCGCCTAACGCCCTCTCTCAAACTTTAAAATGAGCAAAAAGTACATGATAGAGTGCGTTTCGAACTGATTATGAGAGTTAGAAATTTAGCACCGTAGTCCCAATGGCTGCCCTAGGAAGCAAGCACTGTGTACCTATCGGGGACTCGGTATTACACCCTAAGGATGGGATAACACTCAAGAGTATTGAATCCCATCACGCTGTGTGTTCAGCAGTTCCAACAGATGGGAGCTATCTTGACAAACAAAAACAAAAATCAGATAAGTAGATCAGATCAGACAACTCCAGTAGGGGAGCAAGCACATATAACTTAGAAATGAGGTACCCGTGGCACTGGTTTGTATAGCTAATAACAAAGGGGGTCGAGACCTGGAGAAGCCTTGCGGGTGATGCACATTTGAGAGAACCATTAAGGTTTTAAAAACTTTCTAAGACGCCCGATTCTGTTATCAGATTGCCACCTTTTTAGTAAATTTCGGCAGAGAAAGTCATCCGTGACCTTACTATACCTGAAATCATTCTGATCATAAGAGACATGATTTAAGCAACGTACCAGACGGATAGTGGGCAATGCGAGTCGTGAATAAACCATGGTTGACGTATGGTGGTCACAAGTTTCCGTGATCGGATTTCTAGAATGCTAGTGCACTTTCGATCTTACGCCAAACCGGCTGGCTTTCATTCAAAATTATATGGCGCATACCAGTTCGCATATTAAATTTTCGCAACTTTCTTGAAGTTCAGTCCCAGGATGGGTGTCACACATCATCCCTTTCCTTCAATGTGAAGAATCCGAGACAATATTCACACAAATGGTGGATTCACTCGTCTTATGCGTTGCCAAGCTGAATTTGTGGTTAGTCACGACAATAATATGAAGTCTTCGAGGCTAGTGTGCCTCACAATATGTAGGTCACTTGAACGATGCCCACCTAATGGTCTGACATTTCCGTTTGCTTTTAGCAAGGGTCCAACTAGATGGGGGCAGTAGCTACCCTGGATAGCATAATCTTGGACGGTCGGAGATGTTTCCTAAAGGATTTAAGAGCTATAGAGGCAGCTGTATTCCCTGTGTATTCCCTTTTGATCCTAATGGTCAGCTGCAACGTTAGAGTACCAGATGATATTACACAAAAAAACGTTTCGCTTAGGACGGGAATAAGCCCCACAAGTGTCACAAATAAAACTCACTGAAGCTTAGTGGAAGATCAGTATGAGTGTCCCATTCATGGATTGCACATTTTTACAGTCCAGGACCAAAGAGTTGACGAGAAAAGTGAGCCACCCCTCCGGTGAGTCTACTAGGAGTTGGTAAGTAGTTCAAAAAGCAATTGACATTTTCAGATGGATACATTCCTGCTGGCGACGCTGTACACAACAGTCATCCCCAGGAGTAAAAACCACAGTTATTTACTTCTGTGGTATATCTATCTACCTTGTAAAAAGACAACGTAATTCACAGCGGAAAGCATCGCCTTCCGTGTCGGCGGATCGCGTTCCCAGTGGCCTCTAGTGGCGAAACAATTTTCCGCTGAAAAAATTCGGAGCGCGATTACTTAACGCTCTAATATGACAAGCATCAGTCTCTTAGGCAATCAGGCTGACGGAACAGATGTGTCCAATTTTATAGCAGACAAATGATCATAGCGCTCTCGCACAACGTTCGTGTAGCACAAACTCAACTAGCTAATGATTTTGCATCCGTTCGACTGCGTGTCAACATAGACGGCCACACATCTAAAAATAAAATGTATGAAAATAAAAACGAACACCCGATGGCGGTCACTAACTAACCGATACCTCGCTTTCCGGACCACTTTTCCGTCAGCTGTGCTACAAAGGACACTGTTCCACATCGAGAGTGATTAGATCCCTTCCTACTGCATATCGAATTACGCTAAACTCCTTCAGCATATACGAATAATCTGTTGTGGGAAAAGGTTTAATGACGACGTTGTCCTCAGTTGTTAGTCCACTTGTCAAGTTCGTGGCGAATCGCGGTTGTAGTTCAAGTCCGCAAGTGTAACACAAGACAGCGTCATCGGCAGCTCATTTGAGACAACTCATCCGGTAATCGGGATTTCGGTAGGCTCGATTCCACTTTCATACCACGTTCAACCGGACTTTGTAGTCCAACAATCATATTACGCTGACTAGTCATCGATTCACGTATACCTACATTTCGCATCCACAACAACACATGTAGATGTAAGGAATCATCAGAATTTTCTGAAAACCCGTTCGTAGAAAGTTGCCTTAATCACATAGGGTGTTCGGATAGGAACAAGTGGGAGCTCAAAAGAAGAAGGGAGAATCTGTTTCTAAGACTTGCTTTCATAGAGACCAATGTACCGGAGTAGTGTTTATTGCCGTGGGTTTCACTGCGTCAGGGAAGACCTTCCCCGAAGAAAAGTCGTCTCTCATGGGAGTCCACAGTGAGCATTTCTCCTCGCTTTTTCATCGGGTTTATTACCCTCAACTCTAGAGAGCCAAATATTTTGTTTCCCGATTAGCGATTTAATCCCGCAGAATTTTTATCATAAACCATACAATGTAGTATATTTCAAGGAAAACATGAAAAATGACATGGGATGTCGGCCCTAAGTCAATATCTTGATGATTTCCGCATAGTTCGAAAGCTGATAAACCTAGTCGAATAATGGCCTCCAGTATAGAGCCAGAAGTACGTTTCATTACTCGGAGTGTTGATTTCACCCTTAGACACAGGTAGTAGTCATCACGCGGAAACTGCTCATTGTAAACAACGTCTGAATGCTATCTGCAACAGGAAACAAGTTGTTGACGGCCCAGGCCAAGACAGATCACAAGTACAACTTTTGCACGCCATTGTCTGGTTCAACTGCTCTTAGGGTGTTTTCCTTGGAAGGCTAAGTAAATTTTCTGTTGCAAAACTCAGTACTCAAAGTATAACCCATGAGCTATCTAAACTTGGCTCGAAAGCTTCTACTTGAGTAGGAACTAGTTTCCAAAATCCATAGTCGCTGGGTGATTGCGTAAGCCTGTACATAGTGACGAATGAAATAAACTGTTTCCTAGAGTAGCACACTGGTGGACAACGGACTGATACATATGCTGGATGGATGTTGATCTGCTGTCCGGAGGCCACCCGCTCTAAATGACCGAACACCACATCAATTGGACAGATGTCACGTGCGGGCCACGAGTGAACGAAACCGAACCCTGATTGGTCATATTGTCAGTCAATCAGGATCGGGCATTTATAGGTTGGCGATTCTCGCCCCCACAGACTCTAGCGCGACCTTGTGCAACACTGTTGTAAGCCGATAAATACAGTTGTAATAATTTTCCTTTCCCTCCATGAGGGGCTGCCTCAGGCTACCGTGCCTTTTGATATACCATAGTGGGAGGAGCAGGGAGCCAAGCACCGACATTGGGGTTGCAACACCGTTCGCAAGACACAACATCTGCAGTATTTAAATTTCTTTCTTCTTTTACCACATGGAAGCTGCCTTGGAGTGGGATGCTGGTCAATGCGTCGCAAACTAGTTTAAATAAGCCTACTAGTCGTTTTGGGCTGATGCTATTACAACCTCACAAAGAATTTCTCGTTGTTTCCTGTCATACAAACTGCACCCGTGCAATAAATACCTCATTTTCGAATGTATAGTTATACATCGTCGCTGTGTGGCGCTTTCAGTATCACTGATTTGTGTCAACAATACTCGCATAACGTGCATGTAGAAACCGTGTAAGTCGCCGGAGATTACATGAGAAAAAACGTGACACCTCGGGCAAAGACGGAGTGCAACTGGAACAAACACTTAAAAACACTGTTTCAGTGCACATAAGCCAAAGTAAGCTTGCATTTGTTATTAAAATCGCACGGAGCCTTTCATGAACCTCTCATAGGTCACAAAAATGAAAAATCGGAAAGATGTGGTAATAGTGATATTCGTGGTTTTGCCATTTTATAGTGTGCCGAGTTGGACATGGACAAAATTAGCCGCATGCGAACAACTAGTATGTTCCGCCTCGGGAGCTGCGGCAGTCAAGAAACTCTTGGCTTGATTCGTCTAACAAACAGTTCGCTTATCAAACCAACATGGCATCCCACGAAGAGCTTCCAGCAAACCTTATAAGTAGTGTTCTTACAACAAAATACACTGCGATACCTCGAATTTCGTACGAAGTGAAACACGAGTCAGTCTTTGTGCAGTACATTCAGTTGGAGAATAGCATAAATGAGAGATTCAGCTGGGATTCACTTGAGTATTCCGTTAGAACCAAGATGGTTCGCAAACTGCCTCCAATTTGGGTTCACGTAGAACCTAAGGTTGACGGAGACTCAGGAACTGCGCCTACCTGACAAGCACCAAAACTGGAGAAGCTGGTCGTGGACTGTCGAAGTTTTCAGCAATCTTATGAATAATGGGTTCCGCCTATATTGTGAGGGTACTATAAAAAAGAGATGAAAACATGAAGAGAGCACAACGATGACGCTCGACGAGTAAAGCAGATTTCCTTTAACGCAACAGCCAAACTTGGTGGATGGTAGAGCGCCTCTGTATAAGCTGCACCATATATATTGGAGAAGTAAATCAGCCATAAGCCGCTCAAACCTTTTAACAAAAAGCTCAATTCTGAAAAACTACAATTTATGGCCAGCTGGTATACCGATGTTGGGCAGCGGACATGCCATCCCAAGAGAAGAATTTCCTCAGAAAGGGCCAGTCTCGGTTTGGCCTTGCTTGAAAGAAATGCAGGTGTGGGGGCGAGACGGCTCAGTGGTAAGAGCGGGAATTTACTGACCAGAAGGTCCGTGGTTCGAACCCCGCCTCGGTATCTCGACTTATCCTGTCTAGGCTTGGGCACCCTGGCAGTATTCCAGCCTTCATGCTTCCTTCGGGTGGCATGACAGCTCGGCACCGAAAGGGTACTACAGCTGAACGATTATCATAGTATTATAAGTGATCATTTACTACAGGCTCTTCACGTGCAAGCCACTCTTGTACACAACAAAGAATCGGTTAGATTGACAGTGTTTTTCGAGATTGCCTATACGGGGTTGTGGAACGTTGTACTAGCACTCTGGATATCTGAGTGTATGATTCAGCAAAAAATCAATTGTAGCAAGTGTCGTAGTCGAACCCCAAAGGCGTCCCGAAGCTATACACTCCAGTATAAACGTGAACAAATAGACCACCTCTCGCCAAAGAGAGGAAGAAAGAACTGTCGTCGGACGGCGCAACAGATCGAGAGAGCGTGTGTGAAAGCGCAGTACAATTGTGTATTGCCAGGTCCACGAATTTCGACGACGACAACAACAACAACAATGCGCAATCATCAAAAGAGTGAAAACAATATGCCGATTAGAGGTCAGTAGGACAAACAAGCGAGGCGTCCAGAAAGTGGAATTCATGATTTCAAAAGGACTCAGCCATGCTGTTTTGCTTTCTCGGTAAATTATACACAAACATGTGGAGGAACGGGTGAATTCACATATCAAAACACAGCAATAGCTTCCAAATCTTAATCAAAACAAACACAGACCATACTATCTTGACTGAGATTTACAGCCCACATTTTCTCTTCTTCAATGTTTCTCGAGTGATGGCACGTCTTCGTCTGGAACAGTTTCCTCTCTTCTTTATGTTCTCCTGTATATTCTTCAATAACCGTTGCTTGCATTTTCATGTTTGTGATCATGTTTTTCGGAAATTAATGACGACTACGGTGAACCATGGCACTGAAACTTTTGACATTGATCCTTGTGCTTGCCGATATTGGTGTCCGATAGGGTAATCGGTGTATATCGTGAACCCACTTGAAACGGCTGTCCCTCTGGCTGTCGGTCCCTAGGATGTACGATCATATTTGTCAAAGTCGTGGTAGACGGCGTACTGCAGCTGTATCTGTGCCCGCAACGAAACTGCTGATCCTTACACATCGCAACTGCCACCGATCCTGAGGTAGTTGAGTTCGGGCCCAGATAGCTCAGTAGTTAAGAGGTGAACTTGCTGACTGGAGGGTCTGTGGTTGAAACCCAACCTCCTCTCCTGTCTAGGATTCGGTAACCTGACAGTACCTAGTCCTTCATGCTTACTTCGGGTGGCATGATAGTTAGGCACCGGAAGGGTGTTAGAGCTGAAGGATTGTTTACTATCATTAGTTGAGTTCCCGTAGAATATGCGGTTAGATGACCTCCGCCTAGTCAATGCTGTGAATAGGTGCGTTCGCGCTCTACTTCCCTGTTTGTTGCCTGACCTATTCACACACAGGGCAGCCTACATATGAATGAAAACGATGCGTTATCTATTTAATCTTCGTACCTTACTGTCAATCATGTTAATTCCAACTTTCCTTTGGTATCTCGATGCACCTCTATTCTGTTCTGTGCGATATTTTGACTAAATTCTTGATTTTCCAAAGCGGAATTCAGGATGGCAAGAATGGAGTCATACCATGGCAACACGCCAGACGCATGGTCGATCTCATTGCTGCTACGCTGCGCTGGCACGAAATTCAAGGGTATCAGAGAAGTGCCATGTTGAAGCCCAAAAACTGTTGTGGAAACCACAACACACATGCGGGGGATGATTGCAGCAATGGTAAACGAGTTATGAGCGTACAAGAAAGAAAATTGAAAGAATGGAAATACCTTAGTTCCGGACCACAAACCGACTAGTCCATGAAACAGACGTTATCGATAATATTCCTCAAACAGTTATTATGTTGGATTCTGTTGTTGTGCCACTAACCAACATCAGACCTGTCGTATTTGAAGTACCCTATAAAGTTTCGAAGCCTGTGCTTGGACCTTTCAGCCTTCTACATTCCAGTAGACTGCGAAAATGGGTTATCTTTGGTCGCAGCTAGTGGAATGCGACCAACATCAACACGAAAATCAATCAAACGCATAACGCACATGATGACTCACTTCCGGAAATTGTCTGGGACGGTCTTGATCTGATACCTAATGACCTTCATTGAAAAGTCATTAAACAGACATCGCGGGCGACATTTTTATGAAGAGTCCGAAGCAACGTGAGTGGCCTAGTACGGTAAGGACATTACAAAGATTTACTCGTTAGGTCTGTTTGTGGTGGGGATTCTTCTGGCTTCAGGTGCACAAGAAAACGAGGTTGAATCTTTTGGTCATGATCATAATCGGCCATGCCGGAATTCTAGGCCTGATGATTTCGATAGAGGGAGCAGGCTTTTGGTGGTCAAACCAAAAATCCAAGGCAGGGCAATTGTCACATGCGTGATACGTGCGCTGACAAACGACCACTCTTGTTCACCCAGTATGGCGCAGCATTCAGCACATTTATCCGGTCGTAATGAAAACGTTGTCTTTTGTTCCCTGTTCGTGGCGTGGTTGCAGGGGCTTGTGTTGTTCCCTACATTGCCAATTCCTTCTCAGTTGAACCTATTCGTTCGTTTCTCGGGAATTATTTGGACAGTCATGGATTTGGAGATTATTACACGTTTATTTCTGGTACAACCAGTCACCCGCTTCCCATAAAAATCTGCTCTTTGAGTTGAACACATCCTTGCAGCCCCAACAGAAATTCCTATCAAACTAAACTAAACTGTGACGATCAGTCGCCACACGTAGTGCCACAGGTCGTTTGGAAAATGGTCCCACAGCAGGCGTAATCTTGAAGCAGTTATACTAGAGGGAAACACATGCAGGTTAAGTGGATACAGAGTTCATTTTCCCGTGAACACCCTCAGAAAGAGATTCCAGAGGGTAAAAATAATAGACTGAAAGCTGTCAGTGTCCTCAATTACGCCACAAATGTGAGCACACGTGGCATCCGTCCGATGAAAAAATTGTATAATATCCAGGTTAGGATCACATGATGTATTGCACAAGTTTTGTGTGCGTACAGGTGTGTATACGCATGTCATGATTGAGGCCAATCCTATCTGAGGCGATAAACTGAAAAGTTCTCCTAGTCATGGAGAAATTCCCTCTACTTGGAATACTGGAAACTCGACAGTTAAAATCACAGAGTGGAGATTTAAAACTGTGTTGTGTCCTGGAAGGAAATACTCAGGAAATTTCATTATTCTGTTGTCACTAAGCGACAGACTGGACTGCTTCGCCCGTGAACATAGACAGATGATGAACAACCTGCTGTGATAACATCAGGCATGGCAAATCACGGGTCAGTGTATATACATGTTGACATAACAGTAATCAGCAAACTACTGTGCTGAAGGTTGCATAACCCTCCTCATTGGCTAGAGTTTACTCACGGACTAGCCTCTTCAAGAGGATGTTCAACTTAGAGTTCAACCTTAGGCGGTGTTTTCGGCTTCTCCGGTAAAGCCCCCATTGAACAGACATCCATTTTAAAGGGACCAGAGATCGGACCCCTGAACTTAAGTCTATTTAGCGCCGAAAGTACTAGTATGCCTGACAAATGTGAACACGGACAATCGTATAACATGCTGCATATCCGCACTGAACGGCCTATGTTGCTCCGCCTAAGAAAGCCAGATTTCTCCTGAACTCTGGGTTCTCAGGAGTTTAAAAGTGCTAAAATTGATCAAAGGCGAATCTGGAAAACATAGTGGATGACATTTTACGGGGATGCCGAGCAATTTCGCACCGCAGTCTTCCTTATATGGCAGAAGCGTGACACAGTGCAAATTCAATCTGCCGTACTGCACCATGATGAATGTGAGATGGACGTTTGCGTGGCAATGTAGTCCGGATTGACTACGGCAAGGTGCTGTGAATCCTTTCCTTCCCATTTCAGAGAGGTTTGGTAAACAATCGGTGGATTTATAAATCCACCGATTGTTTACCAAACCTCTCTGAAACGATGACTACCCAATCGGTCCCAAACATTTTCCAATTGATTGAAAACTTTGCTTCCCACTTTTGTCTGCCCCGTGATCACCAATTTAGAAGTGCATGTTGGCTGGCCACGGCAAGGGTTCACTGGGAAGTTCGATTGAGGCATACTATTTAGTAAAAAACATGTAAGGTCACTGGATGCTAAGAAAAAACGAGAAACACCACATAGCCATTTCAACCCCCTCAGAATCAGCAGTAGTGCGAATCTAACAAATCTCCTGTGAGAAATTAGCGGGGTATGCGCTATCAACCAGTGCCAGGAAAGATAAAACAGGTATACAGGCCTAATTCCTGATTTTTTAACATAGGCTGACTTCATTTGCAAGGTGAAATATCATTTGAAACTTTAGAAATCCACTCACAACCTGGAAACTAGGGGTAATCTGCGTGGAAAAGAAAAAACACATCGCATGAACCCTCCATTCAAGTATTCGTCAGCCAAAGAGCCAGTCAACATGTGATCACGTGATATGAACTGCGTAACTGAAGGAAGGCTGAGCTATAACCGATCTAAGTGCGATTTGATTGCACTGGTGATCAGCCACTCAAAACAGACTAATGGGAGGGTCTGGCTGGCATAGTCCTAGGGATTCGTGAGATCCGCATTGGTTGTAATTCCCAAAATGGGTGAAAAAGATGCGCAGTGCTACTCGGAAATCCAGCAGTCTCATCAACATCAACATTAGAGACAACAACTTTTTATCAGATCGTTCAAACCTGGACAGGAGGTCCAGCCAAAGCCCTTGTCTCAAGAGCCTGACCACAAGCAGCGGCAATGGGCTTGAGAGTACCAGAGTAGTGCCACTTTTGGGAAACATGTCGCCACCAAAACTAGAGGACTAGGGAACTGTGTTCGCCTGATCTTTATCCTCTGAACAACTTGGTATGACAGAGTCTGCCAGCGTCACACAGACAATCTCTAGTACAGCTCAGGGAGCCACTCTCTTCGTGGTGTGTATAGATTGCAAGAGATAACAACCAAAACGCGACAGGTGCTCCAACAAAGTCAAGCAAGCGTTTTTAAGGTCACGGGTTTGGAACACGTAGGTGAGCTTTTCTGGAACCCAGCCTAGTGTTCTAAACCTGTACCACCCTCTCCTCATTTGACCTAAAAACAAGTGTACCCGACAGGCTAACCACTGGGTGTATATCGAAGGTTTAGCCGCACGTGACGGACGAATGTTTTTTGGTGTGCAAGGGGCACAAATTATTCATCTTCTCCGCTGTCGCTCAACTGAGAACATTCCAAGTTCAAGTGCATATTATTTGAGACAGCTGTGCACTAAATTTACGATCATTTTCGGTGGACGAATCGTTTGGCGGGCTGAAAATACTTCATCATCAATCGAACTGACATCCTCAGTGCATCACAGTGCCTCACCGTGCTTTGCAGCGCAGTGCTGATACTATCACGAGTGGTGACGGGACGCTTGCAGTGAAGTTACCAAGCCATGTACAATATGACCATCACTTGCACTGGAAGGATTCTCTTCTATCCAACTGATCACATTGATCTGAATGCACCAGACCGTCATGTTTCGTGCGAAAGGCTATTATGGGGACTGAATTGGTGTGGTCAATAACTACCCCTGAACCAAACTCCGCATGCACGGTGCTCAAGGATTCAACCAGCAGCTTCAATATTCCGGACAATAATTTGCACTCAACGATGAGTTATACGACCATACGCGCGATAGACCAGTTCATTCAAGTTAAAAGATAAACGGCGCGCAAATCCTTGTTACTCCCGGCGGACACAGATAGTGGATTTGCCCCAAGGGAATAGTGGAGTAAACGAAGTGGGCCCTGCCACCAAATTTCTTCTGCTGGAAACGTCGGTATGTAAATTTCTGATCAGTCTCCCGGGATAAGGGCTCAAGACACCAAGATTCGCTGCAAACCCTGTACGGCAATGGGAATCGGAAGTTCACAAACACCATACAGTAGATAACCAGTAACTTAAACATAAAATAGGCCCTTGTGTTTGCCTTTTCGGGTCAGGTGTATCCATCAACTGTTCCGAAGTCCTCCGTGTTTGAAACACAAACACTGTGGTTCCCCTAAACAGGGGCCCTTCCCACCAAAAGGACCATTTTGTCCCAGTTCCTGGATCACTTAACAAAATGCTCAACCCACCAAAAGGAAACCGAAAAATTCGGCAAGTTTAGCCCTAATACTCCCTAGTAAACATCACTCGGTTTTCAGAAGTCGGGAAACGTGAACACAGTTTGGCGTGGAAATCGATTTCTGTTTAGCTATAGTGAGCCAGGAGCCAAGTTTGGCTCTATTAGCTTATATCCGACGGGAGTTCATGATACTGAAAAGTGAACTTTTCGGACGCGGTGGTGGTTATGTGGTTTGTGAAATTTACCATGGAGCTTGAGGTTAACGGTGGCTAGTCGTTTTTTGTCAACGCTTCAAAAGTCGATAATTGTTTAGAGCTCACTCACTGAGGGAAGGCTTATTGTGTGAGTAGCTGGTAGTCCAGGTAGTTAGACAACCACGCTATGAGAACCGACATGCTCCTGTCCTTCAAAAGGGCTAATGAGGATTGCTTGGATCAGCCGAAATGTCGTCCGGAGGGACTTCTGAGCGCATCTTAAGCTGTTAATGGTTTTCAGTGTGAGTTCCAGTATCGCCTACAATTAGTGAGGCTGTCTCCTGAAGATCATGTGCGTGTCAGTTCACGCACCTATGGATTGCACTGGTAAACACGCAGTGAATTATTCTGCCTCGAGTACCACGCAGGTCAAATTTTTCGCAAGTGGCTCTTGGCTAACCATATTCCACCATAAGCGAGACTTCACTTTCAAAACTGTTATCAAGCAGACTTTCAAGGTAAGTGCGAATCGATTAGTTTGGCTATGCAGGCATGGGAGAACTACAGGATGTCAACAACTTAGGCAAGTTGTAGGTGGTTAGATTTGTGGAATTCGCGTTCACATCACTCTCGTTTGAACAGTCGTCCTCCTGTCCTGACGCAGTCATTCTGGTGGGTCCACAGCAAAGAGGAGTGAAACACTGGACTCAAATTTCGCTCCCATTAAAGCTCACCAGCAGTGCGTACCGGAAATCTGGCATTCGAGGCGAGCGTGTTACCATTACTCCGCCGGCGCACGCTGGACGCACCTGAATGACCACGTCTGAATAGGTGAACATATTCACGCCTGAGCGATGCGATTGGTTTGCCCGACGCCTCGAACGACAATGCTGTAAGTTCTAATAAGAACGAAACTTGGTTCCAGAGCTTCTCTTCCTTTGGTATGGACCCACCGGAACAATCGTGTCGCGACAGGACGAGGGCTGTTCGAGAGAGAATGATGGAAACGCGAACTTAGGCTAGGTCCAACTGGTTCTAACGCTGACTGTGCGTTTCATCGGCACGATGAGATAGAGAAATTATTCCTCTTTTTGTTGGTTTGATTTTGAATACAAGGGTCCGAAAAACTGACCAAACACTGACACTGCTTCACCACCTACGCTATTGTTCTTTGCATGATGAACAAATTGGGGATGATCAGTCAGACAGCCTAAAGAAAATGAAACAGCATGTGACAAGTGGAAGGATGCTGATCTTAGGACCACGGAAAAAGTAGTAGAATGGATCTTTTCCTTTTATTCTTGTCATTTGCCGATTCCGTTCTGTGTCTACATTCCCCCTCTTTGTTTCTGACCTGAAAGTTAAAAGCCGTCTGACTTCACCAACCAATGAGCCACTTTCTCACCTTGACAATGCGCGCCTAATTCAACACAACTACGTGGACTTCGTCATTTTGTGCCTCTCGTCTTCATTCCATGTGAACTATGGGATTCCATTCGGAAGCAGCGTTAACTAACCCGGTGTACAGAAGCCGATATTACGTCGCGATCTGAGGGTTGTACCGTTTTATCATTTTACTGTTCATAGTACCGCATTCGTTGATAAACATCACCCCGAGCAGTCCGAACTTTTGGGCTTTTGCGCGTAACTCAGCGTGGCACATCTGACTGCTGGACGCAATCAATACAGAGCACCCGCCTCAATAAATGAGATTCAGCGGACAAGTTTGTCATCAATGTTTTCAGTAGCATCCTATTTTACTCTCCCATTGTGTGAGTGTAATATCTCAAAAGTGACTAGAGATAACAATATAATATATAATCGACCATACATCATGTGCCGACCTAAAGCTGCTACTTGCCGCAGTGGTCGTGTTTGTGCGCTGCGACGATCCTGTGCTGACTAAGATATTCCTTTATTCTGCCTGAACCTTGTCAGAGCGGACAGACAGAGGGTGGTGAGCCCTCATGATAATCGTATGATGAGGCAGTCTGGATGTGAAGTCGTACTGTCCATCCTGGTCAGAGCGCAAGGACAGCAAAGTGGTTTATTCAGGCGACCAGCATTTCCATATTTGTGGAGGCAGGATGCTGCCTTCCCCGGAGGAAGGGTGGGTTAGAAAAGGTCAGCCTTAAGATCACCCAGCGGTCGACCATCACCGCCGGCGTGTTAACTAATACAGTCGAACATCTTCTAAAAGCCAAGAGCCCGGCGCGGCTCAGAACGCACCTGATGTGCGCATCAGCATTGAAACTGAGACACTCCTTCTTTAGTCTCTGCGTCTATGGGTTAGGCAAGTGCTTCACGGACCTTTGGGTCGTTAGCTTCAAAAAAATCCCTTCAAGAAAATTCTACCGCTCTCTAAATTGCTAGGCAATTCATGAAGTTGAAGATTCTGGGTGAATTGCATCCAATTACATAAGATTCGCAGATCTGACAGGTGAAAACGAACCGATCCTCAGAGCTGCGATTAAAAGCGAAGGCAAGTGGTTTACGGAAACTGGAAAATCAGAATTCTGACCGGAACAGTGGACCATATTCGTTGTCAGAGGACGCGACCAGTATAGTGTCGACGTTAACGTTGAACGACACAAAACTGGCAAACCCGAGGAAATTTTGAAGCTGGATATCAGTCTCAAGGAAAAGTCAACAGGAACACGGAGTTAGATTTGCAGTATTCAGGAGCTCACTTTCAAGGGTCTTCAGTGAACCAAAACGGATCAATCCAAAAATGATGTTAACTCGCATTCACCTCCCGAGAGGGCATTTGGATACGTTTGTGGGCGTCTATTCACTCACAGTATCCCATTCTGAAGAGGAAAAGAGCGAGTTTCACACTCATTTATCTAACGCCATTCAATCACAACTCGCCAGAAACCAGCTTTTCTTAATGGGCTATCTCGGTTATCGACTTGGTCGAGATTCAGAAACTCGGGAGTGAATATCGGAACCAACTGTAATTGGCTTAATGAATGATGACGGTCAACGTCTGTTGAGTGAGTACAGATATGGGGTTGGTCATTGGCAAAACTTGGCTTAATTCCGGAAGAACCTTGATAGCCACATCGACTTACGGGAGGAGTGGGCACAGTCACCTTATTGCCTATTTTACTGCCTGATAAAGAGGCGTCAGAAAGACACTCCTTAACACGACTGTGTGTGGTGCTGAATGCAAAACGCACCATTATTTAGTACGAACAAAGGCAAACGTCACCCCGAGAGAAAACTACACCGTCGTGGAACAAAGTAACGATCTACGGAACCGGGTGTCGAAAAATTGGAAAACCCGGTAAGCGTGTCACAGCTTTAGGAGATATCCAAGGGACTGTCGGAACCAACCGTAGAGGGGATTAATAGATGAACAATGAGCCGTATTGAGAACACGCAGGCGTGAAGCTGTACTGGAGATAACTGGGATGGAGAAATCAGCACGAAAGCATCAGCTTGACACTGTGCCGTTGTTCATGGGTGGAGAGAAGAATGTGGCTTTCAGTAGGACGCTGAAGCACCCATTAGGCTCTTTCACCCATGAATTTCAAACAGCAAGAAGAAAGGTCACGGAACAAGCGTGAACTGAAGAATGAATAGATGAGATATAGTCGTACGCTGGTCATCGCTTTCTTAACGAGCTCCTTGGTTCACTGAAGAAAGTCCATGTTCTCCGAACCCAATGTCTGCATTTTTCTCAAGTCATCTGGAGCTGTTGAAAGCTTACAAAAACTCAACATATATTGGCTGAGTGGAAGACTCAGTTCTTCACACTGTTCAAACACTCGTCGGAAAGCGACTGGGATCAAGTGAACTAGATACGCAACGTGCAGAAAAGATGCCTATTAAGGATCCCCAACGATGGAAGAACTACAAACAGTAACTAAACAAAAATAAATCGTCCAGCTGTAACACCCTTTCGGTGCCTAGCTGCCATGCCACCCCAAGGAAGCACGAGGGCTGGGATACTGCCAGATTGCCCAAGCCTAGGCAGGGGAAGTCCAGAGGTCAGGTTCGAACCACGAACCTTCCGGTCAGTAAATTCGCGCTCTAACCATTAAGCCATCTCGCCCCTACTTTGCAGTGATGGCAAAATTCTGGCCTGTATTGAGGCGAATCGGATGAACGCGCATATTAGGGGGTGAAACTGCTCCGTGGGAACAGTGTAGAGTCCGGAGCAGACGGAGTAACACTGATTCAATTTCCTCAATCGGGTTAATACGAGCGAAATATCGTGTACGCAACCAACCGCTACATGTCTTATTCGTTGACTTCACAAAGGCTTTTGATTTGGTGAACAGAAAAACATTGCGGGACGTGGGCTGCCTTAACAATCTTGTCAATCTTGTCAAGTTCTGTCGCTCTTGGATGAAGGCTAATGTTTGGGTTTTTGGAACTTTCACCTTTGACACGGGAGGGGGGGTGAAACAAAGCTGTGTTATGGCTCCGGCTTCATTCAGCTTGTATCTAACCGCCATGACCACGGAGTGTCTCCCAATTCAAAAAATGGTGTAGCAATTCGGCATCGTCTGAATGGTTGCCTGTTTGATTCAAAACGCTCTCAGCCAAAACAAATGCTGAGTGACTCAACGGTCCGTATGTTGCTTTTTTGTCGATTGTGTTCTACTGATGGAATCACAACGTCTAACAGCACCCTTCGAGTCTGGTGCATTCTGTTGTTGTTTAAATATAAATACTTCTAAAACGCTTTCCACCAACCTATTTCAGGGAGCATCAAAACTTGGCGGTGGAATAGCGTAATGCTCAGACTCCTGCTGCCTCAGCAGCATTCTAACTACTGACCATTGAAGAACTAGACCCAAAATTCGCGGTCTACCGGGCTGTCGACATGCGTACACTTTTGTACGAAAGCGAGACGTGGACGCTAAACTGGCTTCATATCTGAATTCTCGATCCGCAATGTCTGCGAAGGGTTGTGTGTACACATTGGTCGGACTGGATTCCAAATACGCACATTCTCCAGAATGCAAAAGTATACGGAATCAGCAGCAGCTTGATCCACAACCATGCCATGGAATCGAACTTCCAAACAACTGATGCACTGGAATGAAAGAATGATCTGCACTATCCAGGAAGACCGAAACCACTACATAGAGACAGACTGTTAATGAGTTTAAGAAAGTTTACAGTGATTTAAATTATGGTAATATGTGGCGCTAAACAGCGGCGTCCGGCGAGGGGCCATACATGCAGCTGTGGCACATTTCGAGAAAGCGCTTCAATTCTCGAACAGAAACAACCCATTCACAGGGATTCGCATCAAGCGTGCCATTAATGACTTGTAGAGTTGCGCAAACTGTGGACGCATCCAAAACGACAAAACCGGACTTGTGAGACATCAGCGCTCCCGTGCCAATCGTTGAATTAATTTTGTTCCGGTCCCAAACAGATGGAAATGTGCCCCTGGTGAACTGTCTGCCTATACATGACAACTGAAATGGTTCGTCCTAGGCAGCCCCGGAACATATGATCGGATAATACTGTTCGGGGAGAGTGCGCAAAAAATCGACGGATGACACCAGTACGTCATTTTTAACGCAATAATAGTGCTCACTTTAACGCCATCAGATTTAGGCCGGCTGATCGCTGGCGACAGACTCCTAAGAATTTGCCCGCTGATCTCATTCCTTCCAGTTTACACCGGATTCACGGGCTCACCCAAAATAGCACAGCTGGGCGCACAAAAAAATATTTACAACCGATTCATTTCGCCCTCTCCTTGGGACCTCCTTGAAGAACAGCACCGTGGCTCATATCCGTTTCTAACTTTTCGATTAGTTTTGTCTTGGTGCTTCCCTCGGCTTTCATCACGGCTACGAGCCAAATGGTTGCTGCATTTTGACAACTTGGGTTGATTTCTGATAACCACGTGTCAGGCACACTCAGCCACCGTCTGTGCAGGAGTGTGCTTACTAGATTGCCTTCAGCGTGGTGCAGACAGGGGGAGTTAACCGGTATTCGACGCAGCGGCGAATAATTCACGTGGGTCAGGCGCATCCGCATAGTGCCTCATGCACAAAGCTGAAGATGTTGCCAGCTAGGACCGAACACGGCAACCATACTGAGGCCTGTTTCTATCCCGCTTATTTGTAGGGTGGTTAAGACATTTTGATGTGATTTCCGGTATCTGGACCTAATCAGCTTGACTGTATCTCAGTTCTGGTGTGCCCCTCGGGTGGGGTGGTGACGATGCGACAAAACAGCGGCAAAACATAACGATATTTTAAAACTACCTGTGACTGTGCAGTAGTGAAGCTCAGGTTTGACACTGATATTTCTGATGCTTCTACTGCACTTTTTCTAGGGGGCCAAAGCCCTTTCTATGTTTTGTGTATACAATATGAATGCAGAGATCATGAGCAACCTAAACAATAATAGATGAACATGTTATTGAAATAGAAAACCGCGAGAAAATATATGACTCCTTCGCTTATTCCAATCTGCCAGTCAACTTGCTGAAAATTTTCCTGAGTGCAATGAGGCGCTTCAAGTTGAAATAGTCCCGCTAATCTCGGTGAGTTGATTCAAGATGAAGAGAGTGACATGCTGTCTTAATTTCGGTAAATCGAATGCATTTGAAAAACAGGAGCTTGCGAATCAATTCTATGGTCAAGCCGCTCCAACGCCATCCTTGGTCATTAAGCATGGAAATTCGAGTTCGGTGGCGGACTGTCTCTAATTAGATCAATTAAGAAAGTTGTTTTTTGTGTGGAACAGGGGTGAACAAGAGAGAGAGAGAGGACCACTCTCAATCGCTTTACTAACCTAGTCAGTTGACAAGGGATTTGGATGAGCAAGCAAGGGAAATGCCTGACAATGCTGTGCATCTGATTCTCCCCCCGCAGTAGAGTTTTCGCTCAATGTTGGTCAACAACGAGCTTGAAACACGTGCTCACACCACATGCATGTTTCCTCACCATGCCAGTAAAGCGTATACGTATGCGTGAGCGAAGGAAAATGCACACTGAAATCGTCAACTGCTACCAACAAACACCTATTCGCTATGGTGGGTAGGAAGTGTCCAAAATCATGGCTTTTTGAATTGAAACAACAACAGCAACAAACAAAAAAAATAAACAACGACAACACAGAGGAGGAGGAGCAAAACAACCAAAGCATGACGATAGATAATGGTGTATAGCATTGACCGGCGTTATTTCTCGTACTAGTCCAACTGGTATTCGTGACTCACGCCATGGTCATTAGTTCTCCCCAGATAGGGCGTACGCGTAGGGGAGGCTGACGCGCACAACACATCACACTTCCGCCTGTGTGAGGGTACCCGGTAAAATGCCCATCACAGGAAAACAACGTCACTGGCAGAGAAACGTGGCAGCCGATGAATTGTTGTGGCAAGATGGGTGCATGCACGAAGAGTGAAAACAGAAACCGACCGCCACCTATGTATCCTGTTGTAGTTCGGTTGCGCTTGGTACCCGCAACCATCGGAACGCAATGTTTCCGACTGTACGTTCTTTTGTGTGGCGCACAAAGTCGAAACCAGGACGGGGAAGCAAGGTAGCTTGGAACGGAAGGTTGTATGTACCTTCTGAGTAGGGTCTTTCGCTTTCACAACAGACAGACGACTGCATTAGTCACATGTTCAAAGGTGGGTGAACTCTGTACAGTGGTCTGTTACTGGACCACGTCAGGCGACATCTTTACTATTACCCATGAACATGACCGGTGATTGGTCCAACAGATTTCGATGACTGGTTATGTTTAGTCACCAGTAAACTTAGACAGTACACCACGAACAATTATGCAGCAGCATCTCAAGCGCTTTCAATTCTTTATCCGGCAACACATTAAGTGTTGGATACATGACTTCCGTCTGTCAATGCTGTTCCGGTGCAACACTCTTCTTGATGGATGGGGTGTTAGTTACTAAGCGACACTAAAATTTTATGATCACTAACAACTAGTTGAGGTGAGTCGTTCACTGTTGGTCCATCTACAGTATGCTTTGGATGACCTATTCCAACTCACTTGGCACAGTATTTTGGTAAACCATCTGTTCACAAAAAATACTCAACAAAGAGTGAGTGGCAGTTAATCCCCTAATTGTGAGCACCCAACGAGTGACCAATGAAGCAACCGTTATGACAAGAGCACCTTGGTCAATGGTTAGAGAGAATAAAAAGATCTACTAAGCAAGTGCTTACTGGTACTTGTACTACTCAAACGAACCAGTGATCAAATTTCTATCTCGGTTTTACAGCACAAAGATCTGACGCAGTAAGAGAAAAGAATCGTCAGCACCTAATCCTCTGTTAAAAAAACATGGTTCACTTGAAGTATGGAGCAGAATGACACGTCCATGTTGTGGTATCCGGTGATCCGTCTGGTACCAACGGGGGAAATCCCCACAGGCGTTAGTTTAGAGAAAATCGCATTTTGAAACCCTAGCTAAGGAGCATATCAAGCAAACGAGTCTGCCTCCGAGTCAAACACATCCGGGGTATGATGCAAGAAGGAAAACCAAAAATCGATGAAGCAACATGAGAGTCCTTCCGTTCTCTATTACTGACTCTACACAGAGTCGGAAGGTGAGTAAACTCGAGTTTTCTAGTAGTGATCATTCCAATAGTGACTACCTGCTCTGCAAATAAAGTGCTTCTGGACCAAATTATGTTCGACTAAAATATCAGGAAAGCAGTTCCACGCAATAGACATTGGTCGATGACCTTTCACCTACCAACCTCCTTACTGGGGGGGGGGGTGGCAAGTTGTTGTTAGTTCTCTCTCTAATGATGCGCCAGAACTATTCTCACCAACAGTAGCAAGTTTGCGAAATCAGAGTTTGCCGCTCAATTTTATTTTGAGCTTGTGGTGTTGGCAAAATGGTCAACACGTGCATTCGCGCCAGTATGGTAAAACGCTAAGCATGAAGCGTTCAGTTAACCTTTAGCTACATAGTCTTAATGGCTACGTCGGTGGGATCCTATCTCTCTAGATTAGCCTTCCGTGCTGTCAGCAGACGCCAGAACAGTGTATTTTCGTTTTTCGTGTTCTACTTCAACAGTACAGAACCTGATACACCAGGCGAGTGGATGCTGCTGACTGACAGAAGATACAGTCAAACGGATGTCAACATTAGGGGTACTGTATATGGTGATAAACATGATGTCTGATTCTACATCATATCACCTGAAGTGTTCTGTCAAGATTCTGAATCACTCTCAACAATCTTTGCCTCTTTGTTTAGCTTACATTTTCACCTGCGAGTGCCGTGCAGAAGATGGCGTGTCGAACCAAGTCCTTTGTTCAAAACAGTATACAATCGGTGCTCAAATGACTCACAAGTACTTAAACCAATACAGATTATGGTCCTTAGTAATGAACATACGCCACCTCACCAATTGTCCATTAAAGCATCTGACACTGGGCGTCCGAACAAAGAGAAAATAAGTATAGTGTGTAGGTTAAGGCGCGGCAGCCATCCAAACGCAACTTACACACTGGAGCACCTCAATGATGTTCCCACTTGGAGGTTTCGACTAGTTACCAGGTCACCGGTTGCACGTGAGATTCGACTGACAGGCTTACAACTATGACGGGAATTTACATCTCTATGACTGGATTTGATTCACCACTTTTCATAGGTATCTGGTAACGAAGTTAATGACGTCGCTGAACGGGTTGACGAACAGAGTTTGCCCTCACCGTTACATGCACAAAGTTAAAAGACTGAACATCCACTAGGTAAGGACGAGAGTGAAACGTCGTGTTTGTCACGAAAACCGAAGATTCGAGGTCGTGTGAATATGACTCGGAAGTGCACTTGTCTAAGGGAAAAAGAAACTATACAGTACGGCTTCCAAATACATAAGCATCAGTTGCGGAAGAGTTGCTCCAAGTGCGAGTGTTTGACTTTGTGTTCCTATCAAAGACTTGTCATTTCAGACTACGGTTAGGTTAGGAGTAAGGCGCATCTGAGTAGATCATGACGTGTCCCGATGACTTGAGGTTACCTCACTGGCAGAGTTCTTCAATATGTGACACGTTTGATTTGGTGTGCCGATGTGAGTGCAAAAATGTTACCAAAACCCACCCGCAACAATTAATCCGAAAGCCCCACGTGATGGAATATTCTTGACAAAATAGCCTCATCTCCAAACCTGCTGTTCCAAAATGGCCCAATATGCCAATGCAATTCCTTGTCCTGGCACTTCTCTGATTTACGTTCGAAACTCTAGTAGGCTCTAACCTCTAAACGTTAGGGATGCCCCGCTTGAGAAGAGACTGATGGTGATGATCAGGTGCTACATTCTATATTACGCTCGTGGGAGTCACCCGGTGTCAATCAAACGAGTGGAATGAACCTTGCGCGACCGTACATTTACTGAAACGTCGTCCGGGCTCAGCTCTTTTGTGACAACTCGAGTATGCCCACCCAAAGCAAGTGTCTCCATGACTGAATGCACTAGACAGTTAACGACGAGCTGTGGCAAGGCGGCCAGTAAGCAAATAAACGACGTACAACTATTGCGTCGCTTTCTTTGAATCATATATATATATANTATATATATATAGAAGGACGCAAAAAACCAATAGGTACTGGGGGCCCGTCGTGGCTGGACGGATAAACCTATTACCTTCCAAGACTAACAAGTCTGGCGCTTCGTTTTACCACAACAGTGAAGTAACCAATATCTTCTCCCTAGCGTGCTCTTTAGGTAACAAAATATTAGAGTCACCAGTTGACATCAGAATGTACTGAGCTCGAGGGAAACTCACAGAAATAACTGAGAAACCTGATGAATTTTCTGCATTCACTCAATAAAGGAAGGTTCCATCAAATTGTTGTGTTCACCTGAACAGAAGACACCGAGGTGAAAGGCCTTTCGGCTCCCATAGGGTGGCCCTTTTAGGGGATTCTCAGTAAACTGTAGTTGATGTGACTTCTGTTTGAAAATCATCGTAATTCATACTTGATGATGACTGTACACAAACTGCGGGTGTACCGAAGTCGCAAAGGAAATGAGCATTGGTTTTCAACGGGGACGATTTGGTATCAGTTGAAGAGCTTTTCACTTTCGAGAGGCTATTATAGTCTATGATGTCTGTGGTTTTGCGTCCATGTATACAACATTAAAGCCTGACGTATACTGATCCTAGAGCAATAATCGTTCAGCTGTAACATCTTTTCGGTGTCTAGCTGCCATGTCATCCGAAGTAAGCACGAGGGCTGAGATACTGTCGGGTTGCCCAAGTCCGAACAGGAGCAGTCGAGATTCCTGGGTTGGGTTCGAACCACGGACCTTCCGGCCAGTAAGTCCGTGGTGTTGAGCTATCTTGAGCTCGTGCTGATTCTAACCTCTTTCCAGTGGTTGTAATCTGAAGAGACCACTTTTCGGTGATCTTTTAAAACTTTTACTTAACTTTGACATTGTAGGGATGAACAATCAGATAAGCCACCTACTAGGCATGATTTGCTCAAATCGCAGTCAGAATAGACTAAAAACTCGCCAGATTTGCACTTTGGACGCCCATCAGAACAAGCACTTTGTTCCTGCGGCTTATTGCATACTGGTATTGCCCGTTCATTCTCGGTTGGCATGCAAGTAACTGCGAGGCAAAGTTATGGTTCTTCAAGTAAAAAAGGCAGCTAGGACGATTATCCTTTCGTTTTCCTTACGGGACATCACTCACTCACTCTCCGACAACCAACTACCTGTTTCGCCCTTCATGGTGTTCATCAGGTAGGCGTAGTCCCCGATTTTTCATTGGTCTGATTTTCTATTTGGACGCCGAAGTGTGCGCAAATTAAGATGGTGTTATTGGGAGATTCAAATGAATCCCAACCAAAACACTCTTTCATTATAATCTTTAAGCGAGTGTGTTGCACAATGGCCACCTCGTACTTCATCTGGAACGACATTGAAGATATAGAAGTATCCTTTGTTAATCACGTAGCCAGGCAATCAGTAGTTTGGTAGAGGTCAAAAGTTAAAGAGAACATATAAGCTAAGTGCAAGAGAACGTGAATCCACTAAAGAAGGTTGCCTAAGTAACTCTGCTTTTTGACTGAACTAGCAAGTTGGCGTACGATTGCTTCTTGCCGAGGTGAGTCATGCTGAGGAACGAGATACTCCAAAGACCTGCATATCTCAAACTCAGTCAGATTACGAATTTGAAGCATCCGTGTCGACACTGATCTCTCTGTCCGTGATGAACATGATGATGAATAGGGTGGAAGGCAGTGAATTTGGAACATCGGACAGAGTTGACTCGATATTCACTGAGTTCCAAATGAGTCACTGTAATTATTGTCACACTAGAATACGTATCCGTGCTGATTAGTTTTGTCCTGTAGTAATCCTGTAAAAATCTGTAAGCCTGTAACCCAAAGTTCAAGGATTGTTGACCCTTATTCGGGTTCACCACACTGAATAATGTTCAGATTTTGGGGCATATAAAGGTAAGCACACCAGTTGAGATAAAATTTCCTACCAATACGTAGGAAACAAACCCGCATATATCTGGAAACTTTGTCAAGACGGTGCAGAAAGCGTGTGCAATGGTTGATATTGGCCATTCATCCAATGATAAAGCACCATCATCCATGAGATATTGTCACTTCCGATGGCGTCCACTACAGAGGTGTGATAGTTACCATTTATGTACACATGGAGGTGAATTGTACGCTCCTGGGAATCAATAGTGAGTAATGCATCTTACGTGAAATCCTGCAAGAAGACCAATGATAACTTGCGAATTCGAGTCGTGGAAGTTGGGACCCGGCAGAATGAGTTGATCACATGATTTAGTCGCTGCACGCACCTCAAACATTCACTTAACTAATCAGGAGGGACAGAAATGGCCAGTGCCTATATCTTGCAACACCACCAGCTAAACACCAAGAGCGTCAAAGAAGACCGATTCAGGAATCACACCAAAAGTGCAGTCTCTTTCATTGCATCCCGCGATCAGCCTTCTATCCCATTTTGTTTTTTGTTGTGCTACTTGGAGGACTTCATTTTTTGTCTCCCGCAACGAAGAGCACATTTTCACTCTGCATCAAAGCTGTCCCAGTTGGGCGACAAGTGTAATTATGAATGAAAAGATGAAAAACACATCCCCCTCCAGGCGGCCTTAGTTTCATGACTCCATTATGGATCTAGGCTTCGTTCGTGTACTGGATTAGGTGGAAAACAGACAGATGGACTGATATAACCCCGCCCCACCCCGCTTCATTACGAATTTGAAAATGGCGGTTGACATAGAAAATTGGTCGTATTTCATGGAAGCTAGGATATCCGGTGCGACTGGATTGCACCATCAGTCGGTGGCACTACACATGTTCGTTGGTTGTTCTCTCACAGAGTTTGAACACTGGTGAAAGTGGTCGCACAGAAGTTTTATTCGTAGTCTGGAAGTCATCTGATAGTCATCCTGTACGTACGCATCTACTGTCAAATCTGTTCAAAGACTAATTATTCAGCTACGACGGAACTTTCGTGAATGGTCACCATGAAAACCGTAGCAAAAGAGAGATATCACCCGGCAGTTCGGGTGCGGACAGGATAGTAGAGTGAAGCCGCCGGGAAGCTCGCATTTTACTCCTGACTCAAACTCATTGACTTAGGGATAAATCAGTCCATAATACTGCCCTCTACAGTCAATGCCACAGACACGGTCACCTCCAGGTCAAGCCAAAGCATAGCAATATTTCTGGGGCGCATTTACTACCGACTCGTATGTTTTACCCAAACGAAATATGGAAGTCACGTAAACAGTGTGAGCCCAAACTGGTAGCGCTCAATGTCAGCCCGGTTGATTGTAAGATATCTGCCAAAACCGATAAACTTTGGGTTGGATAAGTAACGAAAAGGTTGTTTCCGTTCCCACTTAAAATGAGTAATCTCACAAAAAATGGGAGAGCTTTGCAAAAAGGCACCTAATTTCCAGCATTTTAGTCCTAAGTATTTTAGATGGCTCTAGACCTGGTACATTTCACCGCACTACTTCAAGTTAATGGTCCCGTCTTTCCAATTCGGTACAAAAGTGATGGATAAACCCTGCAGGAACTTACCTAATCCTTTGGGAGATGTGTACGAACAGCTCCTGACGCCAGGCAGGCATGTGCGTTATTAGAACGTTCGTATCATCCGGTATGTTTTGCCACTTGGAGGAAACGTCGTGTATGCTTGGCAGGACAAACCCATTTGATGGATTTGGTGCAGCGGAAGTGTCTGGTGAGATGGACGTTGTGTGACCATCGGGTTTCTCGGCCCGGCTACTGATTGATGCTTGGTCTGAGATCGGAGGGAAATTGGAATGTTTTGTCCGCCTGGAGGAGAAAAGTTTAGTCCAGTAACGTCTGGGAAAAGCACCATCTACCGATCTCAAATCATCGGCAGCTGTCCATGAAGTACCGTAAAACTTTAAACCCAAGATTTGACACCATGCATCCTCAAGATAAATGGCCGATTTTAAAAGGGACTGAATTTTTTCTGGTGTTGGATCGTCACCTGTTGAACGTGAGCGCCAATTTTCCCAACATCCAGGAACAAAGATTTTAAAATCGTGGGGCTGCTGCGCGAAAAATCGATCCAACTCCTTTACTTGCTCACGCCAACCACCGGGAGATCGCTCATCACGTCGTGAACCTGGTAAATTAGTCCTTAAGCGGCGACACCAAGATGGAAGCCGCCAACCACGTGATGGCGGGCTGCAGGTGAAATCCCCGGAATGAATTAAGATATGCCCCCGTGGGATGTGATCTGCGTAAACTTCGTGGGCGCCACGTGTATCAGAAATATGGACGATCCGCACTATTTTTGCGTTCGGATGACCAACTTCACCGACAACGTACACATTCAAATTCCGAAAACTGAGTAAGGCTGTCGCCAACCCAGGATCCGTGCTATAATTAGTATTGACCCGTGCCACTGCTCCCGCGTCATGGTGTCTTTCCGAGCGTGACTGACGGTATCGTTGTGTAATCCTATCCAACAGGTGACGGGAAAAGGGCCCGCGGTTTATGTGCTTTTGGTAGCTGGTTATTGTTGACAGTGCCTTGTAATAAACGAAGATTTGAAATCCGCTGTGTACGCAACCGACCGTACAACACGAGAGACCAACACAACTCTGCGACCAGACTGCATGCAGAATGCAGTTGCATCACGTGAATTGGTTTCGTTCCATTGATTGGTCACGAGCTTCCATTCCACCAATCAGGTTTCCGCCACACAGCATCGTTGATTTTCCGCAGGGTCACCGTCTGTTTTCACCGTAGACCAATGGCTTTCGCAGTCAGAAAAATTGCTGCGTAAACAGCCAATCAGAATTGGCCAATCAGAATTGGCCAATCATATCTGCTCTGGCCGTCGGCGCTGCCTGCTGCGTCCGTCGTTGGTTCACATTCGCAGCATATGACTCGTACGGATGTAGCTGCGCACAGACTACGGGAGAAATCCAACTAGGGAAAATGCACTTGATTTCATGACCCACCTGGCTCCCTTTTAGTGAATTATGTGGATTTTCAGAGGGCGGCATACGCAATTATGACCGAGATTTTGTCCCCCCGCTTTAAAACTGGCATTTTTCTACGACTCATCTGAAATGGAAGTCCATAATTCCCTGTGGACAGTATTCAAGATGCTGAGCATGTCACCTGTGGGTTGCGAGGGTTGGTCTCAAATTAATCTATCCTAAAAGTTCACTAAACCACATGGTCAGTTGATGAACTTTATCATGAAAGAGAGTGATTCACACCTTTCAGGAAACAGTATCACTGAGGCAGACAACAATCTTCAGTGTAACCATTAGCATAAACCCTGAACGGTAATCGAATCCACCGCCCTTACTCCGGTTGCGAAAATTACACTCCATATCAAATGTGGTGCTACCCTATGGAATCGAAAATTGACCATATATCCTTCGTATTGGTTGAAAAAACACTTCATGGTACTGTGGCTATAATAAAAGGCAAAAAATCGAACCTTCGGCAATATGAAAGGAATTGCCAGAGGAACAGGAGAGTAACGACTCTCTACGTTGTGTTGGAAGTCAGTATATATCAGGTAGCAGAAGGAACTTTCGAGTAGGCGCCAGCACACCCAATCTTCCAGTTAGATGGTATTCCGTGCGGCGGAATGCTATGTTGAAGTTGTCCAACGAATGCAAAGGGACGGCTGCCGCTAGTTATCACTTGAAGATGCCTGCCCAAATTTCTTCTGCACTCTTTTCGAAGCTACACTTATGATATCTCTTCCTTGACAGACTAACCGAAGGATTATCTGAGATTCTGGGATATAGTTATGTACTTTCCTCTGGTTGTTTCTAAAGCCACAGTGTAATATTCTTTTAGTTCCCCACTCTTCAGAGCATCCCTCATATACACAACAACTATCCTCTTAGTACCGTATATCGAGACGAGAAGTCATCCGGCCTTCCGAACACGTGCATTATGGTTTGGTCCCCTGGGGACGTGCGGGTTACCCATAATTATGGTGGGAAGACACCTGTGTACAGACGAGTCCCGAAGTAAGTCGTCTAAAAAACCTGTGAGTCACCCATAAAAGTTGAGATGCGACAGCAGTTTTCTTCAGGATTATTCCGCTGATTTTTGATCATCTATTGCAATCATCAGCAAGTTTCTTCTCAAAGGTGTCTCTTGAAGTACGAAATCTCCCTCATAACAGACCCCTTTGGCTGTAGAGCACTTGTTGACAAGACTACATTTGTCATAGTTACGAGGGGGAGGCAAAGGTCTGGGTTGTCCCGACGGTTCTTCAAGTGACCTACGCACTGTTCTAGGTTGCTCAGGTTCTAAAGTTCTAAGTAAGGGAACCGTTAGATATTTCGGCAGACCATCCACGTGCACCCCGAATAATTCTGGAATCAAAACTAGACTTTGCAGGACACTCCGATCACAGACGATCGTGCTTGAAAAATCCTCGTCAACTCCCGCTCCCATTATACAACCGGTGAAGTAGCCTGATATCAGGGACTGTATTTTTTTGCAAGCCATAGATGGGAGTCTGTGAAACAGATGTTGGCATGGAAATTGAATCAAAACCCTTGCCAAAGTCAACAACGACTAGATGACCGCTGTTGACCACTTCCGCTTTTTCCTCCATGATGAGAAACAAGTTTGAAGTGCACTATTCACGCTTGCAAAACCCGTGTTAATTAGATGCCCATACGTCAAAATGTCTACAATGATACTCTATTGTGTCCTTCAGTGGTCTTCCCAACCGCAGATGCTAGACTAACCCAGCGATTAGCGGCGGGTTTGTGTTTCATTCCTCCGCTAAACATGTACTTCACGATGCCCTTTTTGTTTGTTTTCTCAGACTTGCTTCATGTAGCGACGCTCAAAACTGAGGGGACTCCATGGTATTTTTTAAATATGTATTGCGGGTAGCAGATTTTACAAGCTCCGTAGTCGCGTGCTTGAGGAGTCTGATCGGAAGAACTCCTTGTTTTCACAAGACACGAAATCCTTAGGGAGTGCATCTTACTTTCTGGGGATATTAAGTACAGTGGAACAAAAACTCGAATTGAGAATATTTGGAACCTTCTTTTAAGTTAATCACTGTCACAATGAGCTTTGGACGAAATTCTGAGCTGATCGATGGCCTTGCCACCATTTCAGTAAGCTCACCTAACCCAATATGTGGTTAAAAATCCCCAAAGGATCCCCAGTAAGCGTGATGCCAAACACACCCATAAAGGAAAGCCTATAAGCGTGATTCCAAACAAGCTGTTCCAAATAAGTTGAGCGAGAATAGATAGTAGCTACTAGCAATTATGATCACATCATTCAGCTACGAACACGGTGTCCTTCGTGAAATTACACACATGTACTTTGTACCGTCTTCACTCAGTGGTTACTGTCATTTTTACCAGTATTATCAGTCATGTCCACTTGCTAAAAACGGAAGTATTCTCGAAAGGCCAGGGGGCGGTCATTATTGTCCTACTGTACTGGAAATGTTCACATCACGATTCACAAAGGTGGACAAACGCTGAACAAAGTAACATGAACAGTATTTTTTTTAAACGAAAAACAGATGACTGAACCATCTAGAAGCCAGTGATTCGCAGTTCAGGTTTGTCTGCCAAGCACTTGAGCAGTAAATAGTATACAGACACGGTTTATTACAAGTTACTGGATTTACTGAATAAGTGACCGTAAAATGCAGACAACTTCACTTTCATACAGCGGCTGAATTATGACCTTGAAGTGTACCCAAATCCGTAATCATCATGTGACAGTGCATGAATTTCACTGTTAACGGATGGTGAATAGTCTGTTTTGAAACTAAAGCACACCTGATGCCAGGTACCGTAGCTCCTTTAGATAGTGAAGTCACAATTTCCGTGGGTCACAAAACCGAAGCGATTACGCTGCTCAAGAACCCGCTCTACCCGAGGCAAGAAGAAAACAGGATATCTTATCAAACGTTTTGGAAGAGTTTCACTTGTAGATAACGATAATAGCAACGAATCAGTTGCAGTAATGATCACAAAAATAGTGATAATAATGATGAAACCCAAAAGTCAGGAAAACTGAAAGAAATTGTTGGCAACACACGGCATCAGATCACGGATGAAGATCTGGCGAAACCTCAACCCCACTGGATAAGACAGATGCTCTTATAAAAGGGGAACGATGATCGACATTTCTAGTACTGTCAAACTTCGTACTACTTCATTTTCTTCAGAAAAATCAGTACGAATCCGTACGGACGACGTGTTCTCAGTTTTGTAAGTTAGTTGGGGATTATGAGATTTAAACTGACGTACCCATCGTTATCATCTTTTCGTGGCAACGTAACAACATCATTTAAGACGGTAGTTTCAGGTGAGAAACAGAAGCCAAAGCGTTGTTCAAGTTAGTGCAATATTGCACGTAAGCGAGTTGCCCCTTGAGTTCCGGTGTTGGTAAGAATTTCTGTTCTTTACAACATGAGTTACACCATGTTCCGGGAATCTTGGAGGTTTTGGTGCACTGTTTTGAAATCCACGGAACCCACTTATTTGATAATTTAAGTTTACCGGAAAAGCCACATGAAACCGCCATCTACTCTACAACAGTCCCAAATCATCCTACAGCTCCTCAAACCCAGAGATGCGACACTTAGGTTGAAGTCGTTTGTCGTTCAGCGCAGAGTGCAAGTCACAGAACCTAATTCATACCCAAAGTCAACGCATTACATAATGGCCTAATTGAATGGCTCTGCCCTCATATAGTTGCTTCCTCCATCAGGGAGGAAGCAACAACCCATTAACAAACGGGACTGTTTTTTAAGTGCATATTATTTCTAGTGTTAGCATAGACTTATATATTTACCCCAATAACTTATCGAGTTCCAAATTTCTGACTAGAGCTCTGAACCACACGCTTATTCTCATTTACCGCTTCCATGTTTCGTTTGTCTTTTCAGTAAGCAAGATGGAGATTTCCTCGCTTGATTGCTTCTCTCACGTGACACAAAGCTTTAAACCCCCTACGCTTTACTACGCCAGTTGGTCATGCGAGCTGGGGCTGCTGCAACCAATCGCTCATCTGCAAATGATGCCATAAATAACACAAGCAGTTAACTCGCCTAACGCACCATGACTGACCACCGTAACCGACATTCGAAATTTTCCAACGCATTAGGCTGAGTGCGAGGGCCTGTACAACCCAGTAAATAGAAAAGGCGACAGCAACTTAGGAGCGACCACCTTATAGTCACACCAAGTTACCAGGATAGGGAGGATAGAGGGTAATCGTATAGGATGTATCATATTGATTACTGTGCTGTAACGCATGTATTCACGAGTAAATCACACCATCCGGGCCTCCTTCATTAGACTGGGTAACATTTCAGTACAGGTCACGACACTGTGACTGCACTGATCGATATCGATGGCCAGCTCCTCCACAATTCACCCGACTCGGTGGGTCGGACTGGTGAATTTTTGTCAGCCTTACTGCTCTTCTATCCTAGCTGCTTGTATGACTTCATCCAGGCTGTCAAGACCACACATGACACGGGGCAACTGCAATCGATCGCTATCACTTCCCTGCCCCCGATGTCCCAGTTCTTTCAATCAGACCAACCCAGTACAGTTGGTTCAACCAAGGTCAGTTACTCGTTTACTTGCCCAAAGCAGAAGCCAGAGGGTGATTTTGTGGAACTGCCGTGTGACGTGCTGACAGGGCTGGTCACTTACATTGGTGTGGGCGCCAAACTTGCTTACCGACTCGGTGAGCCCACGCAACGAGCCCACTGATTGCAGGGTTTGGGTCTCGCAGACTGACGTAGTGGGGCCATTGGGACATTGCGCGCTCGCCGTGTCTTGGTTACGGACGCTAACTTTCGTCTCAGACCTGTGATTTGGCACGAACCTACGCTACAGAGAACAGGCACCACTGCACCACATTTTTTACCAATCGAACCACCATGAGGGCCGTCACCAGGGTTTCCACTTCGAACCGTCTGTCGGTGCGTTCACCCTAGCTGCGGTCTGCATGTGTGCGGCGGTAGGTCGGAGAACAAGGCTCCGCTTGCGCCAGAGCAACTTCCCACAGCATTGATGCATGTCACTGGGTTAACGAGGATGACTGCAGCCCAGCCCACCGCAGTCCCAGATGGCCCACAATAAGGATATGACTATAGTACAAACACCTAGACACTGGCTAACTGCAGACATACATGGTTAAACACTTGGTACCGTCTGTCTCCATTCAGCAGTCCCCATTACGAGGTGGAAATGAATCAGTAGCTAGTCAAGTTTTTGTTGAAAATTCCAATTTTTTTTTACTATTTTCAACCAAAGTTTCTATTCAGTGGTCGAAGTTAGTCAGCCATAAATGCAAGATTCTGAAGGAGCTTGACACCACATGGTCATCGATACGTAAAAGTGGCATATAATAGGTGGTACTTTAAAGGTAGTTGCTAGAATTTTTGCGGCGACCTTTGTACTAGTCCAGATAACCGTGCATTTTTTTGGGGAAACTATCCCTTGCATTGACCACCATCCTCGACAGGGAGGCCAGTGGATGAAACTAGAGTCTTCAGTATTCGTAATGCTTCTGATGGTGTCCTACAATGCGGCCGTTTGCGAAGAGTACAATGAACGTTTTGACCATGTCTCGTATCTCTTTCAAGTAAATCATTTGTCGCGTTTGAGTCTGCCGAATTGTCGGAGCTTTTAAAATAGGCTTTGCTTATACCAAGGAATTCTGGTTTTGCGAGAGACTCACCTGGAACCCAGCTGAATATCTCGTTTGTGATGTTGCGCCTACCTGATGAGCCCCAAGAAGGGCGAAACTGGTCGTGGGCTGTCGAAGAATTTTCAGCAACCTTATGAGTAGTGCATTACGTATAAACCCAGGAATTCTGTTTCACATTATTACAGCGGATTCAACATTGATGGTTGATAACGAAGTGCAAGTGTGTAAGTGTGTTTTCGCCCTTTGATGGTTGACTTTGGCCACAACGTCAGGAATGATTACGAACGCGTAATTGTTGGACATTATCAGTGGGTGACAGCTCAGGCGAAGAGCATCGTTAGGTCGCAGATTTCATCAGTGATATCCAGTAAAGTCCGTTATTCATCTAGAGACTCATATAACTGGTTCAACGCAGAGAATATAAAAACTCTGGCTTGTAATGCTGTAGGGGGTTAGTTGCCCGGTGATTTGGACAATGCAGTCATTTTCACGGGTAACAACAGTTTCGAAGTATGCTGCGCAAGTGATCCAGTTCCTCCTGCAAACTGTCTTTTAAACACATTTTTCTAGCCCTGGACCCTAAATGGGTTTCGTTTCTGTCTCAAAAGAACGAAACGGCCAAAGTTGGTTTGCTGTCCACTCCAAGTCTTTTTTATGCGTTACGCTCTGTAACGACCCATTTGGCAGGCGATTTAAAAGCACATCGAGCGCAGCAACAGTTCTAACCTTTGAGTCTTCAGTCAACTGCATATTGTTGTGGACCACAGTTTTCTTAATGCCTTCTTTATACCGTGAACCCGAGTCTGGATAGCCGCTTGATAGCCTGATGCGCTTAGCCACACCAGAAAGCCAATGAACGTGCGAATCAGCGGATCTGTTGAACACTGACGCGTACAGGCGTTTCATGTGCAGCCGAAAACGGCCCGCTTGTGAAACTCACGTGGAAAGTTCTAGGCGGGACAAAAAGGATACTAAAAATAGAATTCAGCTGTCAAGGACAAGTGAAGGACAACCAATTAAATCTGTCCTAACGAAAACGGTTATTCCATCGACAGTTGTGCAATCCAGGTACGTTTCGGAGCTGGTTTTCCTAATACATATCCACTGTGGGTACCGTACCAACGTCCAGTTATCTAATCAGCTCCCGTAGTGAAAACCACCTCAATTGGTGGAATCCCAATGACTGTTGTTGACCTTCGGAAGGTACGCGAACATTTTATATATCGCTGACCGAGTGAGTCAACTGCTTTCTGAGGGAGAGCTGCATCCTTCTGCAAATTGTCACTGGACCATGGTTTAAGATCTTCCGCATACCCAAGACACAGGACATCCGTGTGTTGGCGGACCCCCTTCTTTGACTTCGCCTGTGCGATCAAAACAAAGATAAAAACTGCTTATCTCTCAAACTCCCTGTGACTCGTACAAAACAGGTAGGGCTAAGAGATGGCAAAATGAATGTCCACCATCGGGAAGAAGCTCAGAGAGCGTCATGTCATTTAGAATCGGCGTACACTACCTGTAAAGATGGTACGGGCATGATAATGTACCAAACCAGTAGAAAAATAGATGGAAATAGAGAATCCGTGCCCTGATTTTACAATACTATCCTTCTCCGTGTTGGACTGGCTGTCGTCCGTATCTGACGCACTCAACCGACCCAACTCGGCACTGACAGCGTCACTTTGGTTGATGACGAAACGTTTGTAATCCAATTGTCGGACATGGTGGACAGATCAACAGCCAAGGATGAGGGTCTCCGTTATAAGCATATAGCATCCCAGAAAACTCATCTGCAATCGGGAGTGAACGTCTGAGCGAAAAAGTGGTGAGTGAAGACACCTGTGTATTGGATAGTGAAAACCCAGTAACTATCTGATCCGTATCAACGTAGCCCACCTTTACAACTCACACTTATTCACTATCGGAGAAGATATTCGTCAACAGAGGTGTGGAGCACTGTATAGGTCATGGAGGTACATGTATGCAAGCTGAGGTTGAGTCCATCGTAGCAGTTCTGGCAGATTGTCCGAATTGTGACGTGGAAGTTGTTAGTCCTTTTTTGCTCCTTGGTTTCGATATCTTTCTCAGAGTTCCGTGTGATATGCAAAAACAAATAAAGTAAATAAGATAAAACCTTGATAAGCGGAACAAATCCAGTAATCATATTAGGTGACGGTAAGGGCGCTCGGCTTAAGGGTGTAATAAACAGGAAATCCTGAACAGTCATAATCATCACATCGGACGAGAAAATGAATCTTGTGTAAGTGGAACAAATTTTTACCTTTCTCGGTTTAGTTCTCGGTCTGAACCTTCCAAACTAGCGTTCGTGTCAAGACAACCACCAAAGGTGCACAAAGTGTGTTAATGCTCAAAACCAGGTAAAAAAAAAACACTTGTACAGAGCGCCGTACATAAAGCTTATGCGACGACAATATTCTAGAAATTCTGACGCCTTCTGGATGTGGCATTGGCAACCGTCAGCCGGCGGATGCTGGGTCATGATTGGCTGTGGGGCCCATACATTTAGCCAATCAGAGCTCGCATCCATGCTGGAACGGCAAGCGGCTCACTTTTGGACAATCGCGTTTGGGAGAGGAATCTTTGCTGTAGCAGCGCCTAACTGCCAGCAGTAAAGCGGTTTCGGTGCGGGATTCTGCTTAACACAAACCGAATTTGGTAGGTCGAGGACCAAAAAGCCGCTTATTAGGGAATTGAATGCTCTCAGACCACCGATGCAACACAAACTCGTGGAGACCGCCCGTCAACTCCTGAAGGTCCATAAATATTTTCGCGAACTAAAAATGGCTTAAGCGCTTGTTTCAGAAGCACTTGGCGAACAACCGATAGTTTTTAACTGGACAACGCTTCGCTTTTGACAAAAAAGCTGCATCAGACCAAGTGAGCAGATTACCAAGTTCGCCAGGTTTTAAGGCAGACGAAGAACCAGTCACTAAGTCCTCTTCAAATTGGCACACGAAATCAGTGTTGAATGTCAGTTAAAAGGTTTTGTCGGTTAGTGTGGTTGCCTAAATCTTACGGTTGATGGGTTGGGGGAATTTCAAATTATTTTTGATTTGGTTTGGTTCCTTAATCTTCCAGTTCGAGGTGCTTCGATCGATGATTCACCTTGGGTGCAACTGGTAAGTTTTGTTGGTCTGTGTGGTTAGGCCACCGGACGCGTCACTCGCTTCTGCCAAACAGCATTCTCAGCGGTTAGGCCATTCCTCAAACACAGGGCCTACTTGACTACTCGGCGTTTACGTGATATCCGTCACCGTGCATGTCGGCTCAACCAAGATCTTCAGACCGTGCTCTATCCCGCAGACTTCTGGTTGCTCAAGACCAAAGCCTCAGAAGTGAAAGCCTTCCACGGACAACACTGCAACTAGAGGCATATACGTAAGTTCCAGCAGCCAGGAGACTCAAATATTATACCAGCGGAGCGGTGAGCGTTGAACACTCTGAACCAGGTGGACAACAATGTGATTACAAAGGCGGATAAGGGTAAGGCCACTACTGTCACGGACAAGAGTGATTATCTACAGAAGGTGAAGCGATATCTAGCTGAATGTCTTTACCGGCAGATAGATAGTGGGAATAATACGTCTGTAATGAATAGGAGTAACGTTGAATTTGGCAGGTGTTTGCGGTCCGTGATAAACAACTTAGGGCGAGGTAATCGGTATCGATTGTACCCCAAAAGTACAATCTAACCATGGCTTTATGGCCTACCAAAAATCCGATATTAGACGGAATAGGTTCCGCACCCCATGAGCTGGCCAGATTCTTGGCAGGTATCCTAAAACCCCTCTGGTACTTGCATTAGTAATTCATATGACTTTGCCAATAAAGTAGCGGGTGTCATCGTTGAAGCAGATGAAGTTCTTGTAAGTTTCAATTTCAATTCGTTATATACAAATGTACCGAAAGGGGACTCTTTAAAAAAGCTAAGCGACTGCTACTAGCGGACACCCCGGCTTTAGGTAGATGAAACAGTGGAAGACAGAAAGCACGCCTGAATCTCACACACTTCGTTTTTTGACTCCGTGGTTTACACGCAAGAACAAGTTGTAGCAAATATTTTTATGGGAGATTTTAAGCAGGAAGCTTTAGCCGGATTCCCGTATCCACCCAAGATATTCTGGCCTTGTGTAGAAGACACTTTCGTCGTGATGAAACGAGACAACCTCAGTGAGTTGTACAACTCTACAAATGACCCGAATCCACGCATCAAATCTAGTATGGAGATGGAGTCAACTTCGGTTACACCGCACTTCTTAGAGTGCATGACACATAAGGTTGGGGAAAAACTAAAATCTACAGCGTATGAGAAGCCAACTGACACCGGAGAAATTTTGAACTGCTCGCCTACCCATCCAAAGTCATTATTCGCTAGTATTACCTCATCAATGTTTAACCGTGTAAGGACCCTGTGCACAGAAGAAGCTGATTGGACAGTGGCCACAATTGAAGTAAAGAACGAACTTCGGGGTAGTGGATATCGAGGTAGTTTGATTAGGAGTCAGTTACGAAGGATATTGGTACCGATTATGAAACCCAACAGGGAACGGATTGGAACTGCTGTTGTTCCGTATAAACTAGGGACATCCGAAGTCACTCGGGGGATTCTAAACACGGCTAACATAAGAGTAGCGTTCCAGAAGGGAAATAATGCGCTCTGCACTCGTACAATTGAAGGATCGCCTCGCGGCACACAAAACCATGAACTTTGTCTACAAAATTAATTGTAACGACTGTACCAAGGTCTGTATAGGACAGACGGCCAGGGAACTTCACGCCAGAATTGGAGAGCACAGGAGAAAAATAAACAGGCCACCGAGTAACACGGATGGATATCGAGTGTTACAGAAAACCTCAGCAATGGCGGAACATGCACTGGACACGGAACACAAAATACATTCAGAAAATTCTAAGGTTTTGGGGCCGGCACTACGGTCCACGCCATAGAGACTGATGGCCGAGGCGGTAGAAATCACCAAGCTTCACAGTGTAAGTAGAACAGAAGTCGTAGACCTGGCAAGCATGTGGAGAACGGTTTCAGATCAGTCAGGCTGAAATGTGATGGTTTGCGGTTATCAGAAAGAGGAGTCATCAACAGAAATAGCCTAGGTGTGAAGTGCACTTAATCTCACTTAATCTCTTCCCCCAATCAACTTGTCGTAGGACTTACAAGCCTACACAGACCAACAAAACTTACCAGTTGCACCCAAGGTGAATCATCGATCGAAGCACCTCGAACTGGAAGATTAAGGAACCAAACCAAATCAAAAATAATTTGAAATTCCCCCAACCCATCAACCGTAAGATTTAGGCAACCACACCAACCGACAAAACCTTTTAACTGACATTCAACACTGATTTCGTGTGCCAATTTGAAGAGGACTTAGTGACTGGTTCTTCGTCTGCCTTAAAACCTGGCGAACTTGGTAATCTGCTCACTTGGTCTGATGCAGCTTTTGTGTCAAAAGCGAAACGTTGTCCAGTCAAAAACTATCGATTGTTAACCATGCGCTTCTGAAACAACGGCTTCTCAGTCGTTCCAAACTTTATCCAAATGATTGAAATTCAGCGTTTGTTGTTTCGACTCAAGCTTTTACATGACTATCGATAAATCGCGTATCTTAGTTGCGCTATTGATCCGTATGTGGCATCGCTTATTTCAATCCACGTTTAGTTGACTGATGTCCATTTACTAGGTACGGTTAGGTTTGTTCTTGCGGTCATTTCTAACTCTGACGTACCGAACACTGACTCCAATCAGGTGTTCTTGCGCATAAAGAATCGATCGACTGAATCAGTTTCATCAGATGTCTGCCACCCACACAATGAAACTCAGTGTCATGAGATGGTTGGCGCAGGTTTTTTATGCTAAAAAGTTACACCTTTTTTAGCCGCCTTGGCTATCACCACTACGACCTGTGCTTGATCTGTTGCCTCACCAGTAAAACAGCGGGGACGAAGAATAACCAGAAGCGATGTTCTTTGCAGCAATCGATGCACAGCCTCTTTTCAAACTGAGTTGATTTGTGCAACTTTACACGGTATTAACAATCCTGTTTATGCCATTCCCAATATGTTTGCCTGCTCACAACCCTGTAAATGAAAGCCAACCTCTCTACATAGTGCATTTCTCGAACAAGTTTGCCGCCTCCTGATCCCTGGCAAACAGCTGAAACTGGGCTATTTTCCAGCAACCCTAATGATGAATTATTCTGCACGAGAGATCGCCCATTTCAGTAATATACGAACCCAGCCAATCTGATTTTTCCTGACCATGAGTAATCCATGTTTTTTACCATTGCTGCCAGATATTCCGTCTTACAAACTTGTGAGAAGTCGTTTTAACTTTCCCGAAGCTCTTCAGATAGAAAAAGAGAGGGTAAGGCAGGGGATTTCCTTTTTCCTTCCCCACTGGTGGTCGTTCCAACTGACTCGTCAAACAGGAAACATTGCAAACGTGTATAACAGCATCAATAAATAGGTCGCATCCATTTGTTAGTTTGTTCCATTTTAGAGCCTTATAGGCAAGGTCGAGGTGCTAATCAGCGGAATGAAAACGTAGATCGATGTAAGCCTTCTTACCAGCTTTCACCCGCAGAACACCAATAATTATTGTGCAGTAGGACAATCCCAACTGGTTCAAGCATCGAGGCCATCTGGTTAGGCTTGTATCGCAAGAAGTGACAAGTTCACTCTTGGGATTACTGGACAACGCCAAGCTACTTTCTGCTGGCTTTGTCTAGCGGTTTGACAGTGTACTTTACCGGTTTTGTTTTATCAGGAAGAAAGAACAAGGGGACCAGGTTACTCGCTTCGATGGTCGGCGGTCAGCCCTGACTCGATATGCTTGGAGACCTTTTGGGTGGTGGGCAGATTTTCTATAGCACGTATTACAAAAAAGAAAACGATCCCAAGACAAAACGCTTATTTTTACCTGAACGTTAAAACATACCTGACGTGTTGTCGTTAGTGTCAAAATTACGAGAAAAAGGCTTAAAAACTGACCCCTCTTATTAAGAACTGGATTACGTTTGATCAGCCCAAATGCAATCAGACCAATAACACCCGTCTAACGCAAGTTAGTAAGTCATCAGCATTTGGCCCATCAGTAGACTCTGAAAACAAGCACGTCCCATATATTCTTCAAAAACTCGCTCCGGGCTAGAAATCATTCTTTTTTGTATGGATGTAGTGGTCTTTGGCACAGGTGTCCTTTGTCGAACGAGACGTATGCGTCATAATTTGAGCTAATCAGATGGCGTATTTTTGTAAATTCATGAGTGCAAATTAAAGAGCGGAACGAATTCACAGAGCGGATGGGTTATTTTTTCTTGATATTAGGTTGCTGAAACTCTCCGACAGCCTAATACGGGCATTCACTATTCTTCGTGGTGTTATGTCCAGTAGGTGTACTGCGATTTCTCCAGTATTGTTTCAGATGAAACAGGAGGTGACTTTTGTGCCACACATTCAGTTGAAGAATACTATAAACGAGAGATTCACCCGACTTTCTCGTTGTAATCAATGTCATTTGTAATTGGGTGTTTTTCCAAACAGATGGGGTAGCTAGGCATTCTAGACGTAACACACTACACACTACTCATAACACACTACTCACACTACTACTCAAAAGCTCTTGGACAGCCCATTTTGCAGCTTATTTTAGTTGAAGAGGACTATAGTAAATGATAAATTTGGCTGTATTCAGTTAAAAACAAACCAGTGTACAAAAGAGAGTAATTGGTGAGTTAGTTATGCAAACTGACTTGACGTTAACGAGAGATTCAAGTGATCGTCAGCTGAAGGTCTCTCTTATGGGACTATTTAAACGAAATGTACTGTACGAATGTCACCCCAGGTCATAGCTGGAACAACAGTCAATAAATCGTAGTAGATTTTTTTTGGAAACAACACACAACTTATTCCCTTGTAGAAAACTCCTCGTCGTAAATTTGGATGATTGGTGCGAGAATCGAACGGACTTGCTGATAATGTCTCTCTAGGGAAAGCAATAGTTACGAAATCTCGTTTTGACTCCTGACTTTCTATCAAACGAAGCGCATCGTCCCTCTGTACTGTGTTTTAGCAGCTGTCGTACCGTCTCCTCCAGTCACATTTCTGTCCGGATAGCATCAGTGAGATTGGATAGACTGATACAAACAACCCAGTTCCACAACTTTCACTTTTCTCTCATCTTTTGTGTACGGAGACGAGGTCAATTTTCAAAACATCTGCATCCACGGCGGCGTGCCAAAAAACCGTGCAAGTTTTACACACAAAACAATGACGTGTCGACTGCAGTAATGTTTTTTTATTAGAAAGAAACCAGGTGTATAATTTTCTCACATACGTGTGACTTTAAGAAATAAGTGACTGGCAGTTACCAGGATGGGTAGTAACTGATTAGAAAATTTAAGTGAAGAGCATTCTACAACTACACTCATTTGCAAACAAATTTTGTTTTTCGGGAGACTCACCTGGAACCCAGCTGAATCTCTCTTGAAAACATCATAAACGAGAGATTCAGCTGGGTTCCAGGTGAGTCTCCCGAAAAACGAAATTTGTTTGCAAATGAGTGTAGTTGTCGAAATCAGTCCAATTTGGGTTCAAACAGAACATAAGGTTGACGGAAACTCGGGGACTGAGCCTACCTGATGAGCCTCAAGGAGGGCGAAACTGGTCGTGGGCTGTCGAAGAATTTTCAGCAACTTTATGAGTAGTGTATTACGTCTAAGCATTTTACAACCTTATTCTCACATAATAAGATCGAATAAAATCACTACTGTGGTGATTGTTTAGGAATATCCCTTCTGGTTTCGGAAGTTGTGGGTCCCATATGTGGCCCGGGCGCAGAAAAACCAATGTCTGCAGCTGTCAGTTTGCTGGTGGGATCCCTCTATCAGTTGACGCCAAATAAGCTTGAACTTCATGGTGGTCATCGCAGTCTAAACGAAGCTACTGTTAGAGATGAGCCTAAGCAACGGTTCTGTCAACTCTATACAGTAATGCCTTCCAAGCGAAATCCTCCTGAAGAGGAACTACTCCACCGGAGGGAATGTAGCATAGCTCTCAATCAGCAACTGTTTGATCTGTGATCTCCAAAGAGAGTCACTTTCAGGAGTGACAACCTTAAGAGATCCTAAAACAGGCCAAACAACTCTTTTTCGTAATGAATACTCTTGGGGCGACCATCGTCGCTCATTTGAGAGGCAGTCAAATATCTGCCAGCATATTACTGGGTGATGTCCACTCAAGAATGATTCTATAGATTCTGAAGGCATGGGCAGTAAACACACAATTTAGCAGCAATGGTGCACAACAACTGACATAAGGGTTAGATTTGGGTTGGAGTCAATCAAGCAGTGAGTTTAGTCCAAAAATTTAGCTTGCTATGGTTCTCGTGCTTCATAGAACTCTGGTAGGTGTTAGTTCTAACAGGTGAGAATTTGTCCTTGAAACGGATGTGAGAAGCTATGGTGAAAAAGAGATTGTTCTAGTGCCATCCTCAAATCTCTTACTTGCTGTAAAGTCCAGTGCGGTAGTAACTGAGGCGAACAAATCCCCAGAACATCGGGCACTTTGGAAAAAGAGGGGTTTGCTCCCTTCTAAGGAATCTGTGTTCAGAGGGGCCTACCTTGAAGATTGCCAAATCTGTCTATATCGAGAGCGGAGACCGCAATTACAAAAAACCGTGAATCTGGGACTGAATGAAATTCGAAGGAAAAAACGCACGAAAACGATCAAATACATGGCACAGACAGCTTTTTTAGATTCGAAGGGATAAAATACCAGCCTTTATTAGGAGCTGCTTGTATGTGTGTTTAAAAAGACCAGAAATCCCTTTTTCTTGTGGTCCCGGTGAGAATCCCGTAGTGCATCCCTTGAGCTTACCAAAGCCATCCTGAGGTGAACTGACGTGGTGTGTGATTCTCGTGATAGGCGTCATTTTATCAGCCGGATACCTGACGTTAACCTCTAGACTTGCTTAGGGTACCTTTGCATGAATGGAAATTATGCCCAAGTTACTGTTGATATATTTAGCCCTGCTGTGGATAAAAGTAGTCACATAGTGGAACAGCGTGCTACCCGCAGGGTTGGTCAAGAATTCAACTTAGCTTGAGGAGGGTGATAAATTTCGCGAAGTGAGACGTTGTAGTAAAGGAGGTATTCACGAAATGGACTCGAAGGTAACCTTACTTCAGTCTGGTTGAAGTGAGTGACACGAGTTATCACCAAGTCGTTTGTATATTCATGCCAGACAGAAGAACCAGGAACAGACTAGTGACGGACAAACTAAGCATAAAGCGAATTACTGAAGACAAACTTCACCTAGCAGTTATTGGTGGAGGAAAATTCTGGTCTTGTGACACGGCCAGGTGGACCATGAAGTGTTCCGGGCTGTTGCCCGCCCAAACTGCTGGTCAAAACCTGGGTTTGCACAGAGTTGAGTTTCAGTCGCCACAAAGAATGATATACGCCAAGTTGAGGTTTCACAAAACATTCCACGTTGCTCACCGATGTCTTCATGTGGCCCTAAACACAGTAGCGCCACCCTGAGCATGGTTTGGAATGCATCGGTGCCATCAACACTCGTCGTGTATTCAAAGTGTGCATTCCACATGGGCTGCTGAGGCTTCGTTTATATCGTTAGTCGGAATGTCTAGGCTATTGATCTGCTTACCCTCTTTCAAGGATTCAGTTGCTACATTATGTTCGATTCATCTTACAGATCCCAGTATGTTTAAGCTGCGTTGGCGCCGGTTTGTGTGGTCAAGCTGTGACTTGGCACTGTATGCACCAGCAACAGCCCTGAACACGTTCCCTATCGTCACCCTACATCGACCTCTTCTTTGTAAGGGGTTTGTCAGTTATGTCTCTCGGACCGATTTTCACTGTCTGAGCGAGTCATGATCGCGATGTTAGTGTCGTGGTAGCTGGATGCAGTGACGTGCATGATCGATGTGCCACTCAGATTTTTTTCCAAACTTTCATTAGCGGTAGGTCTGTCAGTCAAATCAAAAGAACGTTGTTTTTCATCAACCTATGACAAGTCATGAGCAGTCCAGTAGTGAGAATTCAGAAACCCAATACACTGAAGTATTTGTGCTTCCAGCACTTCTAGCCCATATACTTTGACGGTGAAAATGAACAGATGGTTGCGCGTGAGGCCCAATTGTTAGTTTCCCGATACAAGTCATCCCCAACTGGTGCGCCTTGATTCTTCTTTAAGGCAATTGTAGTTAAAAGTGCAGAGCGTTAGAACAATACAGCAATTGCAAGTTGCCTCGTACTTCTGTTCGCAATATCGAAATTCCAAGGAACGTCATCATCGCATTTCGATTATAGCTGAATGCTGTTCACCGCGCATCATGTGGAATAGACAGGCTCTGCATTTCACCTTCAACATGGATATACAATAATTCCGGAACACGATAGACAATCCTGGAAAGACCAAATTTTGACCAGGCTGTGTCTCAGTTGCCTAATATGGACACCATGAGTCTGCACAATGCGGAAATCAGGATTGTCATGACAAAGGATAGAGATGATTGGTGGTTAGCAAACAGACTGGTCTCTCTAGGCGGCCGAGTGGGCACAGATCCACCGTCTGACCTTACACTAAGGGCTTCTAGGAGTGTAAATCAGCCCGGGGAAGGTGTACGTACAAATCACCCATAGAGAGTGATGTGAATATACGTACACCAGCAACAGGAAGACTATTTTTTAGAAAATACCGTGGTCTTTAATATCGCGTTGAATAAACCGAGAGAGGAAATTAAGCCATCCTATAAGTTTTGCCCCGCAGGTAAAAACAATCTGTGTGGAGAGGCTGAAAAGCACTATACAAGTGTTTCACACCTGCATAGACTTATTACACTACTCATACGATTGCTGGAAATTCTTCGACAGCTCAGAAGCGGTTTCACCCTCCTTGGGGCTCAACAGGTGGGTGCAATCCCCTAGTTTCCGTCTACCAAATGTTCTACTTGAACCCAAGTTGGACAGAGCTTGACAAATACTCTCATCTGCATAAGAAATTGCTCTTGGTAGGAGACCCAGCCGAATCCCAACTGATCACTTATTTATGATGTTTTTCTTCAGCTGAGTGTGGTGCACCAGTCTGCCTCATGTTTCAGTTGATACGATATTCGGGATATCGCCATACATTGTATAGACGTAACACACTACTCATAACGACAGATTCAGCTGGGTTTCAGGTGAGTCTCGCGTTAGAACCAAATTGGTATGCAAATGAGTGTATTTGTCGAAAGTTTCGTCCTTGTTCACACAATCATCTACGGGAATCTCATGAAGTGCTTGGGATTACGGACCAACGAACTGAGTGCAGGCTAAGCGGACTGCTAATCAACTCCCTGTAGTTGACTAAAACGGTGTTTAAATACGAATCGTAAGGTTACGGGTTCGAATTTCCAGCGATAAATGACTGCTTACCGTAAGCTTTGTGCGGACATTTCAAGCCGGCGCTCTCAAAGTAAGGTGAGCGGTTCAATGACGTCAACCGGATAAAGTGAGAAATCACGTGCCAAAGACTTTCGTGTGGGCTCTTTTCTGCTGACGTACTGCGGGATACAGTCTGAGGACCAGACATTCGGAACGACCATGTGTTCAATTGGGTTACAGCCTAAATGACTGGATGGCAGAGAGAAAAGCTGTGTTATTCGACTGTCGAGCCCGACCTTGTGGTGCCACACCACTGATCAGCAAGCTGTATCTGAAAGGTAGGCTCTTCAACCTCCTGTGTGGACGGCTGGGGACCTGAACGGCCGTAGAACCTCGTTGAATGCGCGCTGATGACGATTTTCGACAAGCACAGGACAGCAGTCCATTACTTCTGGGTCTTCTAGTGTGGGTTACCTCAATTTTAGAATGGGATCTGAATCTAAAACCAGTCCATAAGTGTGACTAGACAACAATTTTCCCCAAATGAATGTAGGATGATCAGTGGTATAACACGATTTAATTTTATCTGGATTGAGGAAGACACTCTGAATGAATGTTTGCCATATCATCTTGAACATACTCCATCGCCCAAAATAACTACCGAAGCCATTTTTTAGACAAAAAATGTGAAAATTTCAACGGAAAAGAATTTTTTCTAGTGGATTTTAGTTTGGCTGCTTGCTCGGAATATATCTTATTACAATACCACCATGAACTGGATATTAAACTCACATTGGGAAAAAAATGATAGTGTTCGGTATTTGCGCATGATCTGATTGTCTGTTTACGCCAAACCGGTCTCATTCACGATCACAGTTTGCATATCTGCGCATCTATTTACTATGCTCCACTCCAGACAATCGTATGACAGTGGTGCACGTGACCAAGCCATTTACTCGCATACTGTGACGCAAGCGGGTCTGTCTTACGTGGCTTTGGGCAACTGGGGAAATGATGTCTGCCAAACTCTCCTACCCCCGTTCCCATCTAACACACACTTAACGTAACATTTTTTCTGAACATGTACAAAAAGCCAAGCCGACTCGCATGAATGGTTTACTGAGAAACCTTCATACTAATGTCACGAAAGATAGCCGCTACCAGCTGTGCAAACAAGGAAGCTTGTGGAGTGCGAAATAACAGGGAAACGAGGATAATGAATTTCCGGAAGGTGTGACTGGATGGTCTAAAATTATATATATATATATATATATATATATATATATATATCGCGATACACGTATAGACGTAATACACTACTCATAAGCTTG
>SJOL01008913.1:602489-638707 GCA_004794785.1 Opisthorchis felineus | reverse complement strand
ACCGCATCTCCAAGTCCCATCCACAAAGTGCGACAGTTCTGTTACGTAATATCTGTAATCAAATTCGACGAGTAGTGATGAGTGGTTGTTTTGTTAGAAAGCTCTACTTTGGCAACAGTGGTATTGGCGATAAAATCTCATCCATCGTTTGTTTGAAAGTCTTTCTGGTTAGTCATCTGGCTTGATACGTCTAAGAAACTCAGTTATCAGGTGACACCAAAGTAATTCAGTGCTTGACGAGAACCCTTAGTAACTAATTTGGTTTACCAATCTTCACTTTTGAAACGGTGAAGTGAGTCACCGCCCCTCACGAAAATAAACGCTTTCGAACATACTCAAATAGCTCGTCGATGAAGGTGTTTCATCGCTTAAATTTTGCGTCTTCAGTGAAACCTAATTCTGCATTGATTGTTGTTTCATCTTCCGTTCACGACACGATCAGTACACCATACAAATATTTACATAAATTCTCCCCAACGAAGACAGAACATATCCCTTTGCGGAGCAGGAATAAAACACGAGTAGGTGACAAGCGGCTATTTTCCACCCTTCTTGAATGTGATCTCTCCCGAGATAGATATAATAAACATTGTGGAGGGAAAACATGTAGACGGGCAGATGCGTACATTTCGTGTTGTATCGTCAGTATCCACTAACCGAAAAGCGAGTCTATACTACTTGCAAAGGAGAACTACTCACATGAATACAGAACGAACGTCTGTCGACTCAGCCTGTTGTCTCACAAAGTCCAAAGTTGCACCAGTTTGTTTTTAAGCACGTAGCAAAAACATCAGTGAGCCTCAGAAAGAAACGGTATGGTAAATGTCAAAGTCGGAGCGACCCGATGGCTTGTGTCGGTTTGGCAGTGTCGATTTTGTGAGTACCCCGGTTAAGTTGGTTTAGGTTCCTCACCGCATTGCATTGCACATGTTAGATTTAAGCCTCTAAATTCGCTCTATCAACAACTCGATGGTTTCGCGACGGGCAATACATTGAGTCCAGTTCCGTCCAGCTTTCGCATGGTGAATCTGGGAAGGGAGTTGACGGGTTGAATTTCGAAATGGGCCCAGCATCAGTGTTGTGCGAACTATACTTTGATGATAGCCTAAGTTGTAGACCAGAATCTCTCAGTATTCACTTATTTTTTTAGAATACATTAAGAGGAAGTCAAGAGCTGAACTCCATATTTGGATATCTTCATTAGACGCAGGGTTTGTGGTTCTGTTATATGCAATGCTTAGAGAAAATCTACATGGTCAGATTAACATGAAGGCTGTTGTATGTTCACCCTGCTGAAGTACAAAAGGTACGTTGTAAAAAAAAGTTTTGTACGAGCAAGTTTTACGTCAACACAGGCATGCGTCAACATATAATAGAACTACCGACATTCCATGAAGACACACTCTAAACAATAAGTTGAACCTAGCAGTGACGACGGTGTATCCAGGTCACCGACTTACATAGAGCTCTTTTTCGAAGGGGATAGCACACTGACGATGCTAACCTAGCACTCGTCCTTCGCACCACAGCGGACATACAATGCGGCAGACTTTTGCGTATTCATCTGACTCAGGTTTGGTCAAAAGCGACCAACCTAATTGGGTTAAATCACACTGTGCCCGGCAACTCACACATAACTGCCGGACAATTCGCCGTTTGAATGCGAGAACACCTAGGTGTGAGGCTAGCTTTTTCGGAATACCAGACCAGCTTGCGGGCGAGAGCCACCATTGCCTGTATAACCGGACACCTCACCGCGTGCCATTCAGCTGATCTCACCTGGTGGTTTAATATCCTGCTTTCTTAATGAAACCCATCTATTCTGTGGTTCGGTGGGGTCAATGCAGTAGACTGATCGAAGTCAACCCTGTGTCTAAGGGCGACTTGATGGGACCTGTGGAAGTGGGTCTTTGTTTTGGTGTTGATGACCTACTCAGCTGAAATCCAGTTGAATCTCTCGTTTGTGATAGTCTTCAATTGAGAAATAAGTTCGGTGGAACTTTCAAAACTAGCCCCAAGAAGGGCGAAACCGGTAGGGGGCCTATGAGTGGTGTTGAATCTCTGTCTGCTCCTGATCTCTATGCGTGGGTAAAAATTCTCCTATATCTTGGACCTTCGCATTCTTTTGTGTCCGATTTGTGCCCGTGACCCCATTTTACAGAGTCCACATCTCCAGACTTATGATGATATTTCCTTCCATTTACAAAATTCAAAAGGAATGTGGTTTGTCCACAAGAGAAATTTTTCGAAGGACGATGCCCGCAAATACTGGACATTTTTGCCTGAAACGTTCCACTCCTGCTGAAAGAGTGTCACTAGATACCAGCCAAGCAAGTCCTCCCGCAGTATAAATAATTTCTCTGAAGCTAATGATTTTAGCGAGTCATCAAACTAGTGAAATTGAAACAGAACTCGACGGGAAGGCCCTGTAGGGAGCATGCACCTCCAAAATGAGCTTCGGCCTGATTCACGCAAAATTGCACCATAGTGTCCAAGCGCAACTGGCAGACCGAACTGGAAGCGTGCTTCTGATAATGCATTAGCCCGTTCAAGATTATCTTTGGAGAGAATCTCGCTAAACGAAACCGTCAGGTTTGACTGAAGATGTTGTCTGTCTAACGAAGTTCTGTGGAATAAATACTAGGTTGTATTTTGGTCTAGTGATTAACTGAGTGGCCGGGTGGGTAGAAGCTGAAGCCCTTCCATTGTTCTCATTAACTGTCGATTTCGGGAGTGCTAAACTGGCAGCGTGCACTTGAGTTGTGTGTGCGTATGAACTGAATGTGACCTCGCAGCATTCCTCGTGCATTCCCCACCCAGTGCCTTTGACTCGTTAGGTTCCAGTCTGGAAGTAAACGAAGTCCGTCTATGATGGCATCGATTAGGCTGATGTGTGAGGCCGTCTCGCCGTCAGGATACCACTTGGTTGAATGTGTGAACTGAGTGTGAACTTGGCTTCAGTTTGCGGTCACTTGGAGATATTTATCCCATCGGCCTTCGAGAAGACGCATGTGTGAGCCTTTACTGCAATCAATGAGAATGCAGCCACTCATCAGACAACCAGCTGAACTCGGAAAGATCGTATGAATTACTGATCAGAAATGGCCTTTGGTCTGGAGACAGCTGCAACTGTCGGTGACGCAACCTTTAAGGTTGATCCATCGCCCTTCTCTCCGTCACCGAAGTCAATAAATTAATCTCCAAGGTGCTCACGATCAACTTATTCTGAACTGTGAGAAAAAGTTGAACAGATGAACTGAACACTTCAACTCACTACTTGCTCGTCACTTCAACCATCAGCCACCGACCACAGATACCAAAACCTCAACGCTGAAGACCAATAGCCATGGCTTCAGCCAGGTGAACCAGCCAAAATAATCAGACTACTGAAGAACAAAAGTCCTTAGGTGCAGAAGTTATCCCAGCGAAAATCTACATAGCCTGTTTGCTGTTATTTCTTGGTCCTCGCCACAAACTCTTCTGTTCGGCTAGGGTACTGCGGAGTGTTCTCTGTGGATTGGGGTACATCAGTATTACTACCGGTACCCAAAGGGGTGACAGAATGGTATCTGAGAATAACAAGCAAGTGGGTGACGCTGTCCACAGGCCTTGATGGCTGTCATCCTTCATGGGCAGTAGCGATTCAGGACATTCTTGGAACTGATTCATTCTTGTCCAGTAAACTTAGGTAAAGTTAGAATACTCAATCACAATCATTCTGTAGCCCGAATTGTAAAAATTTATTTGTCGCGACCCTCCGGCAACCAAAAGTCTCTTTGAGCAAGTACTGTAACAAAGCATCCCCAAGTTACTTTGGCTCCTGAAGAAGACTGCTACACATCTAACCTCTTGATCAACCCATAGGGACCATGTTTCAACCCAAAACCCTCAATTTGCTGCGAATGCTGAGGCGACAGGTTGCATAGTGAGTCTTCTTTCGAAACAATACACAGGAACCATCCAAAGTTGTCAGAAAACTCCATCCGAATGGGATTCGATCCTAGATACCGCAAACATTAGTGAAACTCATTTTGACATCCAAATTCATTTGTTCCATTCTTCCATCATTATTCAGCTTCATCGGTGTTCATGTTTGAAAAACGCCACCGTAAATTCTTAGCAAGATAAAAATAGCTTTCCTTCAGGGTATCCGTTGAAACTCGGCTCGACAACACTAGAAGTTAGCCAATGAGTACCTTAACCTAGTTCGGTGCTTCATTAATCTGAAAGAATCACGAAAACTGTTAGATGTCATGCTTCTGTCATAGAAAACATTATACTATCTCTTTGATGAGCTCGTTCCCTCTAAAAAACGTCTTCAAAGCCCTCTACATTTGTTCTAAACGAATTCAATATGCACCTCTCATACCCTCTGATACCACTGAGGCAGTCTCTGTGCAGCACATTTAGTTGGAGAAAATCATGAACGAAAGACTCAGCAAGGATTCAGTTGACTCTTCCATTAAAACCAAAGCATTTTCCCATTGTTTTTGGGACCTTTCCGCTTGTCGAGGAATGTCTCATACTAGACGTTCCTTCGGTTTACTAAAATCGTCTACTTCAGAGAAGTTATTGCATATTGATAAGTTGTTTTCGGGGATATTGTTGTACACTGAAGTTTCACCGTGTTGCTTCAGTCGGTAGCCTATGGAGTTCTCATTCGGCGACCGTAACGCGTTCGGCTCTCAGGCCAGGTGAGACCTGTGTGTGACCACATGGGTTCGCTTCACTGGGGGAAAGAAAATTCCTCAACCGACTGCGTGCAGTCAAAGCAACTGATTTTACTCACATAGCATATGTATACAGTTGGCTGATTAATTCAGCTGATGGGATGTACATTCCGTGTTCAACTTCTGTAACACAATCATGTCACCGACGTTCGCATGACTCAGTCAACAGGATTTCGATTCCTTAAAGCGCAGATGAGGCAGTGTTTTGATTGAGTAACAGCATAAGGAGGGCGTTCATTCCAGGATGTGAACCCTCATCGTAGACTGTTATCATCATCATCATCATCATCATCATCATCATCATCATCATCATCATCATCATCATCAAAATCATCATCACCATCATCATCATCATCATCATCGACGGCATGACACTACTAAATGGGGACACAGGCCAGCTGGCTTGTGTGAACATGCATAAACAAAGGACGTTTACTCGCCTACGCCGATAACAAAAATGCGATCAATAGGCGGTGATTCGCTGCGTTGTAGACCAAAGGTGCGTGTCAGCACATGCGTGGGTGTCTATGCAAATGACTGACATCTCAGATCGTTTGATAACTTGACCTGGGAACAACCACAGGAAAAGACAATCTCAGTCTGATCTCCTGAGTCAGGCAAAAATCTCTCCGACAAGCAGCGAAACAAACTCTCTCCAAGAAGGGTGGGCTTTTTACACGCAGGTCTTCTCCACTTGTACTTGAAGGTCGTAGACACCATGAGAATAGCAGATGAAAGATAATTTTCTGCCTGATGACAATGCGGCAAATCTACTGTCAAACCCAAAAGCCCCACTCAGTCTCCCAGCCAGCTGTATCTATAAACTGCTGAAGTGTCCGGCTCAGCACCTTACAGTGTGATCACTTTGTAGCAGAACCAACCATTGTCAAATGGATAGCAACCAAGAACTGTGGGACGAGATGTTGACATTCAGCGATAAGATGAAATCGATGTTCAAAATTTTATTTACCAGAAAATTTCGAGGTGGTGTGTAGGCCAATAGAAAGGCAGAATCTGTTAGAAGAGTGAACCTGAACGAGATTTTGAGATAAGAATGCCTGGGAAAGATAACGCCCCACATTTTACCAGAAGTGTAAAAACCGATCGGCTGAACGACGGAGCTAGTCTAGGGCTCCAATAAATGCGGCTTCCAGACTGGACAATACAGATGACTGCATTTTGCTCCAGTATTTTCCTCCTCTGTGACTTCTACTGGGAAAGTGTGTCTAAGTGGCACAATGAGTCGACACCATAATTTTGCTGGCACGATGGTCTAGAATAAAGGGTGGGACCGCCGTGGGGATTATGGCAAGCTCCAGTGCTCTGATACGAGAAAAAATTCCTACCTACCAGTTATAAAACATTGTTTGACAGCGTATGGTCCTTTCACGTGAAATCGGCCCCCTGGAAAAATGTAAGACCTTTCTAAGGCCATACCGTCATCTATTTCTAGCAGTCATACTTTGAAAATAGCAGCACATATTGGTGGGGCACACTGCTCGTAAGGTTGGTGAGAGCTTTTCAACAGTCCATTACGGGTTTCGGACGTCTTGCAACTCATTAGATAGGCATAGTCTTCGAGTTTCCAACAACCAAATGTTCTATTTGAACACCAAATTTTAGGCAACTGGCGAACTACGTTCAGTTGCAAATTAACGGGAGACTCAACAGAACCTTTTGTTTACGGTATCCTTCAACTGAATGTGCTGTATTGAAACCTCCTGGTGTTTCGGTTAATGGATATCTCGAAAATCGAACCAACTAATAACTGAGGCGGCAGATTCAGTTGAAGGAAAGGGAGGATTCAGCTGGGTCTTCCGTTAACACCAACTTGATTGTTTCGCCAATAGCAGCACATCATTTGACAACATAATCTCGGATGCCTATTGCTAAACCCTTCAGCGTCGAGAAAGAAGCAAACAGTTGTAAGTGATTATTGTGGACAATGGAAACGTCCTAATCAGTGATCGGATTAGCAACACTGCACGTTGTCAATTTGGTCTATTACGCGTGTCACTCTCGAGTTTTCCCATGTGTACAGCAACATCGGCCCGAGTTAGAAGCCGCATGCGATCAGCTGGTTAGATGCCAAAAGTATGGGATGGCTCTGACTAACCTGTTCCACCTGTCTGCTTAAGATTACTTTCGGTTAAGGGTAGTTTGTGCCAGTGGGAGAAACGAGGACGCCTTTCAGCTGCACGCATAATACAGGATCTGTTAGTTGTGCTTGTGTTAGCGTATAATCCGCAGATGCATCCTCTATAAGTAGTGTTACCCGGGGCTGAGAGGATCATAAGGAAAAACGTATCAGTCATGAAGTTGTATTATCGAAGGCCATGACAAATACTGTTCTTGGTTTAACTCTGTGACGAATTTCCACAGTCAGTCGTTCGTCGTCTTAAGGTAGTGAAAGAAAACTTGGTCCATGAGTACTGAGCGAGACTTCTACTGGATGGCTGCATCAAGCAAACTTTTACACTACTCGGGTTATGCAACGGTGACATATGTAATGATGATTGTTGCGTACGGAAGTGCAGCTTTGTCGGTCCTTGGCTTGCTGTTCCACCCACTATGGTATATCAAAAGACACGATAGCTTGAGGCAGTCTGTTATGGAGACAAGGGAAAAGTAATGACAACTGTGGTTATACGGTTATCACGGGATCTTCCACAAGGTCACGCTAGACTTCGTGATATAGCCAGAAGCGCCGAGCGAAAAACACTCGATATTGATTGGAGTATATTCTGGCCAATCAGTTCATGTCTGCGTATGGCTCCATCCAAACGGTGTCATGTTCGGTCCTTTACAGTGGCTCGCCCCCAGATAGTGACCCACAGCCCTATCGTTCCTTGACCTCTGTTGTGGAATGCACAGATGTGTTATCCAGTAAGTCTGAGGAAGAAGGCCCGGATTCGGCAAGGCTCGCTCAATATCCGACTAACTTCTAATCACGTGCAATACAGTAGAACAAACAATGTGGCATACGAGACATTTTCGGGGAGGGAGGGGAATACATGCGTAGTATAATCGACCGGTAAAACTCCAAACAACAGAATAGGCTTAATGGCCACGCGGACACCGTACATCAACTTCAAAGGAGAGTTCCAATTTGCTAATAGGTTGATTTGTGCAACTATACTTTGTGATGAAAGAACATTTCAAAAGTATGTGAAAATGGTGCATACCTTGGACTCAGAGTCTTCTAAACATGGGAGAATATACGGCAAACTCTGAAGAAATCCCTGCATAAGTATTGCCGGACAAAAACTTACGCTCTCTCCTTCGATGTCCACGTCAATATTGTTGAGGTGCGGACTGTGGGGTCATCTCACTCTCGGTGTTCGAATTACAGTGGGAATCTTGTCGATCTGTAGTATGTAGATGGCAGTCCACACCAACACAAAGTACAGTTCTAATTACACAAAGTGGCAGTCGTCACACCACCCTTTGAGATGTACTTTTCAAAGTGACGTTTCAGAATTTGTGGTCGGAATAGGCTCATCACAGTTCCTCGGAAACACTGATGACATTTTGCGTATCTTCTCAGTTACATTGGTACCAACAAAAACGCATCTGACGAGATCAGACCAATAATATGAAAAACTATGGATCATTTCCGTCAACTCCTGCCCCTGCGGCGTCAAAAATTTTCTATTTTTTGAATTGCAAGGGAACTCAGAAAGCGCCTCCATCATCTGGGATATACCCTATCCGAGGTGCTGAGAGCACTGACTTGATGTCGATGTCTTTCATCAAGCCCGACTTAATTGCTGTTCGGGAGTGCTGAGCAACTGTGATAAGCATAGTCTCGGATGGGCGCGAGATGATCGTGAGGAACGAGAAAAAGCAGAAGTATGGTGCTGATGATTGTGCCCTCGCTATCATCTCAGCCCTATATGCAATCGATTATGATTTTGATTTTTCAGCTCACCAATGATTATTTCATATCGAGGAATCTGCTTCCCTCAATCCGCCAAGACCGTTGTTGGACTGAGGCTCCCTAAGTTCACAGTCAGTGACTTGTGTCTGCTCGCCATGTTGAGCTCTCTACGTACTTGCGATACTTTTATGCGTGGAACATGGCGTTGAGAGTTCATTCTAGCCATATACTTACACACCTGACCCTGTATGAGGGGCACTTTTTGCCTGATGTGCAAGCCTTGACTGCGCTAGCGCTTACTGCGGCTTGAAGAGCATTGAGCATTGTCTGTACTTCTTTCAGTTACTGGTCTTTACATGTGTGTCTTCACACCAAACTTTCTTACGTACGTTGAAGATCACTTCACCTGAGTGGAAACGGTTGATGACTCGCTTTCGAATGGAATACTTCGCTCTTTTCTCTAATGTTCTACTGTACAGCCTTCCACATTTATCGCTCGCATTCAGTTATTTGTGTTTCCGATCATGCTCTTCAAAAATAAACGGCAAATGACTGCTGAGGAGAGGGAGATGCTGTTGTAGGAAGAATAAAATCAGGAGTTCTCAGAGGAACGCAAGATTCATAAGGACAACCTGACTTGTCTGCTTTTCTGGAAGCTAATTGTTTAATGACTCCTGTCAGAAGTCAATCAATGCACACAAGAGGCTTTGAAGTATCCAACCAGACCTCTCTGTCCTCGTCTAGGAGGCAAAAAGCGCTAAAGATGCTGTGTTTTTTTAAAGAAGCATTTCTATGGAGGTACATCCACGTTCTTCCAGAACCATGCCACTTCGAATAGAGCGAGTGTAGCTTATCGATATAAGCAGCCATATGACCGATTTATACACGGATGGCTGACGCAAGTGTCTGGACCCACATTTTGACCAGCTACCAAACCGCAAGACTGATGGAACTAGGCTTGTTCAGTTGCAGCAGCAGGCCTATTACAACTGCGTTTTTTTTTAAAATAGCTTTATTAAAGCTTCCAAAAACTAGAAGAAGTTTCTTACTAGAGAGTTGGTTGCAGCAGAGTGGGGAAAGAAGTAATGAACAGATCAGCTTCAATGACTGTCACAGCGATGACCCAAACTTGGTTGAAAATAACCGAATGGATGGCTACCCAACGTTAATCGTTTTCATTATTATCAGTACACTCCCCTCTTATCGTGTTTTTTTTCGAAGGGATTTCAGGCTGTTTTCTAAATCGTGAGATTTAGTTTGCAGTGAATTCGGTTCTTCTATGCTTGAAAACTACAAAAATCTCACAGAATGACGGCTTCCGCATCTGAGGTCGAAACGTCAAGTGCGATGGCATCATGTGGTTGAGGGATTAATTAGGATGCCATGACGAAGATAAAGGACGCACGCAGTTTGCAAAGAGAACCTAGCGGCCCCTAATGGGAGCTGAGCCATGCTAGCTCTCCTTACGACTGAGTCGATGAAAGCGCAAACTCACGTCACTAATGCAAACAAATCATGTGAGCCAGCATGTCAGAGCATGTGTGCGTGTGTGCGAGAGCGAGCATGTGAGAACAAAGCATGTCAGGAAGGAGCACGTGAGGACACACCTACTGTACAATTAGGTTTTGTAGACCTCAGAACGACCATTCCTGAAGTGGTCATACTTGAGACAAGATCAAACATCGATAAATGGGCTCTAATGACCAGACCCTCCTGTGTTCAGCTGCACGAGGCCTTTCGTATTTACTGGAGTTTGTCAGGAGAGCGTAGGGAAATCGGACGATTGATCGCTTGATTAGCCGTTTCTGGCAGTTTCCCACTGATCTAGGAACCCGCTACTCGGTTTGCTAAAGCATTCTGTCAGTTAAAACTCCGCAGTTTGGTAATGAACAAGTTATCCAGGAGGGTCGATGACTACTCAAATAAAAAGTGGACCTGCAGTCAGTTGATTACGAGTACATCAACGTCTGGTTCAAGGCAAGTTTGATGTTGTTTGAAAGGTTCTGTGAATTACTATCATGTTATATCGATCCGCGTTGCATTCAGTAGGGGAAACATTACTAGGCAGTGATGCAAGTGTTGTGGCGCAGTATCCGTCTGGCTAATTGGCTTGCGCCGCTGCTGGACTGTTCATTAGTCGTTTCTACTACGCATATATTCCGTCCCCTTAGTTGGTTTGTTTTTTGTGCTGTAACGCACGTGTTCAGGCCCACTGAGTCAGCGTCACAGCATCTTGATATTCGTCCTTAGACTGGTCGGTTAAGAACTTCTACTGAGTTCACAACACTGTTCCACACATACATTTCCTGCTTTTCTGGTTTTCGTCAGCACTATTTGAAAAGTGAGCAGTAGCCGGAAGACGATCGAATCCCATGTTGGTGAATTAATCCAACGGTATGGCAACCCTTATGACACTGTTTTCTGGATGATGCTTGCTCGGGGATATCAAGAAATCATGATCAGGTTGAGTTTAAAAGTAATCTTTGACAAGTCAGGCGAACAAATGAGAAGTATACCCAACCAATATGCCAAAATTGTTCACATCTTACAAATGAACAACACTTATCACTTCGTACAGAAGCTTCTCAATCATGAATCACCTTTGTTTGGGTCCACCTAAGTTGCAGACACTTTCTATCACTGCTTCGAAAGAGCACGCAAAATGACTAAAGATTGTCTGTCTGTTGATACCGATCATATGGAGGTTGTCTACTCGAACTTGCTTGCAGTCTTTTGTGATCAACTTGATTTACTGTTCCAAAGAACAATCTGAGTTGTGCTGATCAGCGGTGATCGCAGAAGTAAGGGACGATAAGAGTTAAGGGGGGAGGGGAGACTCTGTGGTCAAGCTGAAGCGCACGCTGTTCATCTTCCACGAATATCCTGGGTTGCTGGCCGTAGCAACGACAGTCCGGTGAGAACAGCGACAATATCGTACAGAAAAACCATTTCCCACCACAAATCAGACCTCTTCAAACAGGCCACTCGCTCTACAGGAGAGAATAAACCCCCTTCCCTTTCTTTCTGAATGATGACTATTGTATCGACCGAACAATTTTTATTCTTCATCATCCAGTAAAATCTACCGTCAGTACATATGAGCAGCTACTTGGAACTAAAAAAACTTCCGTTCTTGACAGTTCTTAAAATAGTTGTAAAGCCAGCGGGAAAATAAGGAATTGCTGGAGGATGGTAGAGACTACATCTGTCCTTAGGAGACAGACCTATAAATATCAACCAGCTGGCTGAACGCCTATACCTCTGTAACTGTTGAAAGGAATATGCTATCGAGACTAAAGTGCAACGATATAGAGCAGTCGCGCGCCACACAGGACACCGCTGCATACATTTTGTGTTCGGTTTCTTCAGTAGCCGGCAGAAAGACAGTTTATTGGTCTTTTGTGAAAACTGCTCATCGTTGGACGCAAAGAGCAACGACTGATGAAGCTTGTACATGAGTGTTTTGCTAATCGAAACCACTTCACTTATGTGGGTAACCAAAAGTCCTAGTCAGTACCAACTCAAACGGCTTCACAGTCTCGCTCCATCTCTCTCCTGTTCTGCTATGAAAGTCTACGCTCAACCCAGTCATGATTCTTTCTATCGGTCTGAGTACATTGATGACACTGTGGTTGGTATGGAATCTCTTAGACATAGAACAAACTTCGTAGGTGGTCCCGCTAACATCTCCTTTTTATGAATCATTCAAAATACCAGGATTTTATTTTCTACCCGAGATAACAGGTTGCCGTTGCTCATAGTCGTTCGCCTTCCACCACCTAATGATGTGAAGCAGCTCGGGACCTTCACACCATTCTTTCACACCAGAGTTTCGATACATTAATTTTCACGCTAACAGATCGAGAGCTTTATCTTTCCTCTAAAAACTTGGTCTTCACTTCGTTATTGCATGTGATCTTTAACCTCGGGTTGACTGTTTCCCCGTCATGTTCCCTGGCATTTTTAAGAAAGGTTACTTCCTCATGGGTCCTCAGAACATTTAGCCAAGTGCAGTGGAGTCTCAAGAAATGTTCTACACGTCAAGGTTGTATTAAGTTCAACCAGGAAGTCCTATCAGAGTGTCTTTTTTGTTTAACTTCGGTTTACACCATATCCACTTCTTGTGTGCAGTCCGTCACTCCCCACATAGCTCGGTGTCTGGTCAACTTGGAATCACTGTTTGATGCGTTCTCGTTTAATTTACCTCTTTGGGACTGTGTTCAATACCTTGGCGATTGTTACCGAACTTTTCCGAAAATGGATCTATTGGTCTTCACGTTCACATCACTCTCGTTTGGACAGGTCTCCTCGTACCCTGGCGAGTTTCGCTCTCGTCATCAGCAGTGCGTAATAGCCTTGGCCAGGGATTGAACTCCGGACATCTGACATTCGAGGCGGACGTGTTTCCATTACTTCACCAGTGCACGCTGGACCCACCTAATTTATCACACTTGAACAGGCAGATGTGTTCATGCCTGAGCGATGTGATTGGTTTGCCCGACGCCTCGGAAGACGACCAGGTAACTGTCCTGGTTGTGTCAATCGACTGACGCGCCTGTCAGGGCTTCCAATCAGGTAGCGCCACGCAATATTGAAATCGGCTAGACAGTTTTTTGATCAGCGGGATTTGTACATGGGCTATGGTGAGGCAGGATTTTCCTGCAAAGCCTCATATGGAAAAATCACACTTGTGTGACATTCGAGGTGCATACTAATCAATTCTACGTCTACCGGTGCATTTCAAGGGTGCACCAAATGAGACGCAGATGATCTGCGACAGTCCAACAGAGTCTCGTGGTGTTTTGTCGACCGCACCAAGCGATCTTTATCTCGCTTTTGAGACACGGGAACATCTTACTTCTCAAGATATGACTGTCTGAAGACCCGGGCTGTTCAGCTGGATTACCGGCCCCAAAAGTGAGATATCATCGAGCAATGAAGCTCGCAATACTTTGTAGTGTTTGTGGCGTCGTTTAACTCACATTCTACGGCCTGTCGCGTTTTGAAATAACCACTGGTCCACTTATACAGTAAGGAATTCAGTTACTAGGCTGGTTAGGTAGTGTCCCGAGTGCCACCTGTCGAGCTAAACTTAACATTTTAACATCCTGGTTCGCCATAGCCAAACGAAAATCAACCATATAGTGTTTGCACTTTCGGTTTCTGAAAAGGATTTGGATCCTGTTGTGGAGCAGTGAGACAAAATATACAAGAACTCCAGATGCATACATTACTCATAAGGTTGCCGAAAACTCTTCGACAGCCCACGACTGGTTTCGCCTTTCTGTTTCGGGCTCATCAGGTAGACACAGTCCCTGAGTTTTCGTCAAACTTATGTTCTATTTGAATCCAGATTGTATGAAGTTTGACTTATACGCTCATCTGCATGCCATCATAGCGAGAGATTAAGCTGGGTTCCAGGTGAGTCTCCTGTCCAAATCAAATTGGTGTGCAGATGAGTGTGAGTCGAAACCTAGATACATTTTTGGGGTTTTGGCACTTCCCCATCAATCTAGTGGTGAATTTCGCCAGCACTAGACTGAATGGTTCTTCTACTTGGAGAGTTCGCTGCACGATCGAAGGAGCATTGGAGAAACACTGCATTTGCCAATAGAAGGCCTCTTCTAGGTGTTCATCTAGGTAATCATTTTTGGATATCTAAGCCAAAAAGATCTTGAATTTCAGCATAGACATGTGTCAACATTTAAGATAATCTGTAGCTACAATGTTCATTGTAAAAGTTGCCTTCAACGGAAAGAGACTAAAAATGACCTTGACAGATCCGCACATAAACGTGGTCTACATCATGCTTTGTAAACGATTTTGATGATGGAGTGAAGGAATGGCCCATATTCGTTCAGAACCACTTGAACTAAAGAGCTTAGATTTACCAACTCAGTACTGTTAACAGTGTTCCTCATTGAGCACGCCTGGTCTTGACGTTTTGCCACTGATTCCTCGCAAGATTTTCTACCATAGTTCCGAGCATAGACCAATTCCAATCAAGAGTACCACAAACATATCACCAGTAGTGAGCATTGTCTGCTGCATGCCATAAAGTGTCACACTGCAACTACCGCAAACAAACTTCAAAAACAGCCTGATAATATTGAATACACTCAGAAGATGGTATTGATATTAGACTATGTCACATGGCGATGGGAGGCTGGAAAATCCACAACTCAAAAACCGTAGAAAAGAAACTCTGTCGTGAGATTCAAAAAGGTGGCTTGACAAGTGAACTGTTTGTTAGACGGTTCAGGGCACATCTCCTGAGGCTGCGCATACTGGGTGTTCGCATGCAGCCAATTTAGTCGATGTCTAACTCGTCACAATACACACGGGCAAACATAGCTGGTAAGTGTATTAAAACCGGTCTGGGACTGCTTGACAATCCGAAGACGGCTTCCAGTTGGTAAAAGAACAAGGAAATCTTAACACTATGGGTCAACTCCCATCCAGCTTTGATATCAGTTGGTTGTCCACCAATGTGCTACTCTATGAGACGGCTTATTTCATTTGCGACTAGTTGAGGTCGATAGAAACACAGATTAGGCTTACCTGACGAGCTCCAAAAAGGGGGAAACCGGTCATGAAAGTAGCCTTATGAATAGTATAATTATATGTCAAGAAAACGTACTCCAATAACTTGAATATCAAACAAAATGAAATGTATGAAATATACCATACGAAGAACATCACAAACGAGATATACTCTTGGGATTCATTTGAGCCTTCGTTAACAACAACTCAGTTTTCTAGTGAGCGTAAATTGCTGAAATCTGGCGAACCAGTTACCAGCATTCGAGACTTCTATATTCTCACCATAAACACTTGCTTCTTCACTTAACGCCCAATTAAATTTTGAGTTTGAACTGCAAAAATAATCGTTTGCAGTGCAGTATTGGCATTTTTAGGTAGACAGGCCCCGCAGTTGCGATGGGTTTGATAAGGTACCCTCGTGGATGTCTGAGGCATTAGTGTGGACACGGAAGGTGTCATCACTGTAGTTCCTGATGTGCACATGTTTTCTCGGATTCAGCAGGTAAGTTGCCAACCTCACTTTACAACGGTGCGCAACCCGACCACAGTTTGAAGCGTGTCATGTGTTACTTGTGTTTTGAGGGACGCAGTTTACAGCTGGTGATCAGCGCAAAACATTCACATCCACAGACGCACTGAGCATCGTAGATGACTGCATCTCACGTGATGATCGAGTGGTGAGCTTCGCATTATCAGGGTCTATATCACTGTGGCGGATACGTATCTGATGTTTGAAGATGACTTAGATGAAAGCAATAACACGGAGCTATGTCTATTGGTCAAACGGTGTCAGAAATATCAAACATGTGGTCCACCGTTGTGAACAATTGTGTTCTGACTTTCAAAACTCCTCGTGAATTTGAGCCTTTCCCGTGGCCGGAACCCAAATGGTCGCTGACCTGTCGTTTTTTTGGCTGTAGGCCCAGTTAGCCCGCTTCACTACTTCTGGTTTGAGTCAGTTATTGTGCAGTTTGGGATTCCTGAATGAATAGTCCCCGTGAATAAAGTCCAGCTTACATCAACCCATTTGTCATATTTCTGTACTATCATTTGGAGGCGATATTTCCGCACTCCACTGAGTCGTCCGCTGTCAGGTGATCACCTGGAGACTTTCAGACGGAAGCCTTCAACAGCTACAGGACCATGAAAAACACACCGGAACTTTCCTTCACGTTTCTCCAAACACTCATCAATCACCAGCAGAACTTCCCCTGGTAGGCATATCGGAACATCTTCACAACTACATCTACTGACTGACAGAAAAGGGTGGGCAGATTTCAATGGTCCTAGGAAAAAGAAGTTCCCCCAGTCCCACTTTTACAACGCTCAACTTGTTCTACGTATTCACCTTGATGGACTAGCTACCAGGCATGGTAGCTAGGCGTGTGAGTAATCACTCAACACCAGTCAGCGAATTCAACGTAAAACTAATATAATAAAGTGCAAGGATGAAAGAAACGAATTTACCTCCCAAGCAAGTAAAGACTTTTGCTAGTCAAAAACTTTTGGACGGTTGGTTGTATTGGGTTTATGGCTATATTGCCACTTCCTCCCAAAAACCTGACGGTCCAAACTAATATTCAATACTAGCGCAAACGATTTGCATGGATTCGTCCACATTGTACACTTCAACAGATAATAAATGCAGTACTTCATCTGGTATCCACGGTGGTTTATTCGCTTCACCACCAGCAGTCACCGTTTATGGAATTCATCTTTATAACCTCACTTGCAGAGTTGCTCCAGAGTTTCCGGTTCTTTAATGACTTCAATGCGGTAAGTCAGAGGTGTATGGTCAGACATCGTCTGAATTTTACATAGTTACGCGTAACTAATTATGTTACTGGTTCATTTGCTTCCAGCGGTGTTTCATAACGCACATGTTCACCTGTGTGGACAAGCGATCGATATTCAAACTGTTATCGCCTATGCTGATTAGCAAATGGAAATTACCTCATCTCTTCATCGTTTGATCGCCCGCGTGTGAATACCGACGAACAGTTTGATGTTCTTAAATTCGCCCCTCAAAAATTTGGCCCACACACCACAAATCACCTCAAAATGATCACCAGCTGCTCACCAATAATCACAATCAGATTTGTGAAAAGACTGAAATCGGCTTTCCAATATCTCTATGATTGACGCACCTAATTGTCTCTTTCTGGTTGCAGCCAACGAATTCGGCGTGTAGTAAATGTGTCAAGCCAATGCGTAATCGATTCATTGCCCAGACCCATGCATGCTGCATTGTTTGAGTGGTGCAGAAAGTCGAAACTCCATATCTGTCCATATCTGCCGAAAGAAGAACGTGTCAGACAACCCTTTGTTAACGGAATGAATCGGTGTCGCACGCTCCTGTTACGAGAAATGCAATCTCAGGAAGCTAGATTCCATCAAAATCGTGAAGGACAACCCAGTTTCGGATGTGTAAAAGCTGTAAAAGCTGTTTCACTGACTGATATATCCGTACATTCTCACGACTGGACTTTGACAACAAGTCCATTCTTTCTTGTGGTTTACTCTCTAGCAGAGTTTCTGGAAAAACGATTCAGGTTCTGATATGCGTCGGGTATGCAAGTGCTGTTTTCACCACCTAAAGTCGTATCCATCCATTCGGATGACTGAACATGGACAAAAATTTATTCTTTCACACAGCTTGCTCCATAAATCTGCATACGAATCCTGATTTATCGTAAATCGAACGGTGTCTCAGGGCGTTTTGAAAATTGCCGAATTAGCGGACGGTCTGACGGTCCGATAATGGAAATCAGTGCAGGATTACCAAACGGTGAGTCGTTTTCATCGTTTCAATCCATCTACCTTGATTCAAACCCTCCATACTTGCTAATGTGAATGCTTCTCTAGGAGTTCGATAGTACGTGTATAATTTGTGTCAAATTTAAACGCCATTATGCCAATCCATTTCGAACTGCGCACCAAAAGAGATATTGCGTCATTCACTTTGAAGTTCGCCGAGAGCGCATAGGCTTCCTGTGACTAGAAGTACAAACTGTTGTCCCTTTGTTATGAGTGTGAGACTTGCATAATTTCTTCTAGGCAGCTGGCTCAAATGAAGTAGAGCAAAATAGTTCGTGTTATTATGTGCACAGAGACATTTAACTAACTGCACAACGACATGGTGGACTATACTCATTTGCAAATTACTATTTTGTTGTTAACGGGAGACTTCACATCGCAGTTGACGAACTGTTCTTCAGTCTTGTTTCATGACAGTCAACAACCCAGTGTTTTAGGGTGTCTAATCTCGCTGTGCCACGACAACCAGTGCGAATATTAACTATCGCGATTTCTGAACGTAACAATTCAAGCGTCTAAGTCACTCATTACTACTACTCGCTTCATTTTACAACTTGAGAAAGCTTCTAATTCGAGTGCAGGTGCATCCGACTTAAGCGAGCAATGCTCACCGTCAGTGTTTGCATGAGACAAGTTCAAAATAAAACAAGAAATCGAAACCGTACTAAAATAAATTCAGCTCGTTCAAACGGTCTCGTGTTTATTACGTCTTATCTTGACCTGAATATCATGTCACCCGGGGTTGGCGAAGGGGCTGTACCGTCACCCGTGGTTAAAAAACTTCCATGACGATAGGAATGTTACAGGCGTTAGTCTAACTAGAAAAGTGTACAAATTATTGATAGTGAATGGTTAATGAGAGTATGATGCGTACATCCATGCGATTGGTCACCGTAACTAGACAGGAGGTCGGGATATTTGATCAGGACAGCATTTCATGTCACACAGGACTGGCTTCCGTTCCGTCTCGTGCAGATGCTGGACTGGCCAAACCTCAGCAATGATCACCCGACTGAAATCCCGCTCAGCATACTTACACAGTCTTCAAATGTCCCAAACTGAGGTCGTGATTATTATCAGGCAGGAATGGAGAATCGTACGTCAGAAAAATGTTGTCCAAAAACTCACCAAAAGTAAACAATGGTTATTTATGAGGAATATTGGGCGGAGAGTTCAGAAAATATCTTCAAACTATCCGTGAACGGATGATACCACGGAATGATCTTTGTCGAGCTTTGTCGCACCTGTGTTTCAACACCAGTTGTTCCGGATGATACTCTTTGTAGTTGCCAGATTGGTTTCAGATGGGATTTTCAACTGCCAGCTAAAAACCATTTAATTCGGTCCACTATGAATAGAATAATGGTGGAAAATCTGGGTGATCCTATAGCTTTGCTTTGTTCACTGAGCTTTTTCCGCCGCTCTTTCAAACTTAAAATGCAGGACCAGAAGTTGTGGAGGCTCCTTGGCCGCACAATGCTCTTAGATACAAAACCTTTGCGAGTGGAATAAAACTTTTTGCGCCAAAATGTCATACTTTGTTGCGTATGTTCTCGAACAAAAAAACCACCCTAATTTACATTCATATTTTCGCAGCTCACCAAATTTCATTGTCCACCCAAGCAATCATGCCTCTGGCGGAAAAATTCTAGTGGAATACTGTCCTAGCATCGCTGGGACCCCGGGATGCCTAGATGGGGCTCAAAAGTTTGAAACGATACTCTGAACTCAATTGTCTGTCTGTTTTAGCCCATCACGGACACGTCGTAGATTTCGAAAATTCAATTCCATTGTGCGAATGCTGAGCGCCGAAGTTGTGTAAGCACCTTAGAAACCTGCAGCCCATCGAATGCTAACCAGGGCTTGATAACCAATGGCAGAAGGCGTAGGCTGCGTGGGTGTGGCGACGGCTGGCTGAGTTGCTAGCCAGCTGGCTCGCATCACGTGCCCGCGAGACTCGTTTTAATGAGCGTAGGACGGTCAAAATACGCACACGGACCTAGAAACCATCGTCCGGGGATAAGCCAGCACGTGATATGAATTCCGTGATTGAAGCATAATGGGCGCGTGTCAGTCACACAGGTGATCAGCCGCTGTTCGCCGAGAGATTTAGTCTTCACTGCTAGGCGGGACGTCGAGGATTCGAATCGCCCAGGAGATTCGTGTCACTGCTGATGGTTCGTATTAGAGCTGAAACAGATGTACGGCTTTTCCGCGTAGATTGGCTTCATTTACAAGAGGAAATCTCGGTCAAAATAGACTATCGCAAAAGGTCTATTACTAGTTGAAACAGCCCAGAGTGCTGTACGACATGATTTTAAAGGTTTCCGGTAGGGCTTCATGCATATGTCAAGAATATCCAGACCAAGCTAAATTTACATCCTTTCACTACTTCGGATTCAAACGACAAAAACGTCCAAACTGCACGCAGTTAGGTAGAACGTTTTCGGGTAAAAGCTTTTCACTGCTCCAAAAAACCACCGTTAAAATAGCCGCAAGTTTTTAAAATAAGATTTCCACTGTGATTCAGAATTTTCTTTTTGCTTTTTACTCGAGTTACTCGACACTTACCCCGTGTAAAAATTCTCCAGATAGCTCGGTGGTTAGGACGCGGACCTACTGACCGGAAGGTCTGTGAATCGAACCCGACCTCAGCATCCCGACTGCTCCTGTCTAGGCTTGGGCAACGTGACAGTATTGATCGATGGTGTCCAAATTCGAAATCCGTTTTCGCAATCAGATCAACAAAATATCGGTTAGTCTCTAAACCTGCTGTTCTTGTTTATTACTATTCAGTTCCACTCAGTTTACCAGCTAAAACCTTTAAAAACAACAGACCTTTTATGATGATGCTCACACGTTCTTTTCCTATTTTTTTTTCGGGGGGCTTTTAAGGGCCTCAGGTGGCTTGGGTAACGGGTAATCTATTGAAACGCATGTTTAACTTGCCAGGCTAACTATAGCTTGTTACCGACTGGAAGATGTCTTTTGGGAACCTATTGTCACTGATTTGCTTTGATCAACCTCCGCACACTGCTAATAAGCAGTCGGCTATGCTTTCCGTTCCGTCGACCCTGTCGGTTTTGCTGAGCTCGGTGCACAAGACGCAGCGGATAAAATGCAACAACTCTTGAACAGCATTGCACAAATAATGACGATAGCATTTTCTTATTGGTGATAGTTCACTGGAACACCTTTTGAATTCTCGCCAGAGGAACACTCGTCTTTCTCACGAGGTACATCATCCAGTCCGTCCTCCCGTCGGAGATTATACCAGTGAAGCAGAATGAGAACCTAAGCCGCTGAAGGATATTCTAAAGGGTAAATACAAATAGTGACATACATAGGAAACAAGTTAAAGTCTGAAAGTTGGATTGCCAAGAAGGGCGGCCGACAAATGCAGCTTCCACCCAGAGTCCTGCGTCTGCGAACATAGGGGTGGCATACCCGCCTCTGTCCTTGTGTCAGCTATGAGTAGGAATGAGTGAACTTCATGCATTCTATTTGTTTGCCTCACGAGGAGCACACATCTCAAGTTGGCCTGTCAAATATAAGGTGAATTTGTGCTGTAACGAGTTATTCGCGTAGCAGACTGGCTGGGTGGTACACGGATGGCATCTGTAGAACGTCTGTAGAACCAAACGATTCCTCTCACAAAGAAAGTCTAAACAAAACCCAGAAATATTTCTCAGGCTGACCCAACCGAGAACCTACAGCAGTTCACAGACCGTAGACATTTCGACTTCATTGGTTTCACGCCAGGTGCTGGAGGCAATTCAATTGTGCGACTGAGAAACCTCTTGAAATCCATTCCGATAAAGGCATAAAAGCCAAAACCAATTGTGTTTGCAAACATTGTTCACATGTTTGTCCTGGGAATGGCGCCCCCCCCCCCACACACACACACACGCACACCGTCACGCAAGCAACTGTTTCATTCTTCTCTTCATTTGCTATCGAATATGCTTACTAGTAAGGTTCATCTGCCTTGCATTTGTGATTGATGAGAACAAATATACTGTTAACACATCACAACTCACGTGTTCTCACTATCTAGAAGAAATGGATTAAAGAGGAGTGGTGATTCAACTAACCAGTGTGTGTCTACAACATCGGGTTATTGTCATGACTTCTCAAGTCCTGCATTAAGTTAAAAGAGTCGGGGATTTCCAAAGATGTAACCAAACGGTCCGAAAGATTGTCCGAGCTGAAGGCGTGTATAAAGCAATTTCTACTCCAGTAGATACGACAGTCGAAACGAACCTACATTTCCATTGCGTGCAGTCATTCTGTCTGTCCGAAACGCCAGGCATTCAGATAAAATTGAACACAAAATTCCACGTGTGCAGGTCGTTTCCCTTTGGTATGATCCTTCAATAAGCTTTCTTCTTCTTAATTGAGACAACAAACATGTGGGGGGGGGAGTTCGCCTAGAGAGGTGCCACCTCATAAAAGATTGAGCAGACAAGTGACACTGCGCTTTCTCGTGATCCTCTAAAGTACATTGGTTGCTGTTGTGGTGGCGGTGGTCGACGCCGTCCTGTTGGCTGATCCATACGTCTAGGGTTTCTGTGGTTTAATGAACAGATACGAAGAGCGGAACAGTGCAATCCGTCATCAGCCATTCCAAAACAGTTCTGATACGATCGGGTACAATAGGCCACTCAATCCTGGAAAAGTTAGTCCATGAACAGATGAAAATGTCTTTCACTCTTACTGTGTTTGGAATTTGACTTACCGTGGACGATAATGAATTTCTTCAGGTATTCGTTGGACAGCACCATATTTTTTCTCAAGTTCTTCCTTCTTTTGTGCGGGATCATGTGGAACAAGCTGCGCATCAGACCTGGTTTGTAACCCAGTGGAGTAAACCCATAAAATCTAAAATACTGTCCAGTCTGGGGTGGCGTGTGTCCAATGTGAACGAACGTGAGTGCTGTCTGGGTGATAAAGCAGACAAAAGATATCACACCTTTTACGACAAAGTGCCCTCCATGCCAAACTTCATCGTTCTGTATACGATAGACTGGGCTACAAATAAGCCAGGGTGTGCACTTTGTTCCAGAGTGTCTACTGCGGACAAGGATTGGTGCAGAACATTGTCCCGCGTGTTCTCGGCTAAGTTTATTGCCATCCGAAGCAGACCAAAAGTGCACTCGTGTATTTCACACTGCCAGAATGAAAGATAGTTCCTTTGGACCTGATTGCCAGCACCATATAAAACCCGTGAGTATTTGGCTATCCCGATGAGGTAAACCAAAAGCTGTGATTCTGATTCTCTTGCATTCAATACCCAAGAGGCCTTCTTATATCATATCCCATACACTGAACAGTTTTCATCCCAGTTAGGCACTTTTCAACATTCAATGACCTCTCTGAATCAGGTCCCATCGAATAAGCAGCTTCATCTACTGCCGGAAAGCAAAAAAACGGTCCGTAAGGGGCACTGACCTAACAGTGCCCCTAAGTGTTTTTTTAGATAATGTTCTAGATATCTGAGCATTCCAACCGTGTCGTTTACCGGCGTCAAAGCTAACAAGCGGCGGACAAGCTGACGAACAGGAACACGCTACTGAAGGAAACAGAGTCCCATGTTCATCATGAAATCCTTAACTCAGTTATATAGTGGAGACTGGTGAAACATAACCTGGATGGTTTTCCAGTGAACATTGAACTCGTTCTCTTGATGAAATACTCAACGAATTCCAAAATGAACCTTCACATGAGGGCAATCTGTAGCTCAAAGTTGGTGGCTATTTAACCGATACCGTGCAGAACTCGATTTCTAACTTGGGTGCGGATGGAATCCACTTTTTCTGGACATTTTAAGAAAAGTTGAATTTTTTTGGGTAGATTCCTTGTTCTCACGCATACAAGTCAGCAAAATTTTCAACCCAGAGAAAAGCACGCCAACACTTATTCAGAATAATGACCAGTCATTGAGGAAATCACCGCTTGTTGGCTTGCATACATCTATAAGTCATAAACCTCCGTTGCGCTACCTTACATACCGTCCTTTACACTTCATTTAAACTGATTGTCAATCAACCTTGCTATCTTTAAGTGGGTTATCAGTCTTTCGTCCAAGTCATCCAAGCATATGAATCAGTCGTCGATGCAACCTTTGCGTGTACGGTAAGTGCAACTGTTCACGTGCACACAAACCTGAATGCCACGTACGCTGTTTAGTTCACCAGGTGACGCAGCAGTGTAGATGTGAGACATGTAGACATGTAATCCTAATGATGCATGTGCCGCTCTGTGCGTACGCAGGAACAGAAGGCGAACAGTTTGATGACGTCTCATGACATACTTAAATAAACATTGCACTCAGGCGATTTGACGCAGAAAGATAAATGCGGTCTCCCATGCAGAAAAAAGCAATACATTTACCTACTGAAAATAATGCCAAATAATTCAAGAATCAGCTGATGTACTCAAAAAAAATTTAGTGTAGAAATACAGTCTTTGTATGAAGCGAAAAACTGTTTTAAGACTGTCAACTTCCATTCAGTCAACAGATATAGATTTTTGCCAGGTTGGTGATTTCGGTTAAATCCAAGGATGACGGATGTCCTGGTGGCTACTGAAACGTGCACCGCTGGCTTGCTCTTACGAGTACCACAACAGGAGAGACTCACATGATGCCATGCACTTAGTTTTTCATCCCCCCTCTCTTCTGATCCAAGTGCGAACATCACATGGCTTGACACCAGTCCGAGGCCAGGAGATCGCCGCTGTTGCTTTAATGGATTGACTAACTCCTTATTTTCAGCAAAACGTCAATGTAAACAGCCGCCAAATACTGTCAGTTGCATACGAATTAGAGTTTGGCTGCAGATTCAAATGAATCCAGCCAAAACTCTCGTTTAAAATGTTCTTTAATTTTCGGTCAATGTGGGTTCAATTAGAACATAAGGTTGGCAATCTTGGGGACTGCGCCTACCTGATGAGCCCGAAACAGAAAGGCAAAATCGGTCGTGGAAAGTCGAAGAGTCTTTCACTAACCCTATGAGTAGTGTGTCACGTCTAAGCATTCTAGACACGTTTCGGTGTGTATCTGTGGCTTGTTGTAATACACGGCAAAACAGCATGACAACCGACGGAGCACTTCTTTATTTTGTTTTATTTATTTATTTGTTTAGTTATTTATTTATTTAATTATTTATTAGTTCCTGTGTCGCTAGCATGTCAGGAGGAGTGGACATCATCAGCATGTTATGAATTTTTTTCGTCCAGCATCAGACTGATCCGAAACATCACAAAAAGTACTATTTTTGTAGAGACACTTATGATAATAGAAAATACTTGGTGTGCGTTGCACAGATGATTCTATCAACTATTGAGGATGATGGGAGTGATTGTGCAAGTCGAAAAGATTGAACCACATTTTAATAACGTCATACTTCGAAAAACCAATCAAAATTTCTGGTTTGGTAGCTGAAGGTTATTTGACGAAATCAAATTATTTGAAAGCTTGTTTGCAGTTAACAGAGGACTCAACTGAATCTCTCTTTTATGGTGTTTTTCTTCAACCTAATAAGTTGTCGCTCGCGTCATGTTCCATTTGGCACGGTGTTCAAGATATCGAATTATAGTTTATGGACATAACACCCTACTTATAAGGTTGTTGGCTAGCTGTCGACAAATCACCATAGTTTTCGCCCTTCTTGCGTGGGTGCAGTTCCTTACTTTCCATCACCTTCATGTTCTACTTGAATACAACATTGTACGCAGCTGGCGAACTACACTCATTTGCATATTAACTTGATGTTAATGAGAGACTCAACTGAAAGATGACAGACTCAGTAAAAATCACCAGATAACATCAACTTAGTTTCCGAACAGATGTATTTCACCGAATAACGTACAATTCGATGTTCAAGTGGGGAACAAGTTTGATGGAAACTCTGGAATTACGTTTATCTAATGAATCCCAGCGGTAAAGGTCTGTTGAAGAGGTTTCAGTAGCCTTAATGTTGACGTGTTATTTCAGGGTGTATGTTGGCAAATTTGGTGCTATCGTGCTCACAGAGCTCGGTCGGTGTTGGTGGATTTCAAAACGTCAGGAAGGCTCAAGGAAAACGACTTTCCTGCGGCAGTGTTTAATGTATCCTTCATGTGGTCAAGCAAAAGTCCATCAATACTCTATCTTCAGGTCAACCTGAATGACTTCACATTCATTTGATCCATTCTAATCTCCATATGTGTACGACGTCCGCAACCTTGTGTCTGTTCACGGCAGGCTGAGGTCACCGTTGCTTTCAGACTTATCAAGAGGTTAGCATACCACATCAGACGGAATGTTTTTTACCACAACGATGGACATAGTCGAAATGATCGTTTTTAAGTTGTTTAGATACTCCCATTTGAAATCAAAACACAATGCTTTTGCGAACATATGTTTTTGATAGCATCTTCTCCGGTAAACACAGCACTGAAACGTGGGAAAAGCTTTGCAACAAGCTTTGCAAACAAGGGCGCCATCTAATTATTTTGTTTTTCATGGACTGTGACTGGTGGGTTAAATCAGTCTCAGAGTCGTCACGTGTTGTTTTGGTGACACGGAATAACCGATTACCGATCACCTCTGCTGCTTGCAGCGCTCGTTGGTGCACGTCCGAAATTAGCTGATATGTCTGTGAGCGAGCTTGGGCACAAATCATCTATGGATCCATCCTACAGACCATTTATGAATCTGATTTGGCAATGGCTAACCAAATTCAATCGTTTAATCCCGTTCACACTGCAGGCAGGATGGAGGAACATGTGACATGCTCCAGTTTTTTGTGATGCACTGACAAAAAGACATGACGGATCATTCAATAGGTTTATATGCCAGAAACCTAGTTGGTCAGGCCAGTACACTAATTTTCACAGTTTGTGGAGATGAGATATAGGGTGAATCTCATAAGACGTCTTTTCTATGGAACCTGTAGAACCGGCACCGGGGATAGTCTTGATGTCAAATAGTACCTTGTCCGTAAATTCTCAGAACAAAACGAATATCCAGAGCAACCCATAAAGAGACATCTTACGCCTCAGGGATAGATTACCTGTTTGTGATTGATCAGTGGTCATTTATTAGTTTGTTTGTCAGTGTTCAGCGAAGCCTGTGAGCTGCACAACTTCATGCCCGTCCGAGACAGTTGGTGAACACAAACCAAGCTGTCTGAAGACTGGACTGGAGAGGCACCAATGGGATCCCCGCTCATCCGATCGGCACCAGCTACCAGATCAACCCGGAGAATTCGTTCAGCGATTTAGCACATTTCACGAAATCATGCTGAGGCCGTGAGCCAAAGAGTGTTGAAGACAGCCAATGTGGTTGCTGTTCTGCTACTTGACCCCTCGTTGTGTCATTAAAAGAAGATACCTTGAAGATACGTTGAGACTGTCTCTGCTCACTCATCACAAATCTCAGCAACCAAACTGACTAGATAGTGTTCTTGTTTTAGACTTATGGAAAAGTTTTAGGCACCTTTATAATTCTATCACATATTTATAGGTGAATTTGCAAGAAGAGACGCCGACAAAACGGTATGCTCGTAAATCGTGTTTTTAAGCTGTTTTGCGGTGGGCGTGCGTGTGATGCGAGAGTGCGTACGCCGCACCAAGGGACGAACGTCCGCTTCAATGAAGTAATGCCCTGTCTCCCGAAGTCAGCGACAAGGCTATTTCAGCAACAGAGACAAAAAGAGATTCATATCGATAAAGCAGCCGTGGGATAATCACGTATTCACAAGAACTCGATTTTGCTCTTACAGTGCTGGGTTTAGGTGTAAACTCAGTCTACGGGATAAACAAATTTACGACCGAACAATGAGGCGCACATCCAGATTATGATATACCAAGTATGGCTATCTGCTGTCACGAGTTGACAGAGCTTAACATCTTGTACATTGCCAACAGCCGGCATCATTTTCGTCTTGTGAGGATGATGAACTGTACAACTTGAATCCATGATCTCCACTCGATTTAGACCCCACGTTGTATGTTACCACAGTAGGTATCCAGAGGTGCAAGCGTCTATCACCACGAAAAATGATCTGACGCCTACTCCGAGACAATAACGGAGGAACTTTGGTCAAGATGTTATGCACACACTGAGAAAAAGTAAAACGAAATGGCTTTTGAGGCGAAGTGTTCAGGAAACTGCCAAAATCTCTCTCGGCGAGACGGCATTGCAACTTTTTTCGGGTTCATTTTTCACTTTTCTCGCGTTTTCAAGGTATTGAATCAAAGCACAAGTTTCTTAGGTTCTGAAATTGATTTCAGAGGAGATCGGTTATCTCCTATCGGAAAAACATCCACTTCCGCCTGCTGATAGTGGAGTTGTAATAAGAAACATGGGTGATCCCAAAATTCTGTCGCTGGATTTATAAGTGTCGTTCATGATGGACCTCATGAATGAGCTTAAAGAACAATGTCGCTTGAACTTTTCCTTCATGTGATCAGAATGGTCTGTTAAACACCTACGTACAGCGTGCTATCTACACTGATGTGACTCAGGCTGTTGTCAGTCTGTAAGGAAACGCCTGTCTGGTTTTTGATCGGGTGGCTGTTGATTTGTTGGCCGAGCGCAGCGAACAAATCAATGGACATCTGACCAACAACCAATAGGCGCACTGGACACTGTCGTGTCTTAAACAAAACTCCTGTTTTAGACGCTTACTGACTGCCTTCTCCCCGTATTTTAATTTCCTTGAAATTTTATTTACTATGATCATCCGTTCGGATGGTATCATTGAAAATTGCAATTTCAGTAGTTTTTGCCTTCCATTTGTGTTAGGGAACTTAACTTTTGCAGCACAACTGGTTTTATACACTTAACATTTGAGTGGTTTGGGTCTTTTCGATATATTCCTTCATAAGGGAAATTGTTTCTAGCAGTTCCAACCTAAAATTTCTGTGTCACAGGTTGCGATCGTCGTATAGAAACGTCAGTTGGAGTGACTCTGTGGCCACCAAGGAGTACCCTCCTGTTGTAACCAACTGCGTCCCCGCTCCAGCAAATCGGTGTTGGAAAAAGACTCGCCAACAAGTAAACACAACCGACTTATTAAGAACAAGCGAGTGCAAAAGTCACAAGGGGCCTTGCGTACTTAAAGGAAACTTTTGAAATTGATCAAGGCTATTTGATCGGGATTTGGTTAAGGCCTATCATCATTGGTGTGCTTCATTGAAATGCCTGGTCACTCATCGTCGTCGGCGATTGTTGAACTGAATAACTGCTTTAAAGTTCAATCGGAAGCTGGCCCGGACATTTGACGGCTTGTCTACTGTGATTTTGGTGAGATCTGAATGTCTCGATAGGTTTTGGGCATTCTGCCATTATTTTCAGGAATCTGACCATCTACACAAAGGCCGACAGCCCTACTTCGTTTGCTTGATGTGGATAGTCTCCTCTTCTGCGAAAGGCAATTTGGTTTCGCTCACCCGCATCGGCTTAAAGAGATAAGCATCAGAGATATCTCCTTGGGAATTCCAGCGCTTACTTCCCTTATCAGATCCCCTCCTTAGTTGGGCAATGCTGGAAACAGCGTGCTATACCCTTAGGTTTATTGCAACCCAGGAGTCTTATAGGGATTCCGACAATAAACCGAACGAAAGAATGATTTCGTTATTCAGGTTCAGTCGTGCGAATGTACGGATATATCAGTCAGTGAAACAGCTTTTACAGCTTTTACACATCCGAAACTGGGTTGTCCTTCACGATTTTGATGGAGTCTAGCTTCCTGAGATTGCATTTCTCGTAACAGGAGCGTGCGACACCGATTCATTCCGTTAACAAAGGGTTGTCCGATACGTTCTTCTTTCGGCACAGATGTTGACAGATATGGAGTTTCGACTTTCTGCACCACTCAAACAATGCAGCATGCATGGGTCTGGGCAATAAATCGATTACGCATTGGCTTGACACATTTACTACACGCCGAATTCGTTGGCTGCAACCAGAAAGAGACAATTAGGTGCGTCAATCATAGAGATATTGGAAAGCCGATTTCAGTCTTTTCACAAATCTGATTGTGATTATTGGTGAGCAGCTGGTGATCATTTTGAGGTGATTTGTGGTGTGTGGGCCAAATTTTTGAGGGGCGAATTTAAGAACATCAAACTGTTCGTCGGTATTCACACGCGGGCGATCAAACGATGAAGAGATGAGGTAATTTCCGTTTGCTAATCAGCATAGACGATAATAGTTTGAATATCAATCGCTTGTCCACACAAGCGTTGGAAAACACCGCTGGAAGCAAATGATCCAGTAACGTGATTAGTTACGCGTAACCATGTACAAGTCAGACGATGTCTGACTATACACCTCCGACTGACTGCATTGAAGCTATCAAATAATCGGCGATAAGGTGATGTGGGTGGCAGGAAGTACATTTCAATTCATCCGGATATTCCGACGTTTACCGTCAACGATAACCGAGAAATGAGATTCGAAGCGATGCATACGAAGCTGAGTTTGGTTGTGGGATAAATCCGCCATTGCACTGGTTCAGTTGCCATAGTGTGTATGAAAATGTCACCTGATAAAAGCCTGAAGTAGTGAAACGTGCGGTCGTTCATGCAGATAACTCAGGTTTGCCAACTGGTAGCACCCGATTCAGACGTTCAGATGGATATTTATTATGAATTTTCTACCCGAACATATTCGACAGTCGACATTTCCAAAGGTAGACGATGGCTCGAGAATAGGTGAGTCGGGATTGCACCGTCTTATGCGCTGACTGTCTGAAATGTCATAATTACGCGGCATCGAGTGCGTCTGTCCTATGTTCATAGTTGACCACTATGTTTGCAAAAATAGCTCTTTCACATTTGGTCCAAAATTCCTTGGGTGTGTGGTTTTGTGTCCTAGGGCCAGTAGGGTAGACTTCGTGCAATTTTCCCGACTATCATTGTGGAATGTGGTCATTTTATTTTTTGATCTTTAGTTAGCATCACTGCTTTGACCGTGACAGACCATTACAGATTATGCTTCTGTTCCACAGTCGTCCTGCCGGTCAGAATGTTGTTGGTGACATCAATCGAATTCACACTAATCGGTACTCAGATGCGCAATTTTTTGTAGAGTTGCACGTATACTCGTTGCTATTGTGTGCAGATGAGCAATGCAGTGGTCTGTCTTCTGGCTTCACACTAAGTGCATCAGCACTCGACCTAGCGAGTACGTGCTTTCGCTTTTTGTCCTACCTGGGCTAGCTGCCAAGTGAACTTTCCCGATTATTAACCGACGCTTACATAACTTCCAGCCGTATAGAGCTAAGTGTAATTGTACGGCCCTTTCCTAGCTTCTTGGTGCTATTCTCACGTGAGTGTCCTTTGAGGATTGTTTTTCATGATGCGAACCAATGAGTGGATTACACGTAACAGTAGTTTTTATGCCTGATTTTGAAATGATCATTCACGTGGCTTAAAGTGAATTGGTATGATGACGCGTCAGACACCCTTTTATGGTGATTCGCAGAGAACGAGAGCGACTGCTACCATCGCGCACGAGAACGATTCGAGCCATGTGATTCCGTGACCATACGCAGTATCTGGACTGTGCACAGGAGGGTGAACACAATTATTTCACATTACAATTCTCCGATGTTCTCAATCTCGGTATTTCGTCCTCAGGTCGATAAACTTAATTGTCCAAGTGAATTCCGCAAACACATTCAGCTGATTCAGCTGATTTCCGGCTGTTGAAAACTGGCTTTTTCTCGGATCAAAAGCTCTTTGCTAGGTCCAATAACTGATTTCGACAACTTAGGCTGTTTTCTGGAATGTGTATTCTCGAATGGCAATCCTGACAACGTTTCACTGAATCCACTAGACAGCGAACCACATACAATGGGGCGGAAAGCAACACTCTTAATTTTGCCTGCACGTGTCGTGTCTAAACTGTAATACCACTAACGCGAAAACAGTTTAAGCCTAAATATTCGTATAAAGTCGTGCCTGACGTAGCCATCCATCTGATATCTGCTGCTAACGTCATTTACGTCATTCATGCTGTAATGTTTAAAGTACGGATGCTGATGAGCGCCAGACAAATTAAGCTTACGTTTTGATCGGTCGTATTGACCCGGGTAAACGAGTGTAAAAACGAGTGTAAAATAGTGGCGTTTAGTGGGATCGGGTCATCAACACTACTAAGCGTTCATCAATGCCACAAACATCTCGCGAAATGAGCTACATAAACTGGGCCATATACCTGAAGTGATCTCACTCGGTCACAATTTGAAGCCGACCGCACTCACACGCCGGCGAAATTTTCGGTCCAGCATTTTGTAGCATAACTGTCGTGGACGAAAGCTAGAAACTGACGTGGCAAAATATCAAGATGCGGGAAACACGGAAATCGATACTCGAAGGGTTGGATGGGGGGTTGCTTACGCGAACTTTGCCAAAAAAGTGGTGACGAAAGGAGTTGTAGAGGCTCAGTGTCTAAAGAATGCAACATTCGAGATGAAAATACCTACCTGCATCCTCAAACCCGAAATAACAGATGAGTTATCCGTGGCTTCCATGTTGTTGAACTGAGTTCATATTGCTGTTCGGTGATTTTCAGGGAGGTTTAAAGCAGGCGTGCAGAACAAACAACACATTGGAAGGATAACTAAACTCAAATTTTTCCAACTTCTCAATCAGTTGCCTACCATCATGAAATTAAGGGTTAATCGGTACATAGTCAAAAATGTGTATGCCAAACGTCACCACAGAAAACAGACTTAAGGATTCGCAAACACGGGAATGACATAATTAGAGGAACGAATCCAAGTTAAAGACGGTGTAGTGGTTTGAAAATTCGGAACACATGAGAAGAGAGTACAATTTCCTGTGAAAAAAGTAAGCGGTGGGAAAGGACAAGGACAGAATGTGGATACGTATTGTCAAACCAGTCTTTAGTTGTCTCAAGATTGAGCTAGAGTCCGTAGATTAGGTTCTTGCTGTTCTCTACTTAAAACCCCGACCCGATTCGAAAACTGTCGCTGCTTCTATTGATGGCTGTCTGTTCCAGAGTCATCTGGGATGCCCGCTACGGCGAAACGGCTACATATTTGGAGGTCAGGACTCTCAGCCTACTGACGACTGAAGTAAATGTCTAAGGGCCAAGGGCTTCTCAGCTGGTAGGCTTACTGTTCTACATACGCGTACGCTTCCACACATCTCATCGTATTTGTAAACAACGAAGTATAGCTGTCAATGTATTGGACATGTTTTGCTCCCTATCCCATCATTCCTACAGTACAAGAAAGTGCAGTTGGGCAGCGGTATGAAAGAGGGCACAGACGTAAGTCGGACAGTAACGTATTTTGGACCTACCTTGATGTATATCAGGGATTATGCTTTAAATGTACACATTGTATGACCTGACGCGTTAGCACATATCCGAAAGTGTAACCTCAAAAAGTAAGCAGCTACTCACCCCAGTTCCATTTGCCTATCACCCGTTAAAGGCGAATAGAGCAGAGTGTGCAAATGATGTGTAGACAATGTCAGACCGGAATATTCGTCTGCTTCAAACATGATCATGAAGGCGGATGACTGAGTAAGCAATGTCAATGTTCATTCAAGATCTCACAAATGTGCCACCTCAAACTTTGTCCTAAGGTTAATCTGACTGTATCTTCGTAAAATATTTCACCCTGAATTATGGCTTGTTGGTGTGGTCCATTGACTTCGAATATACACTAGATTCCTGTCTGCATAGCCGAAGCCCAAGGTGGATACTCATTATTTTCGATTATCTGAATTGCTCGGTTTTTGTTTTATCGATTGACCCATAATTTTTTCCATTAAAACCATCAGGTTCCTTGCAGTACTGTTTTTGGGGTAGGTGTTGGGTTAGGATTTTATTCGATTTTGAGAAACTAGTTGCCTTTATCCTATCACTGTGTTAGCTCTTACTCGGGCAAATTCAAGCTTATTTTTGACTATTGGACTTGTGAATACAGTTCACTGTATTCTTCGATCCAAGGAGGAAATCGCGAGTAGACAGCCAAACGTTTTCTATAAGCGGTCAAAAATACTAAGTTTGTTAGTTCCCTTTTGAGTGCAAGTTTTCATGGATCCGGTAATCTAAGTTGCAATAACCACCAAGCCAATGTTAACTCTAAATGGTACATATTGACCTTTTGTTTTGGGTGGAAAATACCACTTGTTTGCGTGGAAGTTGACGTCAGTCGGGATCATCTTCTAACCCAAACGGACCACCATTTCATTCACCAGAGCTCAGACTTCGGTCCTAGGAGCCCCACTGCAAATAGAAAAAACTGCGGTTTTTCCTCCTCCACTCCCCTTTCCCATCCGGAAGAGATGACATCAACGAGAAAGTGGAATTTTGCTTTCTACTGGGGTGTGGCCTGTCTTCAGAGAGATTTCAAACCACAATGTGATTGTAGGGAAAAGCTCCAGAGGAGTGGCCTGTCTTTAGAGTGGCTATTTTGTGAAGGATTACAGTACTTATACTTCCTCATTGAGCCTAAATGACCCTCGAACATCACGTCACAGATACTGCTATTCGAACTGATCAATAGTTTCCGCAAGCCACACGATTTTCTTCGGAACTGTTGACAAACTCTTACTAAGTTAACTTTGTCGTCTGCCCTTTGAATCTTCGGGAATCACTTCCTGGTAGAGACTTGGAAAACATATTCTCCAAGGGGCTTGCATAGATTTTTATCTGGCGCATACATTCAGACACGCGCGTAGTTGTCAAAGTCACTCAGCTATAACTCGAAACTCAGGCGCGTGTTTTCGGAACTGCCTGTGGAAATCCAGACATTACGGTGTAAGCTGCTGTTCACGTGATGTCTGGCCGCATGTTCTATGAAGTGTCAGGTTTCTCTCGCTCTCTGTCTCGCGCGTTCTCGAGTGTTCTAGCTTTTGGCAACATGTCACCTGATGTGCCAGCGACCTTAGTTATGTGGAAGGTTACAAGCACAATCGATGTTGTAGAGACGGGCAGCGAAGTGAGATTGGCATGCTAGACAGATTCACAGGAGTAATTTTCCAGACGAACTCGGGACTTTTATGTGGGAGAACGGTTTGCCGGATGATAAGGGTGTGTCTGATTCCGCTCGGAGTATCACTCAATCGGAAAATCAAGTCAGACTACCTGAGGATCGATCATTTTGGCGGATCATTTAGCGGAATAATGTGGTCACGTGCCTCGATTGGATTTTTAAGGTGGGTGTAATAGAAATCTCAAAATCAGACAATCGAGGACATGTTAATTGGAGGTTGTTCAGCCATGCAATTACGACTGAATGGTGCAAGTTATATCCGTGTGTATGTGAATGGACAGCCCCGAACTTTTCCCATCTGTGCTAATCAAGGATTGCTCTGACTTCCTCACGGAATCAGTAACCACCCTGTGCAAACGACATCTCTGCTGGGCGAATTACCGATAGCCGGAGGGCAGCAACGCCACGGCCAAAGATAATAACCGTAGTTTGTAGAACAACTGTCCGAAAATTTTTGGACTTGTACTGTTAACGCTACAGCAACCATGTTACTTTTAACCTAAATCGATTTTTGAAGGAAAGTCCCTTCAAAGCCATTGTAGAAGAGAAAATTAAACTTTTCTACCTTGTTTTGTTTTAACACTGATGAAGAATAAATACCATATGCACATATCCCACCTTGGTAGTGGTCTACGAAAAATACACCCTTCTACGGATAACAGTGTTCAAATTTGACCGTGTTTGTGTAAACGAACCTTAACTTCACATACGGAATAGTCCTGAGCGTCATACGTCGGCTGACCAGATGAAGTGACGCAATTTTCACGGGAATTAGGCTTGACCCGCCGACAGAAAACCACTAGCCTGGCTGCGGTCGTCACATCACATCGTTTCGATGCTTGAGAAGGCACCTAAAGCTTGGGAGTACCGTATTGATCAGCGAGGGTAAATCATTCTGATTCGAATGGTAAGACAAGCTCTAGACCCACATTCAACAAGGCTGCTGGGGTGCATCGCGGAGTACGCACACTGTGGTCAGTGCGGGATGACGCAAGTGCAGCTGTTGTCCTTGAGATGGGCACTCAGGTGCTGAGGGCCAACATGCTAGTAACCTGAATTCGACTTCGAAGAATGAGCAGCGGCTCATATGTGACCATGTAAAGCTAAGCAACGCAGATTGCTTACTTCTCGCTGTTGCAACTTTGTATATCTTTAAAATTGCCTCCCATCTTGAATGACTGTCGTCCCGGTTATCAATTCAAATGAACCGCCCTTTTTATT
>SJOL01008913.1:568386-589885 GCA_004794785.1 Opisthorchis felineus | reverse complement strand
CCGGCAAGACCAAATTTGTTTGCAAATGAGTGTACTTCATTAGGTTGATTGTTTTTAAGTTTTTCCACAAGACCTTCTCTATCGGGACAGGGTGAGAATTTGTGCCTAATGTTCGCACGTGATGTAAGCCATTGTCAGATGTGGAATCTAGCCTGAAAAATAGAATAGGATAAAACTCAAGGGGCAAGAGAAATACGGAGAAGCCTCGCTATGGAAGCATAGAAGATTGCATTATAGAATCGTCTGACTTGTTGGGGGTGTTAGCAATCTTACGTAGCTCGAGAGTTTTCACGAGACATTGACAATATATTCATTTGCTGGTCTTTGTTATGTTTGACCTCGGCATATGATCTTGTCTAACTTGCATCTAAGCTATAGTCCGAAGTTGTAAGCAGTAACAGTGTGTTTCCAAACGGTGCTTTTTTTGCGGGGTGTAAGCTGAACTGAAGTGTCCTGCACTTGAAATATGGGAAAACGCAATGTTTAAGAGGGGAAATATCCGCCAACGAAATGTCCGTGGACCGAAATATCCGGGATTCGCCTTAAAACAAATCCGACTGGACAATGGAAAGGAAGTAATAGTGTTCAAATGTCTTTAGTTCACATCACGATTTGATCCTGACAGAAAACCACGTCATATTGACTTTAGGGTTACCGGATTTGGAAGTCCCCTATGACACACCAAATCAATGGTGTAATATTTTATCACCCCGGCTGTCATGCTTGATTCTGGAGCGTAGTAGAACCAGCTAGATGTCACACAAATACAGACCTGTACACGAACGTTGGTTTCCGCTGCAATGTACAAACAAACTTCTCTTTGGAAGAATGAAACAAGCAGGAACTAAAATTACCAACCAAGTGAATGAAAATGTTTGACGAGAAACCAGAAGGTAAGTTTTGTGTGTGAACAGAGCTAGGAGATTACTACAGTTCATGCGGGATGCTGCTGTTTAGAACAGTTTTGTTGATCGTAGTGCAACCCACACAGATGACGAGTAACCGGATGTGCAAATCAGTATAAGAAATTCAAAATCCAAATTCCGACGGAAAAGCACACAACGTGCAACGGGGTCACGTGAACAGGGTAAGACGCAGCGTCCGGCTCAGATTTCAGATTCCAATAAAGACCAACAACCGGGGCCTCTGGTTTGTTGTGAAGACTTTAAAGCTGAGTGTCAACCTGGTTACCGCAACATATTAGGCGTTTAGTGATTGGATTGACAAAATGCTGCAGATGTTTAGCTATATAAACCAAGATACGAATCTCTGACCGTTTTTGGACAAAACTCATGGATTTTCTTGTGTTGCCCCAACAGCTCATCGTTCCATTTATTGGCCTGGTTACCAAGACGGGGAAGAGGGCAAACGGGCTATCGTTATTTAATTCGTGAGTGAAGTGGACTTTTTGACCAAGTAAACTGTGGACGGGAAGCATTTATCCTATATTTGAAAGCTGATAAGGAACGATAAAAGTGGTCTCTATGTAACGCCTGTGAACCTGGGGTTGATTTACGTACAGTACTGCTCCTATTTTCTTTTTATCTTGAAGAGATCAGTCAGAATTGTGCCCAACGGAAATGCCATTGCAACGCGGTCAGTTTACTGATAGCCTGAAACTGGAGTAGGAGTTTCCATTTTCGGCATCAAGTACGATAAGATCTTTTCTAGGTGTGGCGAGAAGTCGAGGTGTTATCCAGATAAGCAACGTTTCTGTCACAAAAAAACAACTGTTGCTTCCAGTAGAGTACAGGCCAAATATCGAGAGAACACACTGGTGAGTTATGTCTCTCCGGCTCAACACACGAATTCAAAGATGGGCCTCAAACTGCTTATTCTGCAGCTATGGGTTTGAGACTGGAGCAAGAGAACCTGTGTCTAGGTACTTCGAGTCAGTCATTCTACGTTTTGGTCGGAATCCGCTTATTCTATCGCCAAACTCCTAATACATTTTGCTTGACACCCAAGCCATTAAGCACAGCTCGCTGGCTTTTATGGAAGCCTCGGTGATCGTACAGTTTTGACCAGGCCTTTGTTCAAAAAAAGATCTCAGCCGGAAGTTGCGTCTGCCCTTGTCTGTGTCAGCGGGTTGCGCATTGCTTTCCCATCAGAATATGGATTATGAGTTTCTAAGATCGATATGTATACTTGCTTATCCATTAGCGGTTAACAAGAACGGTACCATCCCACACAAACTGTGTTCCTCTATCACTATTCTGATTTATGGTAAGAATCGAGCGCTTTGCCGTTTTGTGTGTTATTTGTGGTTGTTCTGGGCGATTTGTTGAGCATCTATTCACGAAAATGTCTTCTGTACTGTCTTCTTCCTATCTTGGCGTGACTGTTCCTACTTGCATACATGGCACTGCTTAAGCAGTGTGCATCTTTCGGACATGAGGGGATTTGAACTCCGCTCACCTGGTATGCAATTCAAGCGTATTAGAGCTACGCCCGCGAGCGCAGGTGCCCGGATCGTCACGTTTGCAAGGATGAACAAGTTGGCAGTCCGAGCAATTTGATTGGTTAGCCCGGTTTATCGAGCGTTGGCTCGATAGTTCGTGTCAACCGATCAACCTGACATTCAAGCGTGGTAGCCTGCTGGACGTTTAAAACCAGCCGGAATACAAATCCTCCAAATCTGGCAACAAGGAGAAACTACTTGACAGAAAAAGAAAACATGTTACCACATCTTTTCTCGACGCAAATAACCGCTTGTCTAAGACCATCCATTCGCACGCTGACCTTCAATTCGTTGACATATACAAGATAGGAAAATTTTTGAGAAACTGATAGATATCATGTGGGCACACAGTATGAGGGGGATATCCGAACTGTTTACCGAACACGAATTCTGAACTGAGGCCCTATCGACCATGCCATCCAGAGAAATAAACATATCAGACGTAACAAAGACAAATGCGCTTATACTGCATCGCTTTAGATGGAAAAAGTGCGGGCGACTCCCCATTAACAGACACATGCAACAAGAACCGTCACATCTACGTAACAGGCTCAGAATAAGTTTTCCATTGGCGTTTATCATTCCTTGATTCCAGTTCTGACGAACGAAAGACTTGTGAAGAATGGTCATCTGGTTCGTAAGAAACTCTCTGCATCTGATCGCATTACCTCTTTAGGGGGGGGGGAGGGGTAGATAGTATACTGAGAGCCGCCAAACTCAGTGAAGCAACCTATCTATTCACGCCAAACACGCAGTATGTGCTAGCTACTTAATCATATCATTGTGGCTTGAAGCAATCAAACAATTTAATCATAGATATTTGACTCAAAGTGGACGATTTCCCCATTTTATACTTTCTGTAAGTTTGTCTTCAACACGAGTCTGCAAAACAGTAATCAGCATTATTACAATCCCATATACTTTAACCTTACGAAAAATTGCATTGTAAAGTTCTTTCCTTCGGGTACTTGCACTCTCAGTTTATGTACACCATCCGCCATATATTACCGCTGGACCCACCTTCCAGTTTGACAGTATACATAAGAAAATTCGCCGTTTCATTTGGTGTATCCGATTTTCACTCTATGCTAGCTTGTATATTCGAAAATGTGTTTTAAACTGGCTGAAGACGGCTGGTAAGCAACACCGACCAGGTGATATCATCTTGAAGCCCTTTCCGCCCTTGGAATACTTCCTTAAATGAAGTGGGACAAAATTCTTTTGGGGTAAAACTTATTAGACTAGTAAGCTGAAAAAGGCTCTGTGCTGTCCAGCAATCTACTGTTGGCTAAAAGTACCGAACTGTTTGGAGCAGGCGAACTGACATTTTGCCCTCTGGAATCCAATTGGAACCGGAAAAATCATGAAATCTAATATCCCCCCCCCCAAGCCGCTCGATTTTCGGTTTTTCAGACTATCACTAAATCACATGCGAATTGGACCACGGTTCATCTACCCAAAAACTCATTTTAAAATCAAAGAAGGACGACTGAAACCACTTGACGTAGAATGTTAAATTTAGTTGCATTATTCCTTCGACTGCAGAAATAGACAAGTTTGTCAGCTGCTTGCAATCGTTTTTGTTGCGTTTTCCCCACAGAATAAAAACGTATTCAGCGGAGTGTTTAGTATAGAAAAAAGCTCGTTGGGAGTTATTTCCTCATAAAATGCTGGGTCCGGTAGTTTTTTAAGCATTTTTGCTGCCCACCTTACGTAGTTCTGCGGTATTTTAAGACAAGTGAATATCAGCCTATCCACGGCCGTTTTAGATCTTGAGTGGTTACTTTGACGACGTACGCAGTTTTTGTTCAGTGGGTGGTTCTTTAGACGGATTGTTTGCGTGTAATGGTGGCATCCCCACTTGTAATAATTGTATGGACAAATGAAATGAAAATGAAATGAAAATGACATTTTGAGTCCCACAGTCGAAAAAAAAACAGTTATTTTAAGGATGCCATGTTGGTGATTGTTACAACTATACAAAAAAACACTACTTCACTGTTTTTCAAATTCGATCCATTCACCAACGCGATTTACTGACGACAGTGAACTTAACGACATGCTTCTGAAAGCGACGTGTTGATTCAGAGACTGGAGAAGAGTAAACCGAAGTCAACGGGGTCGGGCCAGCACTCAGCCTGAGGCATATAAAGCAGACCAGCACGAAAGAAAGGGGGGAATGCCACCGTCAGACAGGCTTTCAGATGTGACAGAGGTTGAGAGACAACCACACAAAAAATAAACCATCCTATAAGGAGAATCTTTTGTTCAACAAATACTCTCATTTGCACATGAATTTGGTTTTGAGACTCAACTGAACCCACCTGAATCTCTCGTTTATGGTAGACCAATTCAACTGAATGTGCTGTACCAGGCCACCTCATGTTTCCGTTGCTATGATATTCGAGATATCCGAATACATTGTCCAATCTTGGCACGCTTCTCATAAGGTTGCTGAAAACTCCGGTCGTGGGCTGTCGAACAATTTTCAGTTCAACTGTAACAGCTTTCGGCGCACAGCTGTCATTCTACTTGAAGGAAGCACGAGGGCTGAGGTAGTACCAGGTTGCCCAAGCCTAGACAAGAGCAGTCGAGATGCAGAGACTGGTTTCGAACAATGGACTTTACGGTCAGTAAGTTCGCGCCTTAACCGCTGAGCAATACCGTTCTCAAACTTATGAGCGGTGTGTTACTTTTAGACAACTTCCTCTGCCTCACCGCTTAGGATTCTTTTCATTGGTGACTGCTTACTCAAAACTAACTTGATTTACAATGTACCAGCCCAAAACCTGTTTTTTTGTTATCTATTCTTTCGCTGGCGAATGTGGTTCAAACTACGTGGGTTGTATGACTGTTTCGGAGAGCTGCTGGACATCTGAACTCTTACAGTGGAGCACCGAAGTGTAACCGGTCAACTGCAGCTAATTAACCACCACAAACCTCGAAAATCAAGCACGTGGCAAGCGTGATCTCCGGTCATCTCAACGGGTACGAATTACTACGTCAGTTCAGTCGACTCGTTCAACATGATTTATTGAGTGCCATCGAATCATTCTATGGCCATCCGTCAAAACGCACCCTCAACGGTCGAAAAGATCGCTGTACGAACAATTACGCTAATTATCCCTGTTTCATCAGAAAATTCATCTGAAAACATCGACGCAGTCTTGGTCAAGCACGCAGCCATCTCCGACCAGTTCCAACTAACTGACGAAGTGAATTCATACTTCGGCGCCTTTAGACAGCCTCTCTGCGCTCCCGTTTATCATGTATTACTCACATCTTTAATTGCACTTGCCATGTGAAACTTCGGTCAGTCCTGGAGACTAGTCACCTTTCTGAGAGGGCTCTCCGCAGTCCGTTCTTCTGCAATCGTCTGAAACAGACGAATGCCTTCTGGCTCAAGATGATAAGGCTTGTCTGATAGGTGACTAGGCACTACCGAGAATGTTAGCCGTGGTTCACTTCGCACAGCTTTCTGACTAAAATCTGTTCAGATTTCCAGCAGTATGGGTGTTGGCAGCGCACCAAACTCAGCCAATTTCTTTCAGATGTTTGTCCCCCGGAATGAATAATCTGTTCATTAGTTCGAACCAGAGCGGAAAAGCAACGACCTACGCCCTACACCCACTGTCTTGAAAAATTTGGATCAGTTTCCACCGCATAGTTTCTGATCGTCCGGGTAGCGAAACATGAGTTCTTTACAGTAAACCCTGAGGGGCACGCTGAAAATGACTGTTCCAGGTTGGGTGGACGCTCTAGAGGGGCTCGTCAGCCGTAGCTAATCTGACCGCAGGTGGCCATTGTGGACGCTTGAGCACTGTGCCTCGGCACGCTGTAGTGGGTTTTGCAATTGCAAGGACTGGCTAGTTGCCATCACAGATACAAGTCTCGCACCAGCTGAGAGTAGTCATGACAGAAACTGAACGAAGCTCCGTGATAGGTGAACTCCGCTACAGGAAAACGCACCAGTTTATATGGTGAGAGCAGCAGCAGTTGCAATCACGTGACTTCTAGCTGAATGCTCAGTTTCATGTTTTCTGTTTAGATAGAGTGATGAAAAGGTGGTAGAAGCTCATAAATGTCATTAAACAGAAGCATTCTTGCTGTCAATGTTGTAGCCTTGGTGATTTTAGTAATTTTCTATTCATCTCTACATTCATATTTAAACGACTTCAGTCGAACGACACTGCGACGAAAGCGAACATGTTTGTGTGTCTGACATCTGCGATCAGGACAAGTAAGCGCCATCACACCACATTATGAGTGGTTGGTCTGACAGACAATTCGTCGCGCCCGTCAAACTTGCAAGTATTCTGTCGAACCAACCAGCCAGCCAGTCAGACAGCCCCATGCTGTGCCTGCATTAAATCAAATGGATCATAATTTTGCGCCTGTCTGAATTTCTTTGTTCATGCCCTCAGTCATGTGGTTGGATGATCACAAACACTGTCATCTGCCCCTCCCACCAAAGCAGGCATCACGAACACACCCATCGTTCTTTGTTCCGGTGTCCCTGTGAGGCTAAAGTGCAGGATCGAGCGTTGATGATCATGTAGGTACGCTGCCTAACAAGCCTGCGCCTGATTCGAATGACAGCTAGTGTACCCGCCAAACTGTCGCACCGACCTGATACTCCCGACGTTGCTACACAGCAACTGTGCATCACTTGCAGCTGTCATGAACGGGGCCGGACAGACGTTGTCCCGAGACTGTCGAGTCACAATGGACTGCCTTGTTTACCAAAGTCATTATGAGTGCAGGTCGAAAGTTAGTTACTCTAGCCGGGACGACTGTTGGGGTGAGGACACAACTTTCAGGCCGCATGCGATCCACCTCAATCGATGCATCACCCGTATCTATTAGACTCCCTATTTATCTGATGAAGCCGCTGCATTGGAAACTGGACATCTGGCAAGCAAAAGCGTATTTGTACCACAACTTTAGCCAACGGCACAGTACGATCACAAGTTTCTGAAGCTCTCAAAGTGCCGACAGGTCGTACATCAAGTTCCACAGCTAATGGACTATCAATATTTTTACAGTATTACAACATGGGTAAGACAAACCACTATTCACAATGAGCCGGTTTCAGAGGCCAGGGTACGTCTTAGTCGTGTTTTCACATGGGTGGAGTCTCGCCGCAGGGGGAAACCCTAACCTAACTGCAGCCTCAGTGACCAGTGCAATGCGCCGACAGATATCAAAGTGCGCGACATCGTTAATTACAATCCCTACTACTTTCAGAAGCGGCGGTGGTAATGAAGTTAGAACATGAGGGCATCCTTGAATACTATCCAGAGGAGATCGATAGCCCCAATTACGGACACTCCTTGTATGTTTATATGATTGTAACCCCGCATTCTGCTTGCTGTCACCCCCGATCCCACGTGTCCTGGTCCTCGGAGAATAAACTGATAAACCTATGTTATTCCCCGTTCATAGTTGGTGAAAGCTACCAACTTACTGAAACATTAGTCTAACATATCGCGTTCTCTTCAGCCCCTCCCCCGGCTGCTATCCTCAAAACATCCACACTGTGCGTTTGGATAATTTCCATACACGCAGACATATTACACCAGTAAAAAAGTCTGCCGTGTCGGAAAGGCAGGACGCAAAAGGTATGTTTTGTCTTAATCTACTTCTGACCAGGTGAGAATACTCGGAATCCCGGTACTCCTCACGGAGAAGCTGATAAGTGACAAGGAACGGGCTTTGATTGAAAACGGATGTTTATGGTGAAGCTGTGGTTGGATGTCAGCAGACCCAACCACGCGGAAACTTGAGTCAGTAACCGTGTCCACCAATACCTTTGTGATAAATGAGTCCCAGTATAAAAGTGGTGGTGTGGAGCCGAAGTTTTCGTGACATCCTCGTCGTAGACGAGTGACACCCTATTACACGTTTGGTAGATATTCTCCGATATTTGTTCAATAAACTGGATGCCTCTTTGAGTGCACCGAACAATTTCCGACGGGAATCGGGTTTGGTGAACACCTGTTTGGTGGTTGGTGGCTGCAGCACCTCAGTGAAAATCCAGGTTGGGAATTGGGCGTCTTTCAAATGACCAAACAATGCGAACTATCCGGAGAAAGCTGCATAAAAATAGCCTCCGAAAAATCGGTCTGCTTCTGGTAGGTTGATAATATCTTTCTCTTTTTTTCGAATGGTTTTCCTCCGATGAGAGAACATTCCTCCGGACTGGTTACTTCTGTGCGGTCTCTTCAGAAGTTTTATACAGAGGAAGACATACTTGGCACCGTCCTAACCCTGATAGCGAATGTAGTTCAGCACACACATGAAGACAGATGAGGGGTGTCAGTTTATTTATTCCGGTTCGGAGTTTCTGGATGGTCCCTTTGGTCTGAAAAAGTAACACGTAATCTAAAGATAAAAAGTTTGGATGGTAATTTCCCACGAAGCCACTACAGGGCGAATTAATGTAGATTTGTGCCAAATAACAAAACGGTAAGTAGTCGTCCAGCTTCTTTCACTGCCTAGCTGCATTGCCACCCAAAGGAAGCACGACGACTGAGATACCATCAGGTCCACCAAGCCTAGACAGCAGTAGTCAAGATGCAGAGGCTGGGTTCACACCACGGACCTTCTTGTCAGTAAGTTCGCGCTTTAATCACTGAACTCTCTCGAGTCCAGAAGCTCCTGGACACGATCCGGTCTTTGTGGGTGATTTCCGGCAAAATCATCCACTCCATTTTTGTTCAACTTTGTCACTGGTAAAATGAGGTGAAAACCGGAGGGTCCTCAAAACCCCGGTGCAACGTTCTGCGCATGCTGAATCGTCGTCTACCGGAACAAGTGTTGTTCTCCACACTTCCTTCAAAGTGAGTGGAAAACGTGTTATTCAGTAAAATAAATTGGAGACCATGATGAGTCACGAAGACTCCACCTTGGCAGAAAGGGATCTCCTTGAACCTCCCTGCTGTTGGCCGAGGCTATTCGAAATCACTGAGGTCTTTGCTGTCAGTTTTTGTCCAGAATATCTCATTGAGAGTTTGGAGGTATGGGCACCTCAGAATAATTGCGGAGGTAAGCATAGAGCGCCTCCCCTGTACACACTTCTTCCACAGTGAGGATTTAAAGAAAACCAAGTGAACTTTGTGGTAGCACGGCAGTAAACTATCAATACCAACAATAATTTTATTGCCCGTGATGATGATGATGATGATGATGATGATGATGACAATTATGATGATGATGATGATGATGATGATGACGATTATGAAGAGGATGATGATGATGGTGGTGATGAATTGTCGTTTTTCGTCTTGCTATATAATCTTGCATGTCTCAAGTTTACGACTGAGGACAGTGACTGTTAGTGATCTGGTTGTAACGTAATTAGGTTGATTATCAGAAGGTGACAAGCACGAACAAATGTCTGTTTTACCAGAATGATGATGATTACAAAAGTTATGTGCACTTGATAAAAATAAATACAATGCAAGAAGGGAATAAGCCAAAAAGTGACTTATCGTTTGAGGAAAACTGTTGAGAGTTCCTGAGTGAAGTTCCGGACTCCGGGACGTGACTTCTCTGCAGTATAGCTGCTACGCGTGCTCCGTAGTTGACCGTGGAGACTTGTGGAGCTCGGTTGACTTCCTGTCCTGTGCGCGCGAGTGTGATTTTGGGCCGAGTTGCATGCCTATTTATTGTGTGCAGTGTGAAGAGAGGGGTGTCCATTCGTGTTAGATAATTGCACGAACATGAATACAACTTGACCTGATGTGGTTGAAGTCCGTAAGCCTGGCGCATGAGGCAGGTGGTAGGCGGGTAAACAAAAATTGATGGCCAATTGTAGTGTACATGTCGGCTAAGGTTGCAAGTTGGACAGGAATTGTTACGTGATTTGAGTGTTTGTGACGCGTGATCTAGTGAGTGACCGCTACAAGACATTGCAACATGTGTTCTCCCCGCCTTGACAAAAAGAAATAAAGGGACACTGTGTTTTAGGAGAAACTATTGCCGCCCCAAAATTGAGAGCTAGGGGTGCTGTGAGAAACACATGAAGAGTCATGCGGTTTCTACCTATTTAAACCAATTTAACCTGTGACGTTCGAATAACACAAGCATCCCTATAGGACTGTGTGAATGATTAGTGTTGGTTGTAAACCCCCCCGTGTCTATCGATTCTTCCTAATAAGAATGAAATGTTGTAGGCTATGTATTTCGATAGCAACGGTTGTCTATGCATCCAAAGTAAGAATGCTGTGGTAGGGAAGAGAACCAGAGAGCCAATGGGCACCTTCTGTCGGCCCTGGTAATCTGTACACAGACTGTTCCAGAGAAAGAATCTTCACAAACCTAGGATGGAACATGCACACGTGACCTACTGCCATACTGCTAACTACTTTATACACATAATCATGAGCAAAGGTATTGTTATACAAATCACCAGGTGATCAAAGAAAGTCTTTTCTTATCGTGTCTAGTTGAACCGGGGATCACTACCAGACAGCTGTATCGGATGCTTTGAGATTGGTCTTGGATGGAATAATTTTAGCTCTCATCATACCGTGGCCTCACTTCTCCCCAGGTGAAACAAACAGACAATCGTTTGCTCACAATGTGCATTCCTATTTGACGGTAAACATAAATTTGTGAAAAATCTTTGAGAAGAGAGACTTATTTATAAGCGAGAGGTCCATTTGGAGTTTCAGTGGCAAGCTGACTGGACACAAGCCAATTACGGCTACCATCCCGTGTAAACGTTCCAGCCTTCGCTAGACATTTTAGAGAGATTAATGCCACATCGTTTCATAGCAATCGACGAGCAGTTATTGCTTTGGAGGAATTGCACACGAATGTGAAAATACATTTCCAGTGAGTCTGAGGTTTGATGAATACTGAAATGAAATGTGATTCTTGGTTATCTTCGAACAATAACAGGTTAGCGGAGGATTCGGGCCAAGGAGTTAGTCTGTCGATTGGTGGAGTGCTTGTTCGATAGGGGATACAACGTCACTACGTATTGTCGTTTCACAAACTTGGTGCTGAAGGAAACGACAGAACACAACAATCGCTTAGTTTTATTTTATTGTTTTATTAAAGGGGGATTTTGTTAACGTGTCTAACATTCAGAAAGTCGAAACATGTATGATACATAAAAAAAAACAATACGCTTTGTTGCGATGAGCACTCAGCTGGAAGTTAAACAGTTGAGTAGAAAACTAGATAGATGGAGAATCGGCGACTAGGCCTACCCGACGAGCTCCAAGAAGGGCCAAGCACTGTCCAGAGTGCTGTAAAATGGAAAACGACGTCAACATATTGGGCTGCTTTGATTGACTGTTGGCACAAACCAACAAGCCTGGGTGATTGTTGAGTAGAATGATGTTAAAGCTTTTATCTCTCTTTTGGTGGGTATGGACAGGAATTGCCAATCTGAGTCGCGATCTTTCTGGTTCTGATTCTGGATGTTCTCTAGTGAATGGCACTCGAAAGACTACACAGAGTAATTTCGCCGGGTTGGCCCGGTGGACTGTATCGATCAGGGGTCGGTGAAAGCGCCTTCCTGTGTTTGGCTGGTCCACTGCGGAAAATTGACGGATGACCAACCGCTGAGACAAGCATCAGTTGGCCTGACGCACGATTTGCAGAATGTGCACTAGCACAGTGAACCGTCGACTTCTTTGCTGCAATGCCTCAGGTCGAACGGTTAGGTGATGAGGTATCAATCTGACAGCTATCCTTTGTAAATTTCGCTGCTTCACCCAATCGATGTTTACAGAGCTTTACAGACCTTGGAAGGAAACTATTCACAAGGTTGTTGAATACTTAGCGAATTACACCCATTTGAAAACAAATTTGGTTTTTCGAGAGACTCATCTAGAACCCAGCTGAATCTCTCGTTTAGAAACATCATAAACGAGAGATTCAGCTGGGTTCCAGGTGAGTCTCCCGTCAAAACTAAATTGGTATGCAACTGATTGTATTTTGCTAATTTCGTGCACTTTGGTTTCAAGTAGAACATAAGGTTGATGGAAACTCGGGGACTGCGTCTATCTGATGAGCTCCAAGAAGGGCGAAACCGGTCGTGGGTTGTCGAAGAATTTTCAGCAACCTTATGAGTAGTGTATCACGTCTATACATGTTGTTGAAGACTCTTCGTCAGCCCATGACCTGTTTCCCCTTCCTATTCAGGCTCATCGGGTGGACACATTCCCCCAGCTTGCGTCAACCTTATGTTCTGCCTGAATCCCAGTTGTACGAAATCCGGGAAGTACACTCATTTGCGCACTAGCTTCGGTTTCGGGGATTCAACCGAATCCCCGTTAAATATCTTGTTTATGATATTCTTCAACTCATTGCGCTGCAGCCGCCTCCTGCAACGATATTCGAAGCACTTCCACATTAGAGGGCGAATGCGTCTATTTAGTCAACTTCGTGCAATCTGGCTTCATTTAGAACATAAGGTTGACAGAAACTCGGGGACCGCGCCTATCTGATGAGCCCCAAGAAGGGCGAAACCGGTGGTGGGCTGTGAAGGATTTTTCAGCAACCTTATGAGTAGTGTAGTACGTCCATAAGAAGTACCTTTACTTATTAGGAGGATAAAATGGCACTGCGGCTTTCTAATTGCTATAATGTGAAATGCGTAACTGTACGGATTAAGTTACTTTGTTTTGGAATGATTCTTCAGTGTTTGTTTTTCTAATCTTTTGGTTCAGTGCGTAACTGCTCACGAAGTAAGTGTACTTTGGCGAAATACACTCATTTGCAAACCAATTCCGTTTTGCGGGAGACTCACCTGGAACCCAGCTGAATCTCTGGTTTATGATGTTTCTCAGTGTACTTTGGTAGTTATATCGATACTGACATTTTTACTGCATACTTGTATCACTATATATCGTTATGAATAACATCCATGCATTTATATCAATGTGGATGAAGTTTGCACCGCTTTGCTTCTCTCGTAAGTTTGTTTTTAAGCCTGCTACGCAGGTTACCATCACTCGATACCTGGAGGAAGTTCCAGGAACTGATCCTTACAACCTTCGAGCTGATGTCTTTTTCTCGCCTAGTACGCCGTACATCCACTGGCTCCATCGCGTGTATTGTTTCACCGAACCAGTCGCCAAAAGTCCAGATCTAAGAGGAAGAGCCGTAACATCCACAAGTTTGGGTTAGTAGAATTTTTTCTACCATTAACCACACTCATCAGACGGAGCCTTTATATTCCGTTACCAACACTGATACATTAGGGTTTCACAATTCGGACTTTCCTGAACTCCGCTTACTTCATTGTTTCCACCCGAAAACCCACTAGAGAAGTTGTATTATTCAGACAGGAGCCGAGTGTTGTTCGATGGACCAATCTTAGCGCCGTCTGCTAGTTGTGCTTCTTTCGGCTTTCGGCATTCCTCCGTTGGTTGTCTCAGGCTCTGCCAACCTATGTTGCCTTGTCAACAAGCTGAACGGTAGGGGGAAAATTGTATGCGTTTGCCTACTGCCCAGTGTTAAGACAGGTACCCAGTTCTGAGCAGTAATCAAGCGTCGGTCAAGTACCACTGCAGTTTTCTGGAGCCCACTACTTGGCACCTATAGCGGACAAGAAGAAGCTAATGAACACTAGTCGAGGTTTGTCTGGCCTGACCTGGGTCTGTGAATTTCTACAGAAATCTTACCTTAAAATGTCACAGCGCCCATATGCCATAGTTCTCATATATGCACACTTTTCTGCGGAACAGGCTCTTCTGAATACCTTTAGGGTAGACGTTCATATGTCGCACCCATCAACTTTGGACAGCTGAGCATTAAATTTATGCCTTTTCAACTCCCCGTTTTCGCGCCGTTCACAAAGCCACATGCCTCTCTGGAATGAGTTAACCCAACTAAATATTTTCCATTAGTGCTCGCGCTAACTAAATATGGAACGGATTTGCGTGCACAGCGCTCCGTCCTAAAACGTCAGTGATAGCAATCGTCAATAAGCAAACCAAAACCAGGTCTTTTAAGAATGAAAGACTTGGCAGTAAAAAAGCAAACGTGGGAAGCCGCTGAAACCGAACACTATCCTGCACATAGGGCAAACGGCTCCTCACCCGCCTAGCATTGAGGATTGTAGCATGAGGTTGACACAATTCGGACCGCACTGCGTCATTCTAATCGGCCAAAATGAGTGTAACCTTTTCGGAAAAGTTTGGTAACAATCTACCGATTGTTACCAAACTTTTCCGAAAACGATGATTACTCAATCGGTTTCAAGCGTTTTTCACCTGGTTGAGTGTAACCTTAGTGTGGCTCGGAAATGGTCTGGGCCAGTAGGCCATGCGGTGCATACCCAATGCATACCATATTTTCACTCCTTCCTCTCTCACTTGGCGGGTATAATCCATCGGTAATATGCATCGCTGGCTTTAAAACTACTCTACCTTTTTTTCTCCGGTTTAAACGGGTTTAAGTGTGATTTTGCTGTTTCCCACACTACTGTGTACAAAATCGAATAGTTTATTACTTACCTTGCTTGGCGCTCCAGTGGCTTAAAGTGACAGGCAAATGCGAAAACGGATATCAGCTCACGAATGCCTTGCATCTCAGTCTGAAGCGAATACTTTCCTGTAACACATGCGAGCTGTACCACCTATGAGTTGAACTCATCAAGATGACGACATATTCGGTTCCCCCTTGTTAAACACGGTATCCCTAATTCCCTAAAACTGGTTTCTGGAACATGCTAAACGCTTCTAAACACGGTTTCTCATGGTTACGCTATTCGGTCGATTGACCAAACTAGCGGCTTTTAGATATGCCTAAAAACTGATGAGGTTCAGACATCGGAACCTAGCAAACTGATCAATGTATGTGGTAACGTTTGACTTCATTGTGGTCAGTCGCGGGTGGAACCCCTCAGCACTATTTTTGATTTACTGGTTGTTCGGATACTCATAACCACTTCAGAAATACTTAATCAACCGTCCTTTCGGATGATCAAGCTTGAATCACACTCTGTGTAGTCAAGCCACACCTTATTAATGTAATTGATATCCCACATGCCTAAGACGAACAGGGAACGTTAACCATTGATACGGGCGCCCACCTAGCGTCCCCACATGTCGGGTGAAAGCCTGGTATGGATCGGTCGAAATTGCGATACTGTGCGGTTGCTTTGTGCTTCAAAAGTGCGTGCTAGGCACTTGGGGCGGTAGAATTAGTCCAATTGTTTCAAAATGTCTATACGAGTTTCGCATTACACTTTTCCCGTCTTCGCACTCATCTGTAAACATCCTGTACACACCACTGGATTAACAAGCTCAAAGTTCACACCAGGCATTGTTGCAGAGTGAGTCCAGTGATGTGGGTCATGGGACACGACGAAACACATCTATGGTGCCTACCCGGCCCGTAAATATGGTGCACTCTATCGGATTTTCAGGTATCAACCTATAATGAAGGACAAGACGTCACAAAAGTCGCATCGCTCTGCTTCCATCATCGTTGTCTTTGTCATCTTCATACTCCGATCACCTTCAACAGAAAATATCTGGTTGTTTCTACGATCCATGACATTCTGAATGGTTTTCCGACATACGTTCGAAGGAGTAGGTACAGTACTCTGAGAGGTTTCTGAGTGAGGCGCCGTTCTAGAATATCTGTCTTCCGTGTAACTATCAAACACCTCTTTGTCGGAAGGGGTAATCCAATCCTATTAGTGAAAATCAAAACACGCTGCACAAAACTGGTCGAGTGGCCGGTCTGTAGCGGATTTTATCTGATTTACTTCCAATCACTCATCCCCCGAGTAATCAGTCAAAACATTCTGAATAGCGATGCAGAAAAACTGAGCTGTTATTTTCGTCGTAGTCTTGTTGACCTTTGTTCATGCGAACAATATCTGTTGACCATGTCCAGGCTGATGTTGTGTGAATTGGTTGCAATCGAGTTGACAAAACAAACAACAGAATGCATTCAGGTCCACAAATGAGAAGTCTGTTTTGTAGACTGAGCAGTCATGGTCTCTTATTCCAAACCCATACTCCCGTTATGCCACTATCGACACTGCATTAGAAGACAGCCAATGGTGCGATGAACTTAAACGGTGGAACATTTATCACAAGCTGGGTGATTGAGGCTGCTGAGTTTCGAGAGGTTTTCAATAGTATGAGGGCCCGATTCAGCCTGAAGGCGCGAAGCTGTCCGAATAGTTGGCTGAAAAAATTCCCCAACTCACAGGCTTTGGTCCATCGAACTCACGCAATTGCGTTCACTTCAGCATGAACGCCAAATCGGGTAGCATTGGTGAAAACTTGTTCGGTCTTACCATTTTCCCAAACAAAGCGCTGTTCAGTGAATCAGTGACCTGATTCAGACTCGTTCGCAGCTGGGATATCCTGAGCGTTTGTGCTACCGATTGCTTTTCTAAAGCGGTTGTTTTTTCATGCTCTTGTCCGTTAGGACATTCTGCTATTCTAAAACAATGCTTACCATGAAATGGAGAAGTCGGTTATTAGTGAGGAAACATTTGAACCAGATCGAGATGCCATTACTTTGAAAGATTTGTCTGTGGCTTACTTATGGAGGCAGCCTTTCTTTTTTTGACGGATGTGATTCATCGGACTGTCTAAATTTTAATTTGGATGAACACACGAAATCAGTTATAAGTACCAGTTTGGAGTTCTTGTTGGTCATTACGGTTGGCCTTGCTTGACGACCGATATATAGGGTAGTTCAAAAAGGGTTTCATCACGACAATTCCTATATTTTCATAATGTCGAAAATCAGTCTTCGGACAAGACGTATAACATATTTCTTGGTGTATCAGCCCCATTGATTATCAACCTTTCATCCAGTTTAGGGAAGTTATCCTGCCGCAGGAAAGAGGCAACAAATTTGTTGTCTGCCCAATGGAGTTCATTTACAGAAGCCGCTGTTTATTTGATATATCTTTGGGCTTTATGTAGACCTTTCTAACTGAAGCTTCAACCAAATTCAGTGTGTATTGCCTGACCAAATGGGATAAGCGTATTCGTGGCACTTGTGAGGAGGTGGCTATGATATCCATCTAAAAGGAGTGACGGAACGACATTGATCAATATTTGGGTGGATTCGGATCCTGAGTTCTCACTGGGGCGTTGTTGGTGATTGCTAAACAAGATTGATGCGATCTGTTTGACGATAAGTCCGAACAAACAAACACCAGTTGGTAGAAGATCCCGAAAACGAGTCATATCACGTGCCCTGGCAAATGTGAAGCGCACTCGTGATTGTATTGAGTGGGTTGGGATACGAGAAAGGGAACCGCGGTTGAAACATTAATCAAACTCACCCAGGTCAAAATTGTTAGGAAAATCCCATCCAGAGGCTAGTGGACAGTGGACGTTGCGTAACTTTGCATGAAATTATCATAACTAATGTTGATAAACAATTTCGCAAAATAGTTGGATTCTACCTCTCTTTTATGCATCCCACGTCGTTTAATGGCTAAATACATAGTCGCACCCCTAGACGTGCACAATCCTTTCTTACTAAAATGTTTTCTCCAGAAATAGTCCAGCAATCAATAAGCAGACAACTGAGCGGTTCGTTTAAGCACACATGCATGCTGAAAATGTTGGAGCTGGGGATTCCAAAAAGTCCCTCGTAGTCAATAGCATACTGATATTCTTCGGCCTAATATGCTGTACACAGGCTGCCTAGAAGTCCCGTTTTGAAGATTTTTAATGACCTTTAAGTGAACCGTTCGGCCACATTTCTCTTCCTTCAGGGATCGGTTATCTCAGGTTTCGGGGACCACGCCTATCTGATGAGCCTCAAACAAGACGAAACCAATAATGGGTTGTCCTCGGATTTTGAGCAGTCGTTCCATTCCACTTAATTCAGGTTGAAACTGTTGTTATAGTTGTGAAATAGTCTGTGGAAAATAACTAAACAAATACGTCTTCCGCGTTCAAATCCTATCAACAGCATTTGGAGAGTGCAAACCTGCCTACCTGTTCTTTGTCTCCGGACAATGGTAATCTTCAACCATGAGGCGACCAGGTTATTTTACCGTACAAATTTCGCCTCTTCCGACACATGGGAATTCATAATGTATTTTTCTATGGTTAGGTCTGATTAACCCCCGATGGTCGCCAAGTTCACCAAGTGAATGGCTATCAACTAAGTCATTCGCGTTAGGCCACTTGTCTTTCGCAGTGCGAATCAAACTGATAATAGCTTTCCCTGGAACAAAATCGGACTGGGAATTTCCGTAGTTACATTTTGCAGTAAAATCTTAATTGCATCCATGCTACTTTCAAACCTACTGAAAGGATATAGCCCATTGTCGCAGCCTGCTTCCCCCGAGGGGAAAAGTTCGACACATAAAAGACTTCAGCGACTTAATAATCCTACTGAAACCCAATTATAAAAGCATTTCACAAATTCCCAAATTATGGAGTAGTGGTTCACTCTGTCCAATCGTGTTGATTTCCAAGTCTACGGCGGGTTTGGACGCGCATGGTCGGAGCATCGGGGATAACTTTTACCCCTTACCGACCGTTTTGCCAGTATGCTGCTAGGAGAATAGGAGATAGATTTCAGCCGAACTACTGTTTTATATTGCCTCACGAAGCAACCTAACTGGTTGGAATGATGGACAAATTGGGTTCAAAGTGTGGATGGTGCACACTGGATATGACAGCTGTCAATGCACATATGTAGTTGCACACGGTCACTACAATTAATTTAGGCATTACCGTTGTGGGGTTTTGCGGGATAGATACTTTGTTCACATTCATACCACTCTCGTTTGAACGGTCGTGCTTCTGTTCTGGCGTAATTATTCTGGTGAGTCCACACCAAAGGGAAGCACTGGACTGGAGTTTCGCTCTTATCAGAGCTCATCAGCAGTGCATATCCAGTGGCCGTGCCCGGATTTGAACTCCGTACATCTGATATGCGAGGCGAGCGTATTACCACTACTCCGCCGACGCACGCTGGACGCATCCGAATTTTCACGCCTGAACAGGCGGACGTGATCACACTTGAGCGATGTGATTGGTGTGCCCGACTCATCAGAATAATTACGCCAGAACAGGAGGACGACCGTTCAAACGAGAGTGGTGTGAATGTGAACAATTTAGGCATTATCAGAAATAAGTAATCTTTATATTGGTGGCACATTGGTCCGTGCTAAGAATGCAGCATTCGAATAGGACAAGGATTACTGATAGTTTGAAATGAAAAATTTAATTGTGGGTGGTTGCGGGATTTGTCGGAGGAAAGAGAAAGCCTCCTGTAGGGTTCGTCTTTCGAACTGAATGTTTTTTCCGTGTTAAGTAGCAATAGCTCAATAACTTACGAACTTTCTCACCTTTCCGCAAAGCGTTTGGGCCCACGAACCTTTAGATTTCAATTGTGAGAAGCTCGGAAATCTCAGCTCACACAAATGGGTGGGAATGACCTCGAGAAATTGACAAATCACGTAGTGTGTAAGCACAAGCCATTAGCTCTCGTGTTCTCTGAGGTGCACTACTTCACGTTGGTTGACTAGTCGCAGCAACTGTCTACCACAAGTATGGTGACAGTTCCTAGCAGGTGCCTTTCGAATAATGACAGGTTTCATGGAGAATGGCAAAAATGAAGTGTGAAGTGTTTGTGGTCATTACAACCTTCCAGAAGTGTTTATCGTTGGTAGTATGGAATTTTAACTCTGGATATCTGGCATGTTAGGCGAGCGCGTTTTAAATACTCCACCAACGCATCTGAATTATCACGTCCGAGCAGGCTAACGTGTTCACGGTTGAACGATGTGATTTAGCCATGTCAGCCTCAACTGAACTCAAACTAGCGTGCGGCGGATACAAAGACAGGTTCTCCCAGACTGTTCCCTAATGTTTCAGCAAGAAGTAAGAATTCATCCGGAGTTCAAACCTTGGCATGGCCAAGGATATACACTACTGATGAGCCCTAATAAGAGTGAAGTTTGAGTCCAGTGCTTCCCCCGTTCGGTGTGGACTCACCGAATAACTGTTCCAAGACTGGAGGACGATTGTCCAAACGAGAGTCGTGTGGAAGTGAATTCTACAAGTCCCGCGAACACCTACGACTTATTCACCTAAGCTTGTTCTTCCCTATTCCCAAAAAATAATAGGAATCGATAATGACACCTCGGCGAAAATAAAGGAACACTGGCGTATAGACGTATAATACACCACTCATAAACGAGAGATTCAGCTAGGTTCCAGGTGAGTCTCCCGTAAAAACCAAATTGGTATGCAAATGAGTGTAGTTCGCGAACACTGGCGTAGTTTTCTCTACCTATTCAGCTAGCGGAATCAAATTGGGCCAGGTCTGCCTAATGTTGGCCATACTCTTAATCTCTGAGTCCATAGTGAATGGACGCTATTCAGGTAGCTGTGAATTATAAGAAAGACACGCAATCCTAGGAGGCGTCTCCCATGTTCTATCCGAAAAATACTAGACAACCAATCCTTAGTTGTATTGAAAATACTTGAAATAATTTACATTTCGCCCAGCTATTTGAAACGACGGTTATCAGCCGGCATTGCCCAGTTGATGACGACACCATCACCTGTCCATCGCCTTTTATGACAAAGTTGTGTTCACTTACGACGCTGCAGTTTACTGTAATAGATCTGATAAGTAGTATGGGGAGATTTTAAAAGTTCAATCGAAACTTATCCTGCAAGTGAAAACACTCTGGGACGGGAAGCACTGTACAGCTGTTTCATCCTTACTGGCACTCACCAGCAATGAGCATCTCGCGAATCTTTCCCAGCTAGTAGTTGAAGTTTATATCGTTCAGGCAGGAGTAGCTGCTCAGTTGTGTGATGGTCTCGTACTTAGGAAATAGCACCAGCCATCGTTTAACGGCGGAATCCACATTACGTGGTCACGTGTTGACCGTTGTTCGGGGGACTAACGAATGTTCAGCAAAGTAGAGGGAAACAATTTTGCTGTAAAAGCTGTAATCGTTGAATAAAAAGTACACCTAGGCAACATAACTGGACCGCACAATGGCCTGGGTTGGTACGACCAATCACAGCTTGATTCACTGTGTTTTGGAGCTCGAGAAAT
>SJOL01008913.1:526372-537181 GCA_004794785.1 Opisthorchis felineus | reverse complement strand
TATATATATATATATATATATATCAGCTGTAAGCTAGAAAGCTAGTTATGGTTACAACTTAGTTGTATAAGTTGAATCTCTATAAAACCATCTTGGACTTCTCTACCATTTTGGCTACCTCCTTAGGCAGCCAGTTCAACTTTGAAATGTAGATGACAGAGCCGATATGCTGCTTGGTAAAGGATCAGTTATCTCTATCTATACAGTACTGCGAACAGTTAGCAACCCACTCTGCAACACCAAACGGCTGGCATCCGAGCCATAGTTGCCGGTCAGAAGTGGTCAGCCAACTAAATGGTTGCATTAAGTAGCAACGCACCCTCTTTTATAAACCTACTGGCGCCGACGCTAATCGCAAGAACAAATGTAATCCTTCCTCCGAAAAGTTGTCACCTGTCCAATACGATAGGGTTAAAGTGGTGTTTCAGGGTGGTAATGGATGTTTTCTGTGAAGTTTGAGCAGTGCTCACCACGTGGGTATGGATTAGAACAGTATTATGAAGAGTCATTTTGTTCGAATTGAGAACATCATGAGGTCAAGCGTCGCAAAGTTTGAAAAATTGATAAAGGAGAGCTGTGCACAATTTTGTGATGAACCTTTCGGGATACTTCAAGGAATGTTCGGATATCAAGAGAGTTAGTGCATCACCTTGAAGATTTCGTTGGATATGCACGTTCGCGTTGAAAAGGCTTCGCAACCGATGCATTGTGCTCTGCACCTGCACCGCAGGAGGACGAAGAAACGTCTCAGATGAACTCAGACCAAACCCGCTGAAGAAACAGGAAAGTTAAGAAGACTTCTGAATGAAGGCAAAAAAGACTAAATAAAGTTTGATATGATATCGAGTCACCTGAAGAAAAAATCCTGGCGTTCTGCGACTGCTGCTGTACGTTGCGCGAGGAAGATATACCCGAAGTTTCCTGAAGGAAGTTTATCGCCTTACGAGCGCTTCGGTCAAATCTTGCCGCATCCCCGAGCAGGAATCCTTCATTAGGAAATTATCAAGTATTGCAAAGCATTTGAGAAAGAGGCTTTGTGCAACGAAGTACAGTGGTTGAGTTAGGTGGTACCGACTAGAGATAATCAAGCTATAAATCCGGCAATGTGCAAATTTCTTCGCATCCTCTAAGATGATTTTTACAACTTTAATCACAACGAGAATCAGAGGTAATGTAGTCAGCACAGCAAAACAGAAGGGTTTTCAGCAACCATGTGAGTAGTCTCCTTTGTGAAAACAGAAAGTACCTGAGAATACCAAAAACATGCAACATATCTATCGTCCTGGTTTATTTAAACAACGCTGTTAAGGTTAACTTGGATCAGTCACCAACAACATTGTACGGCAGCGGTCGATAATGATACTGACGCTGGTGATGATGACGATGCATTGCTTGAGGGTACAAGAACACGTGGTTAGAACCGTTCATTAATACTGTAAAGAAAAAAGGATAACGTTGGCATACTGTTAGTCATATTTGGATATGGAATTGGCAAAATGTAATTTACAATCGAGTTTTCACAATGTCTACAATTAGCAGGCGCAAGACCGGAAGGTCCGTGGCTCAAACTCAACCCTAACCTTTCGATTTCTGCTGTCTGGGGAATAGCAACCTGACAACGAAATGCATGGTAACTACGAGCAGAAAAGGTGTCTCAGAGAGACCACTATTATTCATCATTTTTAGTGGAGGTGGTCTAGCAACAGCATCTTGGTTGGCAAACGAATTGTTACCTCCAACTACATTCCAAAACAGCTGTTGCGGCAACAATTTCACCTGTGCTACATGCTCGCCTTACCGCTATCATCATCATCATCATCATCATCATCATCATCATCATCATCATCATCATCATCATCATCATCATCAACATCATCGTCATCATCATCATCATCATCATCGGAAATTCCTTCTTAACAATAGTAATCCGCGAATCCTCCCTACAGTGTATCCATGCATTGACAGCGGTGTGAATCCAACAAGCCAGCATCTCTTTGCCTCTCAGTTGCTTCGTTTGATCACCATGTCTTAGATACTGCATCAAGCTTTTCTCTGAAAAAATGTCAGCAGACGGCTTCGTTTTACCTGGAATGAGTAGGTAGCGGCCAGGATGTATGAGGAGAAATAAGCTGTGTTTGTTTGGTTACAAACAAGCAGCTATTTATCATTCTTAGTCCAGTATAAACTCTTGTTTCGCAGATACGGATGACTCAAAAGCCGTCGTAAGCAAAGTAGATGAGAAAACACCGTACTATACCTGTTACTGTTATCAGCGTGATGAGATTCATCCCTTCAACCTTGTCGAGTGCAAATATGCCACTCTACTAACCGTTGGAAACGGATGGTCGATCGATACCCCCTGACAAATGTTATTAAAATCCTCAAATGCGCAGAAAACTCAAAGACGTGGTAGGACCATGAGACATTTCCCTGTCGTGAAGCTTTTACGTCTGGAGCTTTAAGAAGCACCAATACCTGCCAGCCTATCAAGGTAGAGTACTCAAAGTTGTTCAGTGCATGAAACCTGAGGCCGACAGCGAGCTAGAATAATCCACACAAGGTCAACCAATAAAAACCGTTATCAAGTTTGATCGCAATTGGTGGTGTGATGAGATATGTTTTTCGTAAACCATTAAGAATGTTTAGAGATTATTTGTAGGCATGTCAGTCACATTAAAATAGACTAGAGATAAAGTTCATGAAATTTCCCTAAAGATGATCCCAGAGATATGGTAATTCGAAAATCGCTTTTGCCAAACTTATTCTGTGATTGCAGAGAACAAATTTCTGCGACCCAAGCGACTTCTATTGCACATCGAAGAGGGTTAGGTAACAGCACCAATTCTGTCTATCTCACAAAATCACAGACGCGTTTTGAAAACTCTGGGTGTTCAGTTGACCAGTTTACATTACGGAACTCAGCCTTTTTGGACTGACGGGAGATTGTGGCAATACGCATGCAATACCTGTGCACTGAGTAGTGTTGCGTGTGTATTAATATTCGTGCTGTTAGCCGGGGATGACCTTCGATCACGATTGGTTGTGCGGTTGGAGGGTACCATTGGTTGCTCTTTTAACCTTTGGTCGATGACCACATGACCTTTGGGCTTGGTCTCTCCTGCTCTTTTACTCTGGTCGGTGCTGATGGGACCTCTGTCCTTGACCCCTCTGGGTTCCAGTTTGTGGCCTTTGATCAGACTCCAAGAAGTTTCTTGTTCTTGGTTTTTTAATCCAATCTTCGGCTCACCTTGAGTATTCCCGTTGAGATATTAATTCTTTGCACGTGGTGGTGCGTAAACTGGATCTAGTTCGACGCGTAGGTTGATCGAACCCGTCATGAAGTACCATGCTTCCAGAAATTCCCTTGTATCTGGTGTCTCCAGTATCTCGAATACCGTTACAGCTGGATCATGAGGCTGCTTTTGTGCAGTACATTCAGTTGAAGAATATCATAAATGAGAGATTCTGATGGGACTGGATAAACTTGAGTTCGAATATGAGGTGTCTTTGTTGGGGGAGGCGTTGAATTGTTCATGGCTGAGAGGCTGAATACGGAGAGATTTCTTACACAAGACTACACGGTACCGGGAAAATGACAATCCCTTAGTAGGCTTAGAATCTTCCAACGGTTAGGAAGCCCACCACTACTGTAATCCAGTTAGTATGTCTGGCCTGTGAGCACATGACCCATCTGTGTTACCGGTCTTTGTTTGTCCGGCCCAGTTAAGGTTTATTGTCCTCCCTCTCTCGCTCTGTCCTTCCATTCAGCATCATCAACACAGATTAAAGCACGTAATTGCCCGCCAAAATTCCAGGTTTTAGCGGAATAGACCTGTCCAATGCAGTTACACACAAAGTAGCAATCGGTCCAACTCCAAGTCTAGTTTAAAAACTAATTAACCACAATTGTTACATCACAGATTTGATGGAATTTGAGAAGCTCCGTTTCAAACCTGCCGGTCAAAGACTTCCTCCCACATAAATTATTCCATTCGTCGACTTACACTGCCTAACTTCACAGTGTTTGAAGTCTGGAGAGTAGTCTTTTCTGCTCTGCAGATTAGAGTCCGTTACACTTTGGAACAGTCAGCTCAAGGGGTTCAGGTTGATGTATAAACTAACCTGCACAGATAGAGTAACTTTGTGCAAAACGGTTTTGACATTCCAAGGCAAAAAATAACATTTCAGATGGTTCGGAAAATCGAACTCGGCTTGGCCAGACAGTGACGCACTGTGTGGTTCAAAAAGTGCTTTTGAAGTAGTCTAAGCGACATTCTCAAAAGTTGATGAGAAGAGAGAAAAACCTTTGAATCTTTGAGAACACAGTGATAATATGAAGATTAGTGTTTTCATTTGAGGAAGCTCTAATGGCTAATAAGTTTTTCCCCGGGTAGTGGTACAGGGTTGTATTGAACTAGCACAGGAGTGGAACCAGCCTGCATGGTTGAATGGTGTAGGAGAGAAAGAGGACGCTGAGACAGAAACCATAATCATTGAATGTTTGGCGCGCACATAAGCATTTATTATGAAAGAATAAACAGGCAACAAAAGACCAGTCAGAACACAGGAAATGACTGATATGTAAGATGGGAATGCAGTGTTGGAAAGCACAGTCACAGGCGGCGGTGAGTGGACGTATGAGTCTGGGGGCATTAGCACATGGACGCAGGAACTCTCGGACATGGGAACAGATCTGATAAGGAAACAGGACAGGAATGTGGGGAATGCAGTATCAAGGTACGGAAGCAAAGGAAAACGTTTCAGTCTCTACTGTATAATCTTCCCTCCCTACTACTAAGCTCTCGATAGTTTGCTCAAGAACATCATCCAAGGAGCCAGCCAACTCCCCAGCTCTGTGCGACGATCGACAGCCCAGGATTGAAGATACCGGTGTAGCATGAGACTGCCGCTATCCAAGATAGGTATGATGAGATCAACCATTATAGAGAGCAATCCGTGCCCATTCATTTGCAAACTTGCAAGAAAGAGGTTGTGAGAAGCACCATATATTTTAAAAAATTTTTTAGTTCTAATGGGAAATGAGATTGACTGTATTTTGTTGAACCGAATTGCGTCCAAAAACATACTGTGATCACTGATAACGAACAAAGAAACAAGCACCGGAAGATAATCCAGACACAACAGACAGAAAGCAGAGCTCAAGTCTACTACCTCGCTAAAAATGTTTTGGGGATTGTGTTATTTTCAAATTACTTAAGGGCAGAAAAATGTAGTCGCCCCAGAAGTCTCTAAACGACTGAGAAAAACCGGTAAACTTTTTAAAAAAAGGAGATTTCTGTTTAAGGGAAGCTGCGAGCGAATTGTGACTTCACTGAGAACATGTTGACACGGGATATGCCATGGTCGTCACTTAAGTAAACCGGTCGTGGGCTGTCGAAGAGTTTTCAACAACCTTATGAGTAGTGTATTACTTCTATACATGTATCGCGATGTCTCGAATAGCGTACCAACTGAAACGTGAGGCGGCCTGGTGCAGCACATTCGGTTGCAAGGAAACATCACAAACGAGAGATCCGGCTGGGTTCCAGGTGAGTCTCTCGCAAAACCAAATTGATTTGCAAATGAGTGTATTTCTTGTAAACCTTGTTTCATTTTCTTACTCCCAGAAGTTTTTGTTAGATGCTTTTCTACGAAGCCATTCATCTCATTCCTTGTCTTCACACTGAGGTACTATGCATTTGGTAATACGCAATCCCGCTGCGGACACCTATCGCATTGTGAACAGCTGTCACAATCGACCCGTCACATGTTGACTACGTATGCTCCCAGTTGGATTCAAACTGCACTTGGCAGTGAAAAGCCCACAATAGAAGAGACAATAAGTTGACTAACCCTCAATAAGGATCTGATTTCAAAAGTGTGGTAAGACGCTGATTTTCAGATTAATACTGAGCTGATTATCAACGGAATATCTCGTTTCTAATATAATTTACTGACAGAAGAAATGTTGTGAATGAGAGATCATGTCGTTATTCAACTGATTCCTTCGTTACCACGAAGTTGACTTGCAAATGAGTGTAGAACTCCATTTAAACGCTATTTGGCGTTCAAGTAGAAACTAAGGTTGATGTAAACTTGGAGATTACGTTTAACTGATGAATCTCAACAGGTGTGAAACTAGAGGTGGGCTCTCGTACAGCTTTCACTTACCCTATACAAAGTGCGCACATCACGCAGGCAATCAAGAAGACTCCACAGTTGTGGCGTTTTTTCAATAAATTTAACCAATATCCTTTATGTTTCATAATGGCATCGAGGTCCAGCCCATTGTAAAAATTTCACAAGGGGTCCTTCGTTCAAGATTTATGCATTTGGGTTTAGGAAGGGAGTATTGTTCTCAAAATCCAAGTGTACAAAAACCGCACTGAACTGGGTTACTGGACGCATTTTTACAATATCCACTGTAGAAAAGCGCCTTTAGAAGTAAATCTAAATAGTCTACTCAATACACAAAGTAAAGTTCGGGACCCACAAAGCTCAACATGATTAACTCTTCACAACAGCTTCCGTCTGCTCAGGGCGAATGGTCTTCCCAAAAGTGCCATCTACGGACCACCGTATGTGTGGAGGCCGTGTTATGCGAAAAGGCTAACAGCCAAGTAAAACGATGAGCGGCCTGACCAATCAGAGCGATGATACCCCATAGTACCGTCAGATGGAGGCCCAGTATAAGGAGACGAGGTAGGCTGTGAGCAAACTGAGCTTCTCCTCCTGACTTGTAAGAACTGTTATCCCTTTGATACACAGGGTAAATATGTACCCCCAAACCAGCCCACACATCAAGACTATCGGACCTGTCCATTGTGAAGTGCAATTAAACTTGTGTTGGTTTACAAAGAATCAGGTTAAAGGAACTTCTTACGTTCGACTTATATACTCATTTGCATATCAGTTGGTTTCCGACAGGAGAATCACCTAGAATCCAGCTGAATTTCTCGTTTATGATTTTCTTAAGGAACTGAATGCGCTGCACCCGGCTGCCTCAAGTTTCAGCTGGTACGATATTCGAAATATCGCAATACAATGCATAGGCGTAGTATGCTTCTCATAAGTTTGCTGAAAGCTCTTCAAAAGTCCACGTCCTGTCTGAGACGTCAGATAATCACCTGCGACTGGCTGAATCGTTCCCTAGTTGTACGATGCTCCTGCACGACTTCCACTGTAGTAAGAAGGTTTTCGGGGCCTCTATAGTACATCGCATCAAATTGCTCTGAAGCAAGTGCGATGATACATTGCTTTTAGGTGAGTAAGCTGAAGACAGTGACGTCTTCTGTCATCCGAGTAATATTCAGAACACCATCCAGGAGTTGAGAAACATAACGGACATCGTTGTGAACCTCGCTTAAAGTAACCATGCCTTCTGATCCGACGGAGTAGACTGTTTGGCTGGTCACTGCGGAAAACGCCTTTTCTCAACATACATTGTGAACCCGTTTGTGAAAACTATGCAACCGACAGCCACGTGAGAACCTGATCTGATAATTGAACAAACAGCTATGTTTCCCGATGTCCACATCTTCAAGGACATTTCGGCATTCAATAAAGAAAGCCTCAAACTTGGTCAAAACTACTCATTTGCTGTCCTACTTTCAGCAGTTTACGATTTAATGCATGATAAGGTTAAGCGGTCTGTTGTGATTTGATGCGCTCAAACTGTAGAGAATGACGCACCTTAATCGGCTAATGTATCCTATTCAACTTGGTAATTCCTCTTTCTTGAATTCAACAGCTTTTCAAGCTGCAATCCTCGTTGGAAACCTTGGGAACAGCATGTCAAATGCAGTACGAGTTCAGTCGAACTTCAAGAAGGTTCCACAATGAGGACGACAGACTTTGCAAGCAGGATATTTCCTAACGCAAGCCTTTTCCAATGGCGATGATCTACGAATCAACCGTCCAAATCAATTTCACCTCCTCAGGTTAGCAAAAGCCTTCTTGAGGAACCAGTGGTGTTCCAATTGTCATGCCAGTCAAGTAACGTGACTGACCACTTGGATACGTCTCACTCGGTTAACTGCTACTCACTCGTCTTCTGGTCATGTAGGTATCAACTGTAAAGTGGGAAACACCATCCACACTGTGGACATTGGTCCAGTGCTCTGGTCTACTGGGTTCTTCGGCGAGTTGGCCAGTAATAACCAGATAAGCTATTGTCTAATGTTCTTGGTTCATTCTCCGCCATATACGACCTGATGAAAAAAGTTGTCATATCCAGATTCAATGCTCACTTGAACAGTGATAACTCCAGACTTTGGGGAATATTAAATGAGGAAGCATTGTCGACGTTGTCAACATACAGTGACCAGAGAGGTGAATAAACCACGTTTCCGTTTGACCTTGGAGGTTATTTTTTCCTGCGGAAAACATTCCTTGTCATATTCCGCTTCGAAAACTTCACCTCTTTCCTTGAGTTTTCCTAAACGGATTGTCTGTGAGCATGGGTGAGCTGCTTCAAGTTGTAGGCGTTACATTGGCAAAATTAGTTAAGGTACGCTCAGTATTAATTGCACGCCATTAACGGCAAAATTCACCTGAACTGACCTGAAGAAGATCTGAAGCTTTAACTAAAACCCCAGTGGATAAGATGAATAATCCGTAGTTTTGGTATCACAACTACCTCAAAACATCAGGAGCCCACAGGTACTTTGTGTTGGATAGTTGCCGAGCCACCGAATGCGGTCAAACGGAACACGTAGGCACATAATGCGAACCCTTGTGGTACTACTTACACCCCGTACAATCGCTTGTTCAACCATTATTTGTGCGTGCCGGTTTTCTAACGCTTTTCAGAACCCAGCTAATGCCGTACACACACGAATAAAGCCACGAAATTTTGAGACTACAGGCCGGAACAGGCTGGAAAGTGAACAGAACATATTTTATCCATACTGGTTACGATAAACGTTAAACTAACGTATATAAAAAACGAATAAACCGGCCTCAGATGTACACTTTCAACTTATTTTGTCTAGGGTGCATTCAAGTCAAAAAGTCAGCGCAGCCTTCAAAATCAAGATCGCGTTATGTGTCACGTAGAGCTCAAGCTGTCTGATTCCATGCTGGTCTCACCACACCTCCATCCTTCAGACAATAACGCAAGGGATTGCCCACACGTATCATCGACAAGGAAAAAAGCAACGCATCACGACCGACTAGGCGATCTGCGAACCTGACCTCGTTCTGTCAGTTTATCAACCGATTCATACAAACTGCTCACTCGTGCGTACTGCGTTGACAGGTCCACATACACGCGCGCTCGCGCGCGCAAGCGGTGGTGCTCGAAGAAGTTGCTAGCACATTTGAAACTGTACGCACGGATGCGTGTGTGGGACTGTGTGCCCATGTGCGCATATGGGTGGGTACGTGCCCATCTGGCTAATCAGAGTGACGAAACTTTGCTTGTGATGCCCCCCCTGAACCTGCTTATGTTTGTTGATCGAGAAACTTCTGGGGTGTGTGATCATTTTGTTCCAAAGGTGATTCGACTTCTTCCGAGGGTTCAGTCAGCGGGTGATATGTTACGGGAGAGTGGTGGTGTGGTGGTTGTGGCGGCGGTGGTCATGGATCAGGTACTCACGGTGTACAGTTGTCCGCGCGTGTTTAAACTGGCAGATGGTTCGTCAGAAAATAGGAAGCCTTGCATGGGTGGTTTTGAACTTGAGAGTCCTCATACCAGACAGACAAAGGTCGCTTCGAACTAAAACTAACGTAGCAGATTGAATTCGATGACTGTGGTGGAAAGGGTCTTGTCAGTCAGCATTTGGAGAATCATGAATATTTTATTCTCTATTTTCTTTTATACAAAAGAGGACACGTCTACTGAACGTTTTATGAGGGGATATATGGGCAATGACGGCACGGACAACGCAGCTCATTGCTGTTGATCTGAGACATAGGAGAAACATTACTCACTTCTGTTGTGTCGCTTGTCATTCTTCAAATTCCCTTGCAGGATTCAAGAGGATGACGACATACGCTGAAACCCAGAGGACTTGACGAATGACACCGGTACGGTACACCGGTACACCGGTGATAAACAGGTGACTGATGCCGGAGCCCATTGCTAAGTCATCGTATTTAGGCCGGCGGATTTCTTGCAACAGTCCTCCGATATTCGCCCACAGATCTTATTCGCTCGAGTTTACATGGACCCCAAGTGCTTGCGCACAGAACCACATTCGGGTGCCCCCAAACCTTCTGGGGCTTCTTACGATACACAGGTGCCCATTAATCTGAACAGTGTTGACCGGTAAATCTGATTAGAATGCCGGCCATTCATATATACTGGTCACCCAATAGAAACTGGCCGTGGAACCTATCCACAGTATTCTGCAGAGGAGGTCCTCAAATGGGGAATCCTCAAACTCTTCTGTTTTATTTAACAAGTAAGTAGTTGTTAACTTTTATGCTTCGTTTTATAATATGTTTCTTTTGTCTTTTTTCTTGAAGGGAACTACTCATAAGACTCCAGAAAACTCTTGGACAGCCCATCACGACTCCACCTTTCTTCGGGTTTATTAGATAGTCGCAGCCCCAGAGTTTTAGTCAAATTGTCAGAAATTCGTGAAATACACTCAGTTGCACACCAATTCGGTGTGTAGCGCATTTAGGCGAAGAATGTCACAGAAGAGAGATTCAGCTGGGATTCGGCTGAGTCTCCGGTTAAAACCAAACAGCAATGCGGGTTTCTTATATCTGGTTATACTCCATATTCGACCCATTGAGCTATACTGGGGGGTGTCCGCGCGAAACTCGCAGAATCTCCCATGCCAGATTGATCAATGGTTA
>SJOL01008913.1:511750-525543 GCA_004794785.1 Opisthorchis felineus | reverse complement strand
TGTAAACTATATTCTTGAAAAGAACGGAGACAACTTTCAGCTTGGTTAAGAAGACTCACACTCTAAACTTGACGCCTTGACACTTGTTATGGTTTTCGCCGCTTCAGAGCCGGACTAAAACAATGGAGCGGTCAACCTACTGTTCTGGGTAACACGAATGCCTTTGGAAATATTCTTCCGAACAGTGACTTAGACTATGATGTCCTCAGTGATTTTCACGATCACCTCACTGAACGAACGCAAAATACTTCCTACAATGGACAGATGTCTTCCCAGCTACCCAACGGCTCAGTTCTCTTGAAAGGAGTTGTTTTTCCCCTTTCTTGTTTTCAGAATTGCGTCATGGTCATCATCATCATCATCATCACCGACAGCAATACACCAGTGGTACGTACTGGTGCTTAACTACCATAGCGATTAACCGCAGTGAGAAGGTTCGTTGCTCCCCAGTTAACTGTCCTCCTTTGATCCTTCTGGTAGGGTTGCACCTTATGGAACGAAGTTCCAGCCAGTGTTCATTGGTTTAGCATGGTCGGGAACGGGTGTCTCGAGAAACCTCAACGAATTGCTCCCAGTTGGCCTGATACCGTGTGGGTTCTGCGGAGGAAGCCTTGCTGACGATGATGATGATGACACTTTATCTGCTCCCACTCGAGTACAGTTTTGACGAAATCCCATTAACTGAAGCACATAGAATGAGACAATTGCCGTGGCCTTGAAATTAGTTTGTACTTAATTGGCGTTTACTACTTACTCTTCTTTTGAGGTGCCTGAATGATCTTTCTCAGGTAAAAATAAACATTATCCAAGATAAATTAATGAACCTAAATTTCCTACTAAACCGGTGTTAGTAAAGTGATCAGGTGTGCTACACATACTTTAGTTGCACCTAACCCAGCAACAGGAGGGCTAGCTTTCACCTAAAGTTATTTATGCCCATGAACCAAAAATCAGGGCTCCGAAATCAATAAAACTGGTCTGAATTTTTTAATTTTTCCACGCTCAGACTATCAGAACAATCAATTTATGAATTATTTTAGAGAAGGAGAAAGTCTCATTTCTAACCAGATTGAAAATGGGATAGTTGGTGAAATGTGAAGTACGATCGAGCGGCAGTTTCCTGCAACAAACTCTCACGAAACATATTAGACTGCGTAGTATTGCGGCACTTTTAGGAGCATTCGGGATCACTGTGATTGTTTATACGTTTGGCAGTACAATTTCAGATTATGCCAACTCTAAAGAACATAAACTACAAATTCATCTTTGGGAAACGGCACGCGAAAGTCCCGTTGCCCCATACGAATGGTGATAATCGTTGACAGCCTCATCTTAATGAAGCAATCTTCCAGAATGTCTCTTTGGCTTAGCTGAACAACTTTCATTTGGCCTTACGGGAACACCCTGACCGTTCACGGACCTGAGCTATCTAGATAGGAGATATAGACCACACAATGAAGATTCCATCGTCCCGTTGTGCACCCCCTACAACAACTAATGAACCGGCCGCCGTCGATTTCATGGAAAGGTCAACTATCAGGCTGATTAGACTTATGAAGAGTGCGCAATGGGGGTAAACGGTGAAGCTTAACTCAACCCCTGAACTCGCCACGGCTAAAGGGAGATAGATCAACATACAATATAGTGTTTCTTAGACCTACCGTGGAGTAATTGGAAAAAAGTTACCAAAATTTTTGGTCATTGGAAAGGTCTGCCGAACCGGGATATGGTGGTCTCATTTCGAGGGAAGGTTCTTATACACGGGGAGACAAGCTTGGTGGACCACTATATGTTTATACACTAATGTGTATGTGAGTCTGGGAACGAGGCATAGAGAAGATGAATTCATCGAAAATGTCGGGTCGTTGTCAAAAGCACAGAAGGATGTAAAATGGCACAAATTCAAAAAGTTCGCATAGATTTGAGGATTTTGTGGACAAATTTCAATGAAATCTGACATAGTTAACGACTGAAATCTCACAGACTGTCATCTATTGTGTGACAGTCGGCAAACAACGCGAAAATCTCAGTTTGGGTCTTTCTTTCTTGCGGTTTATACTGAATAAATCCAAATGGAGGTTGAGCTGAATTCACGAAAAAACTCAGTCAAGAAAGATCAATAATGTTAGCGTATTATGTGACGAATGAGATGCTTCTGCATTTTCAAGTACTGCTTTCTCCTAGAGGTCCTTGTTTATCTCTATTTCAATAAATGAAGACGTGACAGATCCGACGAACGTAAGCACTCATGTTCGGGGAGCGGAAGTGACTCATAAATTCCGGGGTCAAGCAATGATCACAGGCACAGGGGAAGATGAACTTGTCGGTAAATGAATGACCTCAGCTGATGAGGCAACTAATGAGACAGGAAAAATGAAATGCACGCAATGATATCTAAGCCAGTCGTCATTTGTGACACACCTCCACCTCCTCTCAACTTCGGGTCCTCGTATTTGGAACGATCCAGATTGTTAGTGAACTTCTGAGATACTAAAAAACGAGTACTCGGTTCATAAAAACAAAATTTTTGTATATCTTGGCTGTCCCGAAACCATGAATGTGGCTTTCGTTTGTTTAGACGTACGCTGAGAACGAAATCACAGCTGATCCTCGCCTTCAAGTTTCCAGCAGTTTGGTCTCCAGGCAGATAAGGTTGGTAGCAGAAATGATAATTCTGAAGAATTAGGGAATCCATTTGTAGTAAAGAAGTTCAAAGTTTCGTTTGTCTGCCTAAAATTTATCACTTTTCCTTCCCATGCTTCGAGAAACTTTGCCTCCGGCAGCTTCTACGCTGCTTGCACCGGAAAACCCTTGGGAATGCTTCCCGCCGTCGTGCTGGTTGTTTTGCATCATCGACGGAGTCGACATGCCCCAGGTGGCACTCACGCCATCAGCTGTTCGAGCGTGAACACCCCATCAAGTTGCTGCTATCTGTTACCCCTCAGTTGGATCAGGGAAACATTCATCCGCTTACTCTTCTGTTTCGGTTAACTGTGCGATACAACAACACTGGCAGCGTTGATATTACAACAATGACGGGCAACAACAACAACGATAACAGAAAACAAAAGAAAGCCATATTCTTGTGGTTGGTTGAGTAGTGAGGTGTGACAAGCAACAAAGCGTAAACAAATTCACAAGCACGACAAGTTCTGTTCCCCTAGGGCTAGTACACCTTTTGACAGGGAAAATTAAAGTACTCGCAAACCGAATCTCAAAATTGTTGTGCAATCGGTTTAAACGAAGGCAAAAAGCCAGATTTTTCGAGCTGAAGACTCCGTCGGTTGGTTGTTTTATTGATTTTTTATTTTTATTTTTGCTACCGAATAGGTATGCCTGAATGTTAGCTTCATTGTAGTTCATGTGTCAATCTAAATTTCTTCAGTTGGGGATACACTGTATGGGAGTACGCCGAACGACACCAAGTCCCAGTGTATTTGTGCCATTAGTAAGTATCTCGGCTAAGCGGAAATACGCACTTCAAACTTTACGCTTGATCAGTTGTTTTTGAACCGTTGTGATTGGGTTATTTGTGGGCAGGTAGGCTTTTGTGTGCCATCCACATAGTGGCTAATCGCTCCTGCCACCACAGGGTAACTTTAATCTGACCGTTCAAATCCGCTAGATCATAAATACCTGTGTATCATCGGGTTGTTGTTCAGTAGCTGGACTCGAGGGTTCTCTTACCTACCGAACATTTGGGGGAGCTCGATGCGACTGTATCGATTTTTTCCCAAGATATCAAATGACTGAATCCTGAAGCCAAATGGTATCTTCGAGTGACGCGTAATACCAGAACCGCTGGGAAGGCAAAACAAAGTAGGAGCTGAGTTTCTATACGGTACCATTAATGGAGGACACAAATTCACAAAATATACAAAGCTCAACCGTAGATACTCATCCACAACAAATGGTCCACTTGGACTATAGAAGTACAAACCAAATGAGCGAACAGGCTCCCACGTGAGACAGACACAAGTGCATAAGGTCGGCCACAAAAATGGCTGGATGCCCTCAAGGTCAAATGAGTGAAGTGGTAAGGACAAACAAACGCCAGTTCACGTGCACACACTAAACACAAAAGTGGAGCGGGCGTTACAAATAGGGACAGAATAAGGAATTTCAAATGTTAAAGTAATGGACGATACACCTATTATTCCCATTTTTGATATATCGCCTTGAAAAATTGCTTCTACTTCATACTTCATGATTCCTAATGGGGATATGGTCGATATTCGCTGGCGGTATCCTGGTGCTAGGCCATTTTTTCTCGCGTGAATTTCAGTCGCCATACAAAAAGCGAACAGAGTATTCCTTCATACAGTTTTACCACATGGTTGATGAAAAGTCTGGATAGCCCAATACCGCTTCATCAGCTGGGAGTAGTTGCCGAGTTTGCGTCAACCTTGAACATCAAGTCATAAGTAAACGGAGTTATGCACTCGTTTACAAATTAACTTGGTGGTAACCAAGGCCTCTAATTAAGAACGACTGAATCTGTCATGTATAGTATTCCTCTCCCAATGAATTCTGCAAGAGACGGTAGCTTTAGCTGATATTCAGTTGGGTCTATGTTAACACCATCTTAATATGCGAATCAACGCCTTATCTCACTCGTGCTTTCGTGCCTATTCAGTATCAGCTGCCTCTTTGTCTCTTCTATTGTGCACTTTCCACTGCCAAGTGCAGTTCGAATCCAATTGCTAGCACACATAGTCAACATGTGATGGGTCAAATGTGAGTGATACAACCAACCTAAGTTCAGGCGCTTAGTATCCGCAGCGTGATATGGTTCAGTTGTGGCACCCTTTTGGTGCCACCCGAAAGAAGCACGAGCGCCGAGATACTACCAGGTTGCCCAAGCCTAGACAGTAGCAGTCGAGATGCAGACAGACCTTCTGGTCAGTAAGTTCGCGCCTTTACCACTGAGCTATCTCGAACAGCCTGATAACCTATTGACGAATGTGTAGCACTCGAGTGTAAAGATACGTAACCAGATGAACAGCCCCATAGAATTGTAGCTAAAATTCTAAAAACACCAACCCCAAGTTTTCTAGAAAGATACAATATTTCTTCCAGCTACAATCACAGCATCTCCGTCAACAAGTTAGTTGAATTCACAATTCGTAGCTGGAAGTTCTCCTCAGAAGGACGACTCTCCATATATCAAAAGGCTGTGCGGGCTTCCCTGAAAAGCTTTTGGCAGTCTCTTTTATGACGCGTTTCCTTCCACCCCAAACAAATCCTCGACAAGATATCCTTTAACCAAAGATGTCCAAGTAGCTGAATGCTGAAAGTTCCATTCAAACACACTTATCTATCGGAAGCTTAAGAATGGGGCGATCTGAACAACACATTTTGTGTTATCATCCACTGGAAACACTGGAAACGCTCTGCCATTCCGATAAAGCCTGTTTTTTTTTTGTTCTAAGGAAGACCGTCTCTTCAGTGTATAAGACGCGGAAATTGTCTCCTTTTTTAACAGGCTTTCGCCGTAACGAGAATCTCCCTCCCCTGCAGATTGGATGGCCTTAGCCGAAGCTGTCTGATTTAAAATGTCTACTGCTGCATCTGGAATCAAGTTGGTTTTCAAAATTGAAGGCAGCAAATTCCTTGTTGAGACATTCAGTAGTGCTCATCGTTGAAGGCAGGTACACAGTGAACTGTCATGTTATTCATCAGGTTACTTGTAGTGCGTGCTTGAGTTTTACGAGCTATTGATCGGATGAAGTATCTGGCTTCTACAAGAAACTCGGAACTCAAACGGTGCATATCGAGTACGGGTGTGAGCCACGAGCCAGCCAATCAAAAATTGACATCCTTTGAGAAGACGGTATCAGCTTTGTGGGGTAGGCCATATTTATCGAGGCATAACAGTTAGTCTTCTTTGGAGAAACCGCCTACAGAGACGAGAACATTACCCTTAGCAGAAACTGACCCGGAAGAAGTCGTTTTAGAGGATCCGCTGAACCATACTTCCAACTAGGAAGTTTCTCCTGGAAGGTCCATCTGGCAGAACTGACCACTTTTCTATGATTCTTTGTGATACTGTCTCCAGAAGGAACAGCTCCATTGTGTTGGAGTATTACACAACCGGTCTGGCCGCTGAGAAGGAGGGATAGCGTAGCATTATTCTCCCTGCCTGTGTATACCGTAACCTGCCTTTTTAAGAGCACCATATGAACTTTTCTGCCAGCAAAAGTAGCCGCCTAAACTCAAATTACGAAGCCTGTCCTTTGGTATGTCCACTTACTGGAAATTTGTTGCATTTTCCGGATGTCGTGTAGGTAACGAAGCAATTCTTCATGGCACAGCAATGTTCTCAGCATTCCATCTCGTTCTGCAGTTTATTTAACTGCTTTTGTCCTCCTGTATAGTAGCAGCTGTCCCCGGGTTCTTGCATGGGCTTGTAGTCTCAGTTCCTGTTTAAAGTTCCAGCTGATTTTGAAGTTGTCATTTGTTTTTGTGTTGTACTTATCCCCCCCCCCTTCGCCCTCTCTCCCTTTCTCACGTCCTGATTAGGGCATCCACTTGACATACCTGGAGGGTTTGTACGGTGACTTGGTAACAATCCGATCCAGTCGATCCGGTTACTTTGTCGTGTTTCTCTCACCTAATACTGTCTTTATCTAAACTTGGGGAGGGCCTGACCACATGTTACCCACATGATGCGCCCACGTCTCTCCGCTTACACACTCGATAAGCCTGGCTCAGATGCTGTTATTTTACTAGGTAGTTACTGTCGGCCAGCTGAACTTCACTCACTACACAGCAGGTATTTGAAGTAGTGTAGCCCTGATCAGTCAGTTTGTCGGTCCAACGTCTGGGAAATCAAAGACTAATAGGGTAGCACCAATGGCATTTTATCCAGTATACTTGTTGTATGGTAAGTTACTCTTCTAACTGGCAAAACTAATCGTCATGACTGTTTCCTCCCCTCTGGGGCGATTGTCCTCAAAGGAGACCGGTTTTGTTCGCCTCTACAGGTGGTTAGTCCAGAGGGAAGCACAGCCGTACCGATACTTTATATCACTAATTCTGATAGTGAATTCCGTCAAATCATTCATACATCAGGTCCCGTTAGATTTGTCGGCTTAGAAAGCGGTTTCAGTAGCTCTCACCTGAATGACCACCGTGTAGGTCTATTCTGATCTAAATTCTCCACACAAAAATGCGTTCGTTCAATGCCGCGGATAAGTATAATCACCAAGTGGCGTTTACATGAATACCTACCAGCCCAGTATGTGCTACGAGCACATGATATTACGTTACACTTCATAAAATCTGAGGGAGATAGTGCATAAAATGTAGTGAAAACGTGAGAAAACTTGCGAAAAAATATCTTGATATGACTGAAGAGTTTTGCGTGCAATAACCTGATTTTGACTCTCCAGAATAGGCAAAACTTCCGTCTAAACCAATCGCAGAAATTTCGGAAAACAGTTGAAGAATATCAAAAACGAGTGACTCAGCTGGTATTCAGTTGAGTCTCATCTAAAAACCAAACCGATGTGCAAATGAGCCTTTTTCACTGATTTCGTACAGTTTGGGTTCAGGTAGAACATAAGGCTGACGGGAACTTGAGGACCGCGCCTACCTGATGAGCCGAAAGGAGGGCAAAACTCCTCGTGGTCAGTCGAAGAGGTTTCAGGGAGTTTATGAGTAGTTTTCCTCAAGGGTATATACTTCGATATCTTGAATATCGTAAAACATGGGGCGGCCTTTGCGAAACACATTCAGCTGATGAGTATCATAAACGAGATATTCAGTCTTTTGTCAAAACCAATAGACTTCGTATTATTTATCTAGCCGAATGAAACGGCCTCAAAACCAGGCAAGCCCGTGGATTGTTAGATTTTACTTGAAATTCCCATGACAGTGGAGATCATCACCGAGGAAGTTTCTAGTGCACGTGGGGATATTTGAAAACTGCCAAAACAGACAGACAGGTCTGTCACATAACTGAAGAGAAGGCAAGTGTTGTTTTTGTCCAATTTTGAGAGATGCGCAACAGGAGAGGGGTGTCTGCGTGAAACTATCCGGGGACGACGAACCTAGTTTGATTGATGGTGTGAAGTTCGTACAGCTGGCGCTTGATGTTCGTCGACGTGCAGGATGAGGTGAGCAGCGGTTGAAGTTGTGTGGACGGGGAAATCGAGGAGAACATACGGTGACACATACTAGCGAGTGCGTACTGATGCGTTTCAGAGAAAGCGGGTCATTACACATGGATGCGAGGAAAGGAGTGACCCACTCCCACCCTGTGTCTACTGATGACAGGAACGGTTTAACGCTAAACATCTGTCCCGTCTGCCGCCAGTCAGCTAACCTACTCGTTAAAACCTTAATGAGGGGGGGGGGGAATAGTCTGTTTCCTTGAGAAAATAACTCACTTCTAAAGTATTATCCTGAAATCCCATTTCGTAGTCTGACTCCACCAAGTAGAAATCATCGATCCAAGTTATAGCTGAATTTCACTCAGTAAAGGTTGATCAAGCCGACCACTGTGCAAGGTGTGGACACCAGATAACTGATAACAGTTCGTTAAAACAGTTCAAGTTCGATTAGCTAGGCCAAATAAATAAATGTCTGAATACAGTGCGCCCAAAATGAAACTGAAACTCAGCGAAATACACTCATTTGCACACAAATTTGGTTCTGCGAGAGACTCATCTGGAACCCAGCTGAATCTCTCGTTTGTGATGTTTCCAGGCAACTGAATGTGCTGCCCCAGGCCGCCTCATGTTTCAGTTGCTACGATATTCGAGATATCGCGATACATGTATATCCGTAATGCACTATATCACAAACGAAAGATTCAGCTGGGTTCCAGGTGGGTCTCTCGCAAAACCAAATTGGTTTGCAAATGAGTGTATTTCGCTAAATGAGACCGGTTCAGCCATTATTTGCGCTGGGTCGAACAGCCGTAAATGACTTGGTGCAGGAATCCCGAAGGATTTTTGAACACGCGTGATCATTTTTTCATTCCGTTAGAATGCTTTGGAAGTCGACTCTGTCACTGAAACTGCCTTGGTTGGACATCACACTACTTCTACATGTCGACCTCAGGTTTTCAAAGGGATTGTCACCAGGTCTAAGCACAAGCCATATCTTAGTTTTAGGAGACCTGTTGATGAATGCGTCAACCTACAGCAGTACACATATTCTTTATACCATTTCAACTTCAACCGAAGGAATCACAACTTCAAGAGATGGAAAGCCTATAGCGCTGCTGTTACGCATGGTCCACTGATTGGTTCTCATTGTACAAAACACAAACCACTGAGATGAGGTTCAGCCGTTTCCTTTCCGAGCTTGGTGTACATAAGACAGGAAGGCCAGTGGAACCAAAAACCAGGACATGGCTGTAGAAGCACACCTGTCGAACTGCATTAGTTCAGTGTGACTGAGCAGTACTCTGATGTCGGCCGGGCGGCTGTCGAAGGCAGAACAAAACATGAGAGCACATACCCGCTGCCTTAAGTGATAACACGTATACTGTGAGGCCGGAAACAGGTCACTGAACTGTTTTGCTGGTCTGTAGCCACAACAGCAAACAGTGTACGTCCACGCCGGCGGGAAGCGTGTGGCTGTGCTGGATCCACTGAGCGAATTGCCGAGTAGCGTGATTGGTACGGTTGGCGTTGGCACTGTGGATCAAATACGTACTTTGTTCTGTCATAGTTAAAGCAGTCCCGTTAAGTCCCCGCGTACTAATATACAGCCGCACGACCAAGCCAACTTTAAGAATGCTGATAGAAGCGACTGGACAGGTAACTCAAGTAAGTCTGTCCACCTGGTCCGGAGACGTAAAAGTACATAGTCAAAGAATTTTGCCTACATCATGAGAAGACTATCGTTTACGAGCGATAATTCCAAACAAGAATGAAACAGCTGCACAGTGCTTCTAGGTTTTTCAACATTGGTGAACTCCACGTTCAGGATAGAATCCCCAAGCTACCAACAAAAATACATGTTGTGTCAGAGCCTTTCAAGAGTAGTGTATGGGGGTCTATGGGTTAGTCTACTCGGCCTGTTTTCAGATAGACCTATAGAGGGCACATATTTGCTCCCCCCCCCCCCCGGTTCACAAAATCCTCGCACTGATGAACATGATTAAGTTAACGAAGTTATGATTCTGATCGTACTCATATGTATACCACGGAAATCTGCGGACAATTGCCTCCCCCCCAACCCTCAAACAACTCCTGTCATGGCCAAATGCCTTGAGGGCAAACTGGGGTGGGGCACATAACACGAAGACCACAAAATCGTATGAGCGTGATATAACGATACACAAACACTGGAATGTATGCTTGTGTGTGTGTGTGTGAGCACGTTTGAATGGATGGTAAAGAGGAAGGTGGAAAGAAAACCATACTAAACAAAACAAGCAAACCATCGTCACCAGTCTCCGGTGCAAAGAGTTTAAGGTGGGGACGGCAATGACAAAAGAAACAACTGCCCATAGGTAAGTTGAATTCCAGGCTAGTTGGACTAGATGTTCTATCAGGTTCGCTCTTCATTTACCTGGACTTGCATCCGAATCGTTCAGAATCGATTCAGTTCAGGAGAGGGCAAAAGAGAGAAGTTTCACATGAATTCGTCAGCAGTGGTACGGGTTATCTTCTCGGTGGTATGAAACTGGGTTGAGTTGTGGATGGACGCACACATGCATGCTGACAACAAGCCGGTGAATGCATCACTAATTCTGGCGTTCAAGCGCGCGCACACACACACACACACACAAAACTAGGAGCAAGAACAACAACAACACATGTACGTCAACAAAAACACAGGGTGCTAATTGAATTTCACGCTTTTCGCCACGTTGAAGAATTGTTCGAAGCTGGTTGTTCGAGATAAAGAGGCATCCTATATCCGAAAGCTCGGTTTGTGGCTTGACAAATCGAGGTAGACGGTGGTGGTGGTCTTCACACCTAAGAGGTAGTCATGCGTGCGTACATGACGAGTATCGGTGTGCCAGCTGAATTCATTCGCTTGTTCGTATGAAAAATGGCCTAACCACACTGAACAGACTGAAAGGTCCGCGCGATTAATTGCCGAGTGTGCAATAAGGTTAGGTCCTTGAAGCAGGCACAAAGGTTGTGCTACCGAGGCTAATCTACTTACATGGAAAAAGAGGTCAGCTTGCATATTCTGGGAAGCTCTACCTGTCCCTGGAGAGATGCATTGCACCCATACAAGTTTGGGGGATCCAGTGATAACAGATCCTTCTAGGCCACAGAATGAAGCCACAGAAGTTCTGTCATCTAACCTTCTTCCGATCGTTTTTGCAGTTTGTCGTTGTTATTTGCTAAGCGAATTCCGGATATTTTTAATTCTATTCTACTGAATAGCCAGCCCACAGCGTAAAGGAAAAAAAACTGTTTGCATTTAGTACTTGTGATGTCTCACCGATTTGTCACCTGAGCCAACTACTCAAACTCTCTACATTCACTGTGACTGCTGGAACTTATTCGTCCACTACGTTTTGTTTATTTACAAGTCCAACATTACTGATACCAATGTTCCTCCTCTGAAGAGACAACTGTTAGGAGAAACTACCCTTCCGGAGAGACAAAATTCAGCCGATCCCTTCCTCATAACCTGGATTATGTGAGACGGAAAGAAGACCAAGAGCTGACTTCATGTTGATCTGACAAAACCGCTCAACGATCAAAGGACCAACCAATTAGAGAACACGTAAACTCATGTCTGATTGGCGAGTGTAGAAATCCTAGCTGATCGATAGGTGCAGGCAGAGTCAACATGATGCACCAGTCAATGAGGTGACCAACCTGTTCCGCTGAACACTTCAGGTGGTCTCTCTTGCATCAACATTAGACACACTCATCTGATTGTTTATCACTCTGATTTCCTTTTAAGCACTGTTCATGTTGTGGCAAATTTTAGGGCATAGATCCTAAAGAATTTAAAAAAAACTGATGAATTGATCTTTGTTTGTAAGAAACCTTTATTTAGCAAACGCATCGATTGGGACGACTTTGTGATTCGATTTTGCAGCGTGACTCCTTTCTTTTAGTGAAAGCCCTTGGTTGAAATTATTCTTCCTTGAGTAAGACACCGGGAAAAACAACCACGATAAGCACAAGTGGCCGAATTTTCATATATGGCTATACAAAGCGAAACGAACCAAGTCGAACCCCCCCCCCCAAAAAAAAAAGTCAGAAACCATGTCCTCCGATCTGTGACTAGAGAAGCCCATCAATCGGCGGCATGTCCAATTTGAAGAACACTATCGCATTATGGCGTTAGGTGCATGTAAACCCCCGAATTAGCTAAAATAAAAAGTCCTCGTAACCTCTTTGATCCTGGCATTGTGTTTGGTTGGACCTGCAGTCACGCAGAAATAAGGCCATTTAATGTGCATTTGAGTTTGGTGTAAGGTCCGCCGGAATCGGAACATCATGTGACCAATTTCTATGGTAAAGGACTTTAGCAAGAGACATCCCGCATAGAAAGGGAATTTGTCGGTTCCTCAATGGACGCAATAATGCAGTATGCTATTGTGCTAGAAAGTACGTATACGAAGCACTTATTGAACGCAAATCATGCTTCAAACAGACCCAGTTTATCTGCACCCAGTGATATCGCTTCGTCAAGCTAACGCCTGGTGGTGGTATGCGGAGATTTTTGGATGGCTCAGTAGTTAGAGCGCGAATTTACTGACCGGAAGGTCCGTGGTTCAAACCCGACCTCTCGACTTCCCCTGTCTAGGCTTGGGAAACCTGGTAGTATCTCAGCCCTCGTGCTTCCTTCTGGTGGCATGGCAGCTAGGCGCCGAAAGGGTGCTACAGCTGAACGATTTTTTTGCATGTTGGGAATCTTGGGCAGCGAGCATCCCACGAACTAAGAACCTTCGGTTGGTGGTTGTACACAAGCAGCTAACCAGCGATATGATGAACTTGTAGTTAGGATATGGTGGTATCACACCATCACATGTCGATTGGTTTCTTGAGTAACAACCTCTCATATGGAGGGCTCATGTGACTTGTGAGTAGTGACTTCCGAGCAGACTACTGATAGTAGTACTTCAGGGTTTGTCGTCGGAGGGGATAATCCGCCTAACGGAATTAGGCTGTTTGCGTGTTTGTCCATAAAACACAGCACTTTTATTTGCTGCCATTTCGTTTGACAGCATGGCGGTCGGATTTGCAAGTGGCTCAAGCAGGGTTCTTTTGCATATGATCGATAAATTTACCGGATCAATAATCTAGAGCAAACCCGCTTGAGATGTTTTCATAAAAACTTCAGTTCTCGCTTTTCACACACAAAATTACTTGGTTTTCGTCTGGAAATTTGAAACGTCCTGCTTTGTTTCCTTATGTATGGTTGTTCTAGTCTTTTTCATTCTGAGTGTTCATTCTCGTATCAGGTATTGACGAAGATGTTCGTTTTTAAAAGCATCTTTTCTAGCTCATTGTCGTAATCTCAGATTAACAGAAATACTTGCTTGTATTGGAGAAGTGGTACTATTTCAGTGGAAGCACACTAGAGATCATGTGTTGCCGTGTGCCATTGTAGGTAAGGTTGTGAAACGGAAAGCGTACTTTGTTCCAAAGAAATTTAACACCGCTGTTCACTAAGCCAAGGAAATACATCAGATGATAAATCGTACTGATTCTCAGCCGGTACTCTCGTCTATCCTGTTCTCCAGCTGAATGTGCTCACAAACTCCACCTCTTGTTTCAATTGGCACAATATTCGAGACATCGCAGTATATGTTCTTGATGGAACACAACTAATGAGGTTGCTAGAAACCCTTCGAT
>SJOL01008913.1:474375-504894 GCA_004794785.1 Opisthorchis felineus | reverse complement strand
ACTGCTTAACGACCGGGTGTATCCTTGACAGTTTTTGGCTCCTGTAGAAGTGTGTGGAGTACCTGTTGTTCGATTAAACGAGTTGTCCGCATCTGTTAAGGGATTTTAACTGTGAGCCCACAGGAAGTTAAAAAAAGCCCGCAAATGCTAGGAATATTTTACGATGCCTATATACTAGCAAATAAGACTGACCGACAGCAAACTTTAAGTGTACTGAGTTGACTGGAGCTATACAAGCATTCAATATGTAAGACGAAAACAGGCGGACCATACAAACAACTCTGCCTCTTGGTGGCCTCAATTGACGAGTCAATTGTTGAAACATTGTATTTCAGTGTCCGAGTAATGATCGACTTATTATGGCAAACTGGCTACTCACGAGTAGTCATACAGGATTATCAGAATTATTAAACCTTTTACGTCAACCTCATTGCCTGCACTATTCCGATAGATAAATGCTTTGTTACAACGTCAGCTGCTTGTAGTCGTTAGCCTTACGGTCACGTGACCGACCCCACATACGTCCACCGGATGAGGCCAACCAAAGAATGAGCTTTGGTGAGAACCTAGCAGGTCTGCGCAGTCGGGTTGCTTTACCGAGTGAACGGCTGTCCACATCCTGTAACTTAAGGTTAGCTTAGGATACAATCTTTTCAGTGGTGCAGTGTTATCGTCAGCTACATGGCTGGGGGCAAAAAACAATGAACATGCCGGAGTTGGTTGCTTCGACTACATCCAAAGTGGTTTACCAGTGTACCTTACTGCAGCAAAAGACCCGCTTTATAGGGTTGCGAGAAGAGGGAACATTTGATCCATTCGAATAAACCATCAAGGAGACATAAATCCTAGGATGCAAGTACCTCGTCACCCTGTCTTATTCAAGCATTAAAAGAATACTTCAAAAGCATTCTCCCATGCGATTCGCTAAAGCCATGCAGGGGGAAACCACTTTTTCTCGTTTGGTTTAATTGGATTAATTTGGATTAATTGTAGTCCCCGGAGACTTTTCTGTTGTCCTGGTTCCACTCCAACAAGGAGGCGTGTTTATTTTGTCAGAATTGCATAAGTACTTTACAATGGACGATCGGAAAGGAAGAGGCAGAGGACGTTGTTATTTCTAGGGGTAGTGATTGACGGATCAACTCACTAACGATCACTTGAGTCGAATCTCTACTCTGAAACCTCGACTTCATTTGGAAAGTTGGTGAAGTTTTGGCTAATGTGGAAAACCATCGTCAAGTGGTGACTGCTAAATCTAAAGTGCTCTGGATTTCGAAGACAATTCTAACGGACTGGATGACTGAGGTGGAGCGATATCGTCTGGCAGTGTGGATGGACTTTCACTGAAGTAACGCTACCTTCTGTGGTCAGGTAGCTCTTTGTTGATTGAGTGATTTTACTTTGGACGTCTCTCATTTATTCCACCGCAATCAATGACGCTCTATCTGGAACTGCTCTCCGAAAAACGGAAAGTGATTTGACAGAGCATACGCGCACGCGCATGCTGCTCGTCCAATGCATCCTCGTTCAACTAACCTGAGTGAAAGAAATGATTGCGCAAATCAGATATCTCTCTGTGTTCGTATGACAGCACGTGGCATTCGGAACAAAAGCGGGCAAAGAATGGACCTTGGGAGGGGGTAGTGATTGACAGAGCGAGGTGGGTGGTTGTGAGCGTGGGTGTGTGGCTGAATTAGCCACCAGTTGCTGCTATCCCTTGCGCTGACTGGCCCTCACGCTTGCATGCGTATGTGTGGCAGCGATGACTTAGATTGACCAATCAGCCTCCAGATTAAATGTGATCGCAATTTGATTGGCCCGCGCACACCGGCGGAAAGGCGCAACAAACACACGGCACGTCTGATTGCTCGCTCGTTCTGATGGACAAGCGCCAGTGCCGTGTACGGAATAGGACGATTGTTAAAAAAATCAAGGCTGCTGCCAGGCGGCCCAGAGTATGACAGTGACAACTGCCACTGTCAGTTCTGAACTTTGGCCGCTACATGATGCAATGGAAAACGGTCATATGTGCCTGTCATTGTCAACCGGAAACACTATGCTGGTTAAGTGCAGTCCGGCGTCACCCGGAATACATACTACCATCGGCAATGCAAGCAATAATACAGAGCCTATGCAAATACCTACAATTACAACAACAACGACGACAACCTGCTCGGCTTTGAGTACCCTGATGCAATTGGCCAATTTTCCCGGCTCCTTCCTGCCTGGTTCGCGCCGAACTGCATCTGAGGTGGACCATGACGTCAACGATACGGTACGATGCACCGGCTGTCGCAGTCTTATATTGGACCCATTTTATCATCGTGTTGTGGATCAGTCATGGCACCAGGCCTGTCTACGTTGTTTCGCGTGTGGAATATTGCTTTTGGATAGATGTTACACCAAAGAAGGACAAATGTATTGTCGTGCTGATTTCATGCGGTGAGTGAGACTACTTCCATTTGTATGTTAACACGTGATGTGGGTATGAAAACGCAGTGGTACAAAAATATATTGCAGGTTTCATGTTTGGGTGACTCCCGTGAAGCATCCATCGATAGGAGTACCACATGGGAACCGCTGCGAATACCGGGACATACAACCATCCCTTTTTCCAAAAAATCTCATCACTCGGTTGACATGCAATTCATAAATCAGTCTATCTAACCCAAGACAAACATCCTTTCATGCCAGATTTCCAAGTTGGAGGCAGCAGATAAGTATCATCGTCTTGCGTCCTGGGTGATGCGAAATACCAACTGAGAAATCATGAGTCGACATTTAAACTACATTCGTACTTGGAAAGTGCAGCTCTATTTATTCATTCGAGTAGAAATTTTGACACGATTCGGGTTATCAATAAAATAACAGAATTAAAATTAAAGCAGAATAAAGACAAAATACCACACAAATGGCCTTTGGGAGAAACCCTTCTCAAGTTCATGCTGCAGCGGGGGGGGGTTAGGAGCTAGTCTGAATATCGGACAAGTATTATTGATTCGGACCGGATTTATCAGTCATCAAGGTTGAGTACATACCCACAGTTGGACTATCGATTTATCGGATTAGAGGGCTATTTCTGAGTGTGTTGCTGACGCTTGCTTATCATAGCTAGCTGCCCTTTTTTCCACTAGAAAAAGTTTTCGTTGTAATTGCTTGGCTTCGGCTATTGTAAGTCCGTTGAAACTCTAAGCAATCTCGCCAGTGTCTATTCAGCTGTTTGGAAAATTCATAGCAAACTTCTTCCCGTCACTAAGTCTCCTAATTTTCCGTTCATATGATCAGGTGATGTGCCGTTCCGTCCAACACATTTTGTCGTTGCATCGAACCGTCCTCCATTAGCTGATTTGTGGAGCAGAATTTACAAACTGCTGCGCTCTACTTGTGCAATCTATGTAGTTAGTGTCCGTTTTTTTATTTGAAGGCATCAATCCTTCAAGTCGAGCTGCTGTATGCAGCAGCCTCTCTGTGTCTATCTGTTCACGTCTTCTCATTGAACCGTATCTGAGCTGTTTTACCAAGATATTAGAAATTACCGATCATGATCAGTCTATTTCTTTGCGATCCTCTATTCACCAAGTCACCCCTCACTTCAGGCTGTCCAAGATTAACAGCGATTAGCCCAGACGTAATGCAGTACTCACAAGATTGTTGAAAACTCTTCGACAGCCCACGACCGGTTTCGCCCTTCTTGGGGCTCATCAGGTAGGCGCAGTCCCCGAGTTTCCATCAACCTTATGTTCTACTTGAGATCAAATTGCACGAAATTAGCTTAAAACATCATAAACGAGATATTCAGCTTGGTTCCAGGTGAGTCTCCCGTCAAAACCGAATTGGTATGCAAATGAATGTATTTCGCTAACGATTAGCCTAGTTTCCTACTCGGACTGAAACGACGATTTCGGAGCATGCTCACCCGATCATTGTAGTTCACACTTCATCGGTGAGCCCCAGGTCATTTTCCGAGCAATATATGACACGCAACTGCAAATTTCTGGGCTCAACACTAACCTTGGTGTCACAACCATTTGTTTTCGATTCGGAGTATCTTTGTTAGAATTCCCCACTGTTTAGTTACTTGCCCTTTGATTTATAAAACATTCAGTGCTCTTTGCCTCCAGAAAAAGGAACATTAAACCAGGTATCATGTGTGTAGCCCGCATTTGAATGTGAACACTTTTGATCGGAAGCATAAATAGCCAGTGAAAGTTTGTTTCAAAGAGGCTGACGGACGGAGGGAAATTTTACTGCATGTGAGTTATAATTGGAAACTGACAACATGGACGAAGGCGGAGCCGCCTTGTGAGTAATGATCAGTCAACCAAGAGTGGATAGATAAGCCAAGCGACAAATGGATCAATAGCAAAACGAACAGAACATTTGGGTCGATACATCCAGTGCATCAGGATTCATACTACAGTACGAGTGATGTTAACCATTATAGCTACTCCAAAGGCGTTTTGACGAATGCAGAGACATGGAAGACTGACTCGGTTAGTCAAGGTCAGTTACACCTTCATTTTACGTAGCGACCCATAGGAGAGCAGGGTGACTGAATGAATAAAAATGTTTGATGCGAGTAAACTCTCCCCTCAGTATACGGATTAGAAAGGTTGTTTTTTCACTGTTCTAGGTAGAGTAATCTTCCGGTTTGAGGCCACCACGAGAGAGGATGTATTTTGCCTATACTGGGATGTGGGAGATCTTATGCGATGTAGAGTGGATTGCGAGAGCTTCTGCGGAAGGACCTTCCAAACAGAATATTGTACTGCATTTGTTTAACTTTGAAAATTCCTAGTCCGGCAAATACATTCATTTGCATATCAATTTAGTCTCTACGGGAAACTCACCTGAAACCAAGCTGAATCTCTCGTTTATGAAGTTCTTAAGCAACCGAATGTGCTGCACCAGGCCACCTCATGTTTCAGTTGGTACGATATTTGAGACATCTTGATACATTGTATATACGTAACGAACTATCCATAAGATTGCTGAAAACTCTTCGACAGCCCATGACCAGTTTCGCCCTTCTGTTTCGGGCTCAACAGGTAGGCATAGTCCCGACTTTCTGTCAAACTTATGTTCTAATTGAACTCAAATTACATGAAATTTGACGGAAACTCGGGGACTGCGCCTACCTGGTGAGAGCCAAGAAAGGCGAAACCGTTCGTGGACTGCCGAAGAGTCTTCAGCAACCTTGTGAGTAGCGCGTTAGGTCGATGCAAATTCTTAGTTGTTACCTCAGAGCAAAACTGCCTGAGTTGCTTGTTATCCATGGTGGCGTCAGTTCGCGCCAGCTGTAAACCACTGCGTGTTTTGAAATAGTTTTTTAAGGTGCTCACACTTGAATCTCCATTCATATTCAACGTCATCTCAGTATGATCGTTGGCGTAATCGATGTCGATCAATGTCGACTAGTAACGCGTACCCATAACATCTTGCATGGTCTAGCCCAACTACCGGCATTCCGCAGCATGAGCATACTTACGTGTGCACCGTTGGCTCTTCCCGCCGCTTAAGCTGGGGGCAACGTGATTTTCTTTGAACAGGGTTAGAAATCCTACAGGACAATACATTTAACCGACCCTGGTGGCGAACATACTATCACTTCTTACCTTGACTGGCAAGCAAATTATTTTTGTCTTCCTGCACTGAGATCGTCTTGGGCGGGTTCCGCAAAAACTGTTGCGTCAGCCTCTTTGAAAATGCGAGTAATTTGTTCTATCAAAGATAATTTGGCTTTTTCTACTGTTCTCAACCCTTTTCTTCCTTTACGTTCCATACTAAGTACCCTCTTCTCAATGGATATATGGCACTTGAGCACTCTCCCTTACTATTATAGTTCATTTTTGAACAGCAGGATCATAAACATAAAAGTGCAATCGATCGATGTGGAAGAATGTACAGAAGGATATTTAAAACGAGGAGGACTTTCCAGATGATGAGGAAGAGGCTGAGTGTGAGCCAAATATTATCCAAACAGCTGTAGTGGAGAAAAGGAACGAAACCTAGATGTTGCTTTTGAAGAGTAGGTCAAAGTCCATCGCTCATTGATTACTATCAACAGGGCTTCAAAATGAAATTCGTTTTTCCTGTTTAAACAATTTTTGCGAAGTTAGCTTGTGTCCGAAACATTCGACAGTTCAAAACTATCGCCCGGTTCACGAAGTCGTCTTTTGCTGCACCTTTCTATGCATCACGACTTTCTTTTGGGGTTTGCGGGTGGGATGGGTTGGGTTGGGTTAGGGGTAACAATAGCTAGGGATGTCTATGGAGGTGGGATAGTATGTCCATAAATTTAGACTGCTACAGAAATCCAGCAGGGGGTGCTTGCTGTGGATTCCTCTTGAACTGTTTTTGGGGGAACACTATGCCACTCAGCTGACTGGGATTTTGTCTCATATGACGAAGAATGATGATCGAAACATTATATATTTGCAGTGACCGCTTTTCATAGGTTCCTGTCACCAAACCTATGTCACGAGTTCCCGCATTACTGGTAACAAAAGCCAGGGGAAATTTGTTCCCATGTCACCAGCGAATGTTGTTCACCCTCCATAGTTATGGTATTAACACAAGTGTCGTACGACAATGTGTTTTAACAGGCATTTGCCAGAATAGGACATCTACAGACCACACCCCCTCGAAGCCACCGTTTTCGACTATACCATTAAGCGAAATCTGGTGTTCGTTATGTGGCACACAGTATAATATTTTGATGGGTTACACACAAGTATTGCTGCGCCGCCTGATCACGCGGAAGGTTTTCTGGTCAGTAACTGCTTGGAGTTGTTGATTGGTTTGTATGCATCAGTCACTGACCGGTTGGTTCACATTTCCACCATTTGATATTTACTCAGCCTTTGCGTCAGGGCTAAGCAGTCCAATGGTTCATGAGTTGGTCATATACAGCTCGGCATCTCATTGTTGATCCGTATTTTGGGTGAGACACACAAAAACGCGAATAAATAATACCTGGCGCAGCAATCGCCGTTACAATGAATGCGTTTCGGGCACCACGAAATCGTTTATGGTACCGGAATTGATCTTACTAAGAGGGAAGTAGTTTTGCGACTTTTCCCCACATTTTTCAACTACTTACAGCGGATAAGTAGTACTTCAAGGTCAACCCTGCATTTTACGCAAGCCACACCGGACAGCGCATTGCGCCCGTGAACAAGGCAACCAATATACAACTGTACAGTTGGGTTGTGAGCGCTTGACAGGAAAAGTGAAGGTGAAGAGATATTATTCACCTGTGCAGCCGTACGGGAGTAACACAACTCTGTATGACTGCGGTGAAACGCTGTGTCTAGTGTTCATCGTGGACGACCGAGCCTGATCGAAGGCTCAAGGTTATTGGTTTACATGGACCGTTCAGAGAGACGGTGTGAAGTACTGTTGTCACTTTTTTTACTCACCCTGCGTATGTGGGGCTGTTTAAGACGGGAACTTTTATCCTAACTTGCTGTGATAGTAAGTCCCTTTGACACCTATTTTCCCTCCACCTCAGTTACGTCATTCATTTCGGCCCCATTAAGAGAGAACAATTCTATAATAGCTTCAAATGTAATTCCATCCCATGTCTCAGTAATACACCACCCAATTTCGGATACGCTGATTCAGCTTACCTTTTGAGTACGCAGGTGAATCTGTTCTTTTGAGGATAGGTTTGAAGCCTGAATTCCAATGCACATCAGTCATTAGTTTGTTTCCTCATATCCTCAAAAACTAACGACAATTGATACAAAAGTTCAAGAAAATTGTGTCGGAATCTGGCCCTTTCAATCCGAACACTAGGAGTTAGTTATTTGAAGTTAGAAATTTTCTCCTGGAGCCAAATAAGGTCACGAGTAGCAGAGGCTAGCAAACGACTGACTCTAATGGTCAGACTTGATGGACGTGATGACTCATACGCCTGGTGAAATACAACCATTTACAAACTGAGTTAGTCTTAAGGGAAAATTTGACTAAAACCCAGCTGAAACTCCTGTTTATGATATTCTTCAACTGGATGTGCTCCTCAAAGGTCATATTATGCTTCGGCTAGTACGATAATATTATATTAGGACGGATCATTTGGTAATATGCATATATATATATATATATATGGGATACAAATAAACTAAAGTAAACCGAAAAGGACTACAAAATGCTTTAAGATAGCACAACATATACAAAATAAAGTAAAAACGTAGTGCTGAAAATCATCACCCAACCCAACAGCCCTAACCATAGCCATCTCGTGGCGAAAGGCCCAATGCGGATGACATCAAACGCTGTCTACTACTCATACTACGTAAGGCTATATCTAGTACCTGCGTGTTTGCAGTAGACCACACCAGTGTGGTTACTAAATGCGGAAGTTAGTGCACTGCTCCGTCCACGGGGAGAAATACATGTGATAGTAAATGTCTCCCTGACTGGGTGGGTATTATTGGCGGGGGTAATATTGTCCACCATGTTGCTAGGGTAATTTCAACAACATCCAGTCTTTTCAGTCAGCTTTCCTGAGTGTTGAGGAAATTTTTGATCTGACCGTAGTGAATACGCTAGCACTTCTGGGTACGTCTCTTTCATTGAGTACCAACGATCTTTGTATTATCTAGCTGACCTAGTGTAAGAGGTACAAAATAAGGGAATTTTCTACTCCGAGAACCAAGGTAACGTTTGAGAGGGTGATGGACATGATTTGTGTCCACTCTGTATGGTTCTGTGCTCGAAACTGTCTAGGGATTAGGCGCAAAGCTACCCACAAGACTGTCTGTGGTTCGAATCCTAGACTGGCTTCTTAATTGCTCCTGTCTATGCTTGAACAACATGGAGGTATCTTGGCCATCAAGCTTTGCTCGAGTTGCACGGTGATTTGCAAATGTTTTCTGCTGCATAGGACATTTTTACAGATATAGTTACCGACTCAAATATGTTTCGAGCTGCTGACAGCTTTAGATCTCCACGACCTTGACTTCCAAACGAATAAGACCACTGAAAGATTAACTTGTGGGTAACCAACTGAAAATACACTATCTCTACACCTTGTTGCTCGATCCGACTCTGAATGTTTTTTTTAACGATCACGTGTTCCCTGTTTCCATATACCCCGGCCACCTTCAGCTGCAGTGTGGGTATTCTTTACAAGATCAAGCATTGCCAGATTGAGGGGATAACCTACGATTCCCTTCCTAGAGTGGTTGGTGTAGGAAGAGCACAACGATACTTGCTGTTTTTTCACGACTCGACGTTTCGATCACCCTGGGTGGCCTTCAGTAGACCTACTTGCATAGCATTCACGCTTACGTGAGCATATTTTTCTCGCCCATCTGAGCCCAATCATGAAAGTAGATAAAACTACTAATACACTCATATGCATAGCAATTTGGTTCTCACGGGAGACTCATCTGGAACCCAGCTAAATCCTTCCCTTATGATGTTGTTCTTCGGGGATTGCGTCTACCTGGTGAGTCCAAAGAAGGATGAAACCAGTTGTAACAAGCAAACGGTATCTTCGAGTGACGCGTAATACCAGAACCTCCGGGAAGGCAAAACAAAGTCGGAGCTGGGTTTCTATACGGTACTATTAACATAAGACATCAATTCACAAAATGTACAAACCTCGACAGTAGATACTCGTCAACAACAAATGGTCCACTAGGACTACAAAAGTACGAACCAAAGGAGCAAACAGGCTCCCACGTGAGACAGTCACACGTGCGTAAGGTCGGCCACAAATGGCTGGATAACCTCAAGGCCAAATGGGTCAAGTGGTAAGGACAAACAAACGTCAGTTCATATAGACGCACTAAACACAAAAGTGGGGCGGGGGTTACAAGTAGGGACAAGAAACGTGGGGAATTTCAAATGTCAAAGTGATGGACGATACACCAGTCGTGAGCTGTTGAAGAGTTTTCAGCAACCTTATGGGTAGTGTATTACGTCTATACAATGTGTTGCGATATCATACCATAAGACGCCTCATAAGACCTGAGGCGTCCTGGTGCAGCACATTCTGTTGAAGAAGAACATTATAAAGGAGAGATTCAGCTGGGCTCCAGGTGAGCTCCCGTGAAAACCAAATTGGTATACAGATGAGTGAATAGGTCAAATTTAGGGCAATTTGGGTTCAAGTAGAAAATAAAGTTGACGGAGACTCGGGGACTGCGCCTACCTGATGAGCCCAAAACAGAAGGGCGTAACAGGCCGTGGGCTGTAGTAGAGTGTTCAGCAGCTTTATGAGTAGCGCGATACGTCTACATAAAAACTGCCTTTCATGTACTTTTACATCTAATTTACCCCTTGACCTTACTCCGGTTTTTGGTCCATGAAATATTTTGACTGCAACTGATGGATAAATTGGTGTGAAAAGTATGACAGTTTCCGCTACTCCCAACAATAATTCAATCGTAGGCTTTCCTCAGCAATGACGCCGGGTAAAAGTACTATTCCCTCATAAAGACCTTTTCAAGTTCTCAGTTGCTTCTGTTCGATCAAATGAGAAGACTGTCATGAAAACCACCAGCAGACTTTCAGCAAAATGGCACACGTGACCTGTTAGTGACGCGTGCCAAAATCTAGTTTTGCCACTAATAACATGATGATAATAGTAATAATTTTTTCAGGTTTTCTAAACTCCATATTATGTGAGTGCTGAGTGGCGCTTTATTTTCCGGGCAAAAGGGGATTACCTGGCTATCCCTACTCACTAAGCAGGAACTGCTCATTATACCACCTTATAGGAGAATGATGTTAGGTCACAACATGGCTTCCATTGTTTCAGCGACATACAGTAACCGGGTAAAATTAGAAAACCGAGAAGCAACTTGAGGAACTGGGTTCACCAAACGGAACCTCCAAAGTGGACCAATGACTAGGTTTTCCCACTGTAAGTAAATTGGCAGACATTCCTGCGTGATTCTCAAAAGACGTCTCTGGACACTGAATGTTTAGACACTGACCATCGCTCAGATCAAGACCAGCTGCTGTCGTCTATCATTTTCGGTTGTTCGGAGGCTGAATCACACCGGCTTCCGCCTTACATTGTATTCGGACTTGATCGAAATGGGCATCTTTAGAAATAAATATGTCTAGAGGAACAGATGAGGGAATCTGGATACTCTGCCAATCTGCTGCTATACTATTCGATCACCTGTGCTTGGACATATTAATTATTCGTGGTACGGTAGGTGTGATCCAGTTGCAATAAAATCCAAGTGTTTGTTTTGACTGGCAACTCAGGTGATGTCACTAAGGCACAGAAAACGCACACATTAGCGTCGGCCAATATCAGTTAGTCGGGAATCAGCAAAACGCATGTCTAGAACACACTTCATTTGAAGATCTCATCAGCGACGGGCACTGTATCCCTGACAATGCGATTCCTTGTTTTTCTGATTTCCCGTTCGATTTTTTCACAGTCCTAATTAGATTGGCCAAAAGCGCGGGTTCACAGCAGTTGTCTTATCTGGCGGACGGAGGAGTGATACAAGCGAGACTGTCGGTATATTATCAATCCACAGTTTTTGCATGGTGGCCGTCAAAGAAACACTGTCTCTAAGGTCGTTGCGTTCGCTCTTAGACTCCTTGGGGGGGGGGAGAGTGTGGGTGGGGAGAAAGGGTAGTTGACAGTCATCTCTGCTGCATTTAAAAGTTCGCCTGTGGTTGTGGATCCAAGTACATGAGTCGGTCACATCTAGGAAGCTAGGCGTTTGACAGAGCTCAAGATGGCTTGGTGGTTAGGGCGCGAACTTACTGACCGGAAAGTTTGTAGTTCAACTGCCGCTGTCTAGGCTTGGGAAGCCTGCCAGGGCTTCGTGCTTCCCTCGGGTGGCATGGCACCGAAAGGGTACCACAACAGAATGATTATATTCATTTATTTTACAACGACAGACTGTTGTACTGAACAGGCGAATCAAGAATTGAGCAGTAAATTCGTCGATTGGCAAGAATATCCTCAACAGTAGTCATTAGCCAAATCTAGATAGTGTATTCGACATCATCATCCGTAAACATAGTTGACGATTGCTAGAGGTCTTTTTGCTGTCGCCAATACTCGCGAAAATCATCCATGTATGCTTGCTACTCTTCTGGACTTGGTTGCGTCTAACTAGTCGCTTGTTTTGTGTATTTTGTGTTTACTACTTACTGTCCACGTTTGCATCCGAAGGAGTGAGCTTCGTAATCGTCCAAATACTTCTTTGTTCGTTTTTCTGTTATTATTGTTCTTTTGCAACCGGAAGAAACACAAACCGAATTCATTTTACAGCATTCGTCCTCTGTGTTCACTTCATCCTTGTGTGAACAGTCTTCTTATTTTTTGTGTGAAGCAATTGATCCGGTTAGCTCATACCAAAGAGGGAGAGCATTGAACTCGAGTTTCGCTCCTATCGGAGCTCACCGGCAGTACATATCATGGGTCTAAACCCCGGACGGGCGCATTACCACTACTCCACCGGCGCACGCTGGACGTACCTGATAGCTCATCTGAAAAGGTGAATGTGTTTTAGCTTGAGCAATGTGTTTGGGTTTACTCAACGCTTCGAACGACGGTCCAGTAGCCATCCTCACTCTGTTGATCAACTGACCCGCCTGTCAGAACTCCCCTGTCAGGTAGCGCCACAGTGGCTGGAAACGTGCTAGTAAAACACTCGCTTCGCACGTCAGATAGTTGAGGTGGATGTCCGAGTGCCAAGATCGAGTCCAGTGTCTTCCATCTTTGATGTGGACTAACTAGACTAACTGTGTTAGTACAAGGGAGACTGTCCAAACAAGACTCACGTGAATGTGAATCCTACCAATCGCCCAGCTGTAGCCAATGGGGCTTTTGCTTATATTATCCAACGTAAGTGGATCAACTATTGGTGTAAAATTTTCCCTCTTGAGCACGACTGTCACTCTCGATGGATGGTTACTAAAGTGGTGAACGTTATTTTTTTGTGAATGGTAGGTATACCTCTCCGTGAGCCCGAAGATGGGGTTATTAGCCAGGATCATAGTGAGTGCACTAATTTGGATCACTTCATTTACGACATGCGTGGTAAAAATATAAATAGCTCGCTCCTGAAGGAAAGATACCTGGCATTTGGGATGACCGTTAATTCTGAATGATCTATAAGCCCCCTTTGTAGTTAGGGTCACGATGTTGATCAGAATAAGAGACATTGGACAGGGGATATCACAGAGCCAGCCACATCGGAAAGAGATGTTGCCTTTCTGTTTAGCCTAATCCAACCTGCTCAGCGTCGACGGATAGCGTGTCAACCACGTTGATTATTATAAACACTAGGGCTTCACCATCTTTCCAAATGATTGAGTGTTCACACAGATAACACAAGAAGATTTGTGTGTACAATGCACACATATGCATGATACCTCTTCCAACCAGTGGTATTCGCTGAGCACTTAGGCTCACAATGACTACTGAAAGTATGTTGGAGCGACAAGGTATCTCATACCAACTTCAGAAAACTTGAGTATGCTACTATGCATCATATAATTTGTCCCAACAGTTTCAGAACGTCCTCTTAAAATTGGATTCCGAACCTCTCAAAATGTCCTTGTAGCCACCGTCACTTTCAGAAGGATACAGTCGTATCGGAGAATCACTTGGATTTCAACAGTAAGGACTAACACTTGCCTATTTCACTCCCGTTTGCTGTCTGGATTGCGGCAAAATTCCCTGCAAGGTGAGGTAAATATATGGACGCCTTCTGAAGACCCGGAGAGTTTTTCAGTAAAGGCTCAAATGAGACTAGCTAATACGATCAAAGGGATTAGGCAGTGTCACACAAGGCCAAATAATCTCTACAGCAGACATTGCCTCTAAGCGCCACCTATTCATCGTTAGTAGTGCAATGAGATCAGACTTCTAAAGGCGCGGTGTTTCGACAAAGCCACGTGACACTAAATCACCCAGTGGGCACTGATCCGATTCACTTGATCTCAGATTGCTTTTGTCCAATAGGTTAACAAGAGCACTGTTCAGCGAGTGAGCATCAGACAAAATTAAATATGTGTACAGAAGACAGGCGCGATATTTATTTCAAAAACTTGTGTGCCTGGGGCTTTTGTAATGGCTTGTAATTTGAAGGGAGAAATTAAACTGGGTCAAACAACCGCTCACAGATTGTTCGGATTTTTGATCTTCCGCGTATGGTAAACGAAAGTGTCGGCGGGTAAAACTGATCAGTTCAATTGTGTATAGAAGGTGAACTGCCACAGAACACCGCAAGCTCAACTGAGATGAAAGGAGGATGAAAGACAGAACATCTTAATCCACTGGAACTATGGAAAACGGCTGATGATATTGAGGTCAGCAGTGGACGAAAAATTCGCTTCATCCACATGATTCCCTAGTATAATTCGATTAAGTCGTGCAAGAGTCAAGCATCATGGAACTACATGATGATGACAGCGCTAGTCACTCCAGTGCATCAAACAATTTGATTGGCTTGCCGAAAACATGCGCAGTATAAGGGGCTTGATGCCGAACATGACACAACGAACGCAACAGAAATCAACTTTAAGGATCTACAGGGCATCCAATCACAATTTCGTTGTTCATCATGCAAAACAGGCCTGTCATAGGTGCGAATGTGCAGCCTTGGTTACCCGTACTTTAGAAGGGCCTACCATGCTTTGGGCAAGCCTGCTTCTCCCACGTGGTGACCACTTATCGGATGGTTTTAATCTGCCTCGAAGACTTTCATAGAATGCAAGCGTTAATGCAGCAGTACCACCGTCATCGCCAGTCAGCTGTATACTATTTTTGCATATAGGACACACATAAGGCATAATTCGTATTTCCTACCAATAACTATACGGAGAAAGGTGACCTTTTCAACGTGTCAGAATAAAATTCTACAGTCTACACTCTACATCAGAGGTTACAAACACTCCCTATTAATAGAATAGTACTCCAAAGTCATTTTACTACTTTGTTAAAGGGATGATCATTTCAAAGCCCGTCAAATTTTTTTTGGAGATTACCATAGTTTCCTTAAAAACTTCAAGCAGCACGACTCTATTGGTCACATTCATCCTAACCTCTGCACTGCGTCAGCTGACTTGTCGTGTTACCTTCAAATGTAACAAGTCGGTTGGAAGTCACGTGATTTTTTATCGTCTACATCCCCCAATCGCCAGTTTACACTCAGCTATGGCCTAATATTTTTTCTGAAACCCGTAAAGAAAGTGTAATGAGGTGTAATGTGCGGTCGGCAATTTGTCCCCCCTCACCTAGCTATTCTAGTAATTACAGATGCAACCTCAACACTGGGACAACTCTCGGTATATTTTTCACCGCAGTTTCCGTTTCACTGATACTTCCTTTAGGACCATGTAAAGCTCGGTTTGGGAATACTCCGGATTTTTTTCAATCTCATATGTTTGAAACATGCGTATACAATTTTGCCGTCGGCTGTATCTGTCGCTGGGTTGTACCGAAAAAATAGTGCCACTCTGACGAACTTCTGACCTTGGCAGTTGACGTGTTGGCTGGATTTTGAACTCTTTGACTGACCTTTTCATCTGAATGGAGCCTAAGACGAAATTTTCTGTCAAAAATATGACGAATTGTTGCTTCGTTTTCCAACAGTTATAGGACAACTGGTGTATTGATGTTCGCAGTAGTTATTGTAATGACAAGATAAAACGAAAACACCGGGTCAACTCATGAATGATCTGCTTTGGCTGTATCCCAGGTGTGTTCTAAGACGCCGCCTGAGTCGGGGTTTCGTTTACCATCTGATGCTTTTATTAGAGCGGTAGCGTGTGCTGAGAAGCATGTAACCCCGAATTGCTCAAATATGCATGCAATCCATTGTAGTTGTTGTCAAAAGGCCCAAATGGCTTGCGATAAACACTTACTTGCAGCTTCACTTGGTGTTGATAGAGCAAAACTCAGCTTCTTATTCTCTCGTTTATGATGTTCTTCAATTAAATGTGCTGCACAAAGGGCCACTGTACCCTTCGGTTGGAAGGATACTCAAGGTGTCCAGAGTTTTCATTGACCTTATAAGTAATATGGGCACACACAGTAACATGTCACATATCGGTCCAACTGAAACATGAGACAGCCTTCGTGTAGTAGATTCATTTAATGCATGGTATAAACGGGAGATACAAGCGAAATCCAGCAGTCTCCCTTCCGCACAAAGTTAAGTTGCAGGTGATTGCCTCTCGTACCAACTTGGTGTTCAGGTAGGACTAGGTCCATCTGATGAGTTTTTATCGAGTTTTTATCGATCTTATAGGTCTGTCAGTGTCCATCATAATAAGGTGAACATTTTCATGGAATAGTGAATTAGTGGCATTAGTGGAACGCGAGATTATGGTTTATCTTTAGGGATGTTAACGACTAGCGACCATCAGCTGTTTTTCCGAATGATAGTTGGTTCTCAGCTAGCACGTGGGTATGTGAGTTTAAAATTTGGCTAGAAGACGAAAGCATCCTGATACCAAGTTTGGAAGTCCTTTTATGTCAGCTTTGTGATGACAGGCTATACCTGTATTGAGTGATGTTCACTCCTCGGTTGGGCAATTTATTCTGCCCGTTTAAATAGCGTATAAAGACGATTTTTAGCAACTTGACTATTTTGAAATACTCTATGGAGAATTAAAGCTCTGGACCTCGGCGGTAAATGTCCGCAAATCGGTCCTTATCGGTAAGCTATGGGTCAGCCCTCCCTTGGTCTGCCAGACCTGACCAAACTACTAACTCCACCACGACGGAGCTTCCCTTTGGCTCTACAGACCGCATTGCGGGGATCAACTTTGTACACAGAATCGTTACCCTATTTGCGTCACAGAAGATCCGCTGGTAGCCTTCAGTCCATCTGCGTGATAGGAAAGCCATTCTCAAAGAAGCTGCAGAGTTTACTTTGTTTTCAAGTGACCCGCCCAAAGCAGATGCATACCTTTCACTGACATTGTGCGTAAAGGTGAGACTAGCTAACTGGCAGACGATTGGTGCCCGTAAGTATGCTTAAGTCCTGACAGCTCAGATCAGCTCATCATCTGGATATTTTCCACAGTCCTTACCACTATCAGTGGGTATCTTATCATCACGGAGGGCCCCATGAACGCTGTGATCCTTGCTACCAGACTGTCTTGATAAAGTTACCACCTTATTTCCTCCTTTATGTGGCAAGGCCCAATAGCCGAAGAAGAGACACCTCAGTCGAGGGGCTGAATTCGGAGGTGCAGAATTGTTTCTTTGTTATCCTTGCTCAAGGAAACAAATATCCCAGAATCAAAGAGATGACGCTTTTTGGTTCCACAATTGGACTTAGTTGCTCTTCAAGGACAAAAGCAATAAAACTGTATCATGAATGAAGTTGGGCGAACAGAACGAAAGTGCATGAAAAGCAAGGGACTTTCAGCTCCAAGGTCCAAACAAGAAACCGGCGGTATGTAGTCCTGATGCTGACATTATTTTTGGTGTCTGCGCCGACCATGACAAAATGGATTTTTTATGCACTCAACAAGTCCGCATCTAGTTAAAAGCTAAGGTCAAAGAGAGTGATAGAGTGGTTGTTCTTGAAGTGCTCCCAACTAGGCAAAACAAGGGAATACTTTATCATGGCATATTCAGGATAACTGCTGGAAGACGACAATATTTGAGCTTTGAACGTTTTGTCCTCCATCGGATGAATACGGGACCTTAGCAAGTTTTACCATGTCGATGTAGCTGGCAGTGCTGACAACACCAGGTCCATTTGTCCACAGGCATTGTCTGAGAACAATTTTCCGTTGATGCCCGTAGAATAATACTGTGGTCCGCTACTCACAAATGACGTGACTTTAGCCGTTCTCAAAATTTATTCAATCTGTCCTAGTCGTTTAAGGGAGATGACCTGTCATCCCTTATTAAACGCCTTTTAACAGCGAGTTCAGACGTGCCTAAGCTGATGCTAAATGAGCCTTTTTTCATCAAACTACGCGCTCTCCCATCCACATCATAAAGGATCTCGTTGCCTTGGTCATCTAATGCAGCCGGACTTATCAGTGAACTCCGACACATTGGTAGGACCACAGGGCATCTAGGAACACGAAAGAGGAGTGCGTGCCATAAATGGCTTGCCAGAGCAGGAAGGCTATCGTTGAGCGTATTTTAGATGGCTTCGTGATTAGTTTTTGTCTGACCACATTCGCGAAGCTTATATTGCTGAGGCAGTCACAATATGTCGTTTTATCAAGTCATTGTGTGTACCAAAACAACTGTCAATAAACATCTCATCAAACTGGGAATCTACTCCACCATCTTCATTTTTTGCCACTTTTTTAAATCCTATTATGTTACTCTATTAAACTGTCATCTTCAATCAGGTTATGTTTTCTATATTCGACCATCACAAAATTAGACCTAACATCTTCCTGTCTATCCCACTAGGACTGATCGATTTTATTCGTCCATGTGGCATCACGTGCTCTGATTTAATTGAACTGACTTATCTAACCAACCACGCATGAAACAACCTTGTGAACACTCGTAATGCACTACTCATAAGGTTGCTGAAAATTCTTCTCTCGCAAAACCAAATTTGTTTGCAAATGAGTGTATTTCGCTAACCTTGTGAATCTTTGAGAAGGTACCCTGTCTAAATGGCTAGGTGATTTAATATTTTGTGAGCAACTGTGGAGCTGTGATCAAAATATCTGTGCATAGGATATCCAAAACCATAGACTGGCCTTTTTCAGTGTCCAAAATTCACTTTTGTGTCTTCAAACACAGCCACAACATAAAGGATCGGTCCTTCTTTGTTTTGGGCAACTTGTCCTCTGGTCAAATCAGATGTACTTTTTTAATCTCAGAGCAATAGTTCTTCAGGGGTCCAATGGAAAAAAGAATTTTAAGATTGATCACGTCGGAAAATTGCTCGAGCCTAATGTACTTCAAAAAATGCTTAACCGAGTAGACGTAGAGCATTCCTTCATGCCACGGTAGACGCATCACCTCTGTATGACAAACAAGGAGATAAGGGTGTGACTGTAAATGGGGATTCTAATTCCATTCGCCTGTGAGGTTTCACCAGGGTAGCTCCAAAGTTCTCCAAGTTGCCATGTCGAATCAGCTGATTTGAAGTTGAAGAATTCTTGTCATTATTACGGTTTCTGTGATACGGTGACACTCAAACCTGATTTGCTTACCTTATAGTTGTTTGTTCGAGAATCTACTCACTCACTGTTTCGGACGAACAGTTCAGCAATTTTCATAGTTCCCCGATCACATTATTGCCGTCGGGGTTAGTGGAAATATCAGCCACCGTAAAGGTGGATTCGTCTGGTGTGCGCGCTTTGTGCCGGTAGCTTGGAACCAAAGGTGACGTAATCCGGGAAGCCGGTGTGTTGGATATGCCGCAGCAAGCTAGACAATGCCTCCGATTTGGGACGACTCTAGAAAGCGGACACTTAGTATCCTCGGAGGAAAGCTCAGGATGTCGTCCTGTTGCAAGAGTTCGAAATGTTAAAACTAGGGAAAAAGGTCCCTAGTTTCAAGAATATGAACCTCACCAGCCGTAGTGGTGCAACTAGGCGAAGCGACTGTGATACTTAGGTACAAAGAAAATACTTTTCGAAAAATCACTCAGGATAGGGTATGTATTCAAGTTTATCTAGAACAGTTTCTTCAGGTCAGAGTAAAAATCAAGCGATTTTTTGGTGCTTTCGGTGGAACGTCTTGCGTAAGTAGTTGAAAATAAATCTGTGTGAGAAACCTCACTTTTGAATCTATGGCATCCTCCAAACAGATTCTAAGCGCGCCATCAGATAGAGACTCCGCGAGAGTTCAACTTCACTTTCATTGCCATAAAACTGGTTCAGTGTGGATAATGAATGCACCACCCACATAGGTGTCCGACAGGTTACTGTCCTTAAGCCACTGTTTGGAGCATTCTACATGGAGAAATTCAGAAAACGGAAGGATATCTCCTTCTTTTGCTAGACTAGCATGCGCATGGATGAACAGTGTCCAAAGGATTGTCGAACTGCAAAATCCTGTTTGACTGACTAATGAATGTAAGAATATCGTCTGCGTAACTTTGCAAAGTGGTGAACTTGACATCTACGGCTAGAGACGCTGCTTACTCATGCTCATGAAAACGTTGGCACTAAAACGGTTCAAGAAATTGCCGGTTGCTACTCCATTTTTTTTAGTACACACAAGCAGCGGTGTCTTTTTGTCACCTGAGCATTTCCACCACCTGTAACTGAGCCTCAATGATGCCAGTGCCATCCAAACGGTACTGGGGGGCACTGCCCCGTTGCATCAATGCTCCAGTCTTGGCTAGCCGTTGGTAATACACCATCTTCAAAATTAAGCTCTGAAGACTTCTGCTGATTCCTTTATTATGCTAATGGCTTGGAAGGCATCGGAGAACCTGGGTCGGCACCGTCAAGTTAAATTTGGAGGGTTTTGATCCCAACCTAGAACAAGGTATCCGTTGTTGGAATCCAAATTGGACCTCAATCTGTGCGGTCCTAGCTAGCTTGCGACGGTCGCTCGGGACATGTAGAAACCTGCTGCCATAAATTAAAGTAAACTAAGTTAGGTAGCTGCAGATGGCAAATCATCCTCAAGTTTGTGAGTTTAATTTCCCTGAGAGTGATTTGCCAAAATGAAATCACTTACTGCTCGTTCTAGATAGTGACTATTCTGAAGTGAACGTGGAGAAGGGTAAGAATAGCTGAGGACCAAGAACGACCCACTAGAATTAGTCACGATACAGTCAGCCGAACACGGCTCTCCTGATGTCTTTCACAGAGCAACTGTATTATTCATGTGAGAAACCATCAAATGGCGTCAAAAAGCTGAAATTTTGACGACGGTAAGTGATGGTACACACGTTTGCGCACCTAGTTAGATTAAATCGACTTAGACCAGCATCCACAGTTTTGTTCCATTCTTCCAGTTATCCGCAAACTGAATGTACAGGGGATGTTGTTGGCAAAAATCGTATGGGTTCATCGTCAGATTCATGTGCGTGATCCATCAGTACTTCGCGTTTGTCGATTTCGTGGGTTGAAACACGACTGGGAACGGTGGTACAGTCTGGACCTGCTTTGTAATCAGGCTTGAATACTGGTGAGGTAATCCCACTTTCCTGCAAGCAAAGCTTCCATCCGGCTAGTAGGCTACATCGAAAGAAGTGAACTGGAGTCTAGGTGATCGTTTCGGTCGGTGACTTGAAATTCCCCTAACAACAGAAAAATTAGTTGATTAGATAAAAGGCACCTTTTTCATACAATCTCTTCGTATGAGAAGTATGTGTGTCATATGCCTCGGACTAGATGATGCCTGGGTGTCGTGGGACTAAGTAACACGAAACTTCTTGATGTTTCAAGGTTGCTGATGCAACCCACGCTATTGCTGCCGGCCCAACTGGTCTGGTAGGAGGCGGCAAGCCAGGTTTTAATCCACCCAGTTCGGTCGCACGCTTACTGCAACGATGTTTTGCTAGCGGTGTTCGGCTGTATAGAAACTATTCCCCTGGGTTGTTAGCACAGGCAAACTGAAAAACACATGATCAACCAAGTATAAAAAAGGGCTACTTGAAAGTATAAAACGCGAAACGAAATTTTCTTCTGCGACACACTCTTAGAGCAACTGACCTTTTCGGATCTTGGTCCGCTTGTCCACAGGTCTGTGCGATTAGGGGACTTGGGACTGACCTGCAGCATATCGGACACGCTGATGATGGTTAGAATCTTATCAAACGTATGACAGTTTGACATACAACAAATGATACCTGCAAGGGTTCCCTGTTTGATTGCCTTCTGAATATCGTCGTATACTGGGCAGCATTCACCTGGGTCCTTCGAAATGTTTTCAGCAGTCGGCTTCAAATTGATCGGCTATGAACGGTAGACCCATTCAAATCCCTCTTATATGCTGTTCCTCATAAAGCGAATGCTGTCTTTAAAAAATGTCACTGAACTACACTTCAACGTGTTGATCCCCAAAAGATCGAGCTCCTTGTATCTGATGCCTTTGCAGCTGTTATCTTGAGCAGCCTTTGCAGGACAAAGCTGAGATTTCTTTCATATATCCTCACTTCACTTTAATTCGGTCCAGTTAACGACTTTTTGCAGCTTATCTTGAGAATTTTATCCAGGTATCTATGAAAAAGACTACTCACAAGGTTACTGAAAACTCTTCAACTACGAACAACCTTGTGAGTAGTTTCCTTCATGAAAATATACTGCGATATCTTGAATATCGTACCAACTGAAACATGAGGCGGCCTGTGGGCAGCACATTCAGTTGAAAAACATCATAAACGAGAGACTCACTTGAGTCTCCCGTGAAAACCAACTTGATTTGCAAATGAGTGTATTTGTCGAAATCAGTCCAATTTGGGTTCAAGTAGAACATAAGGTTGACGGAAACTCGGGGACTGCGCCTACCTGATGAGCCCCAATAAGGGCGAAACCAGTCGTGGGCTGCCGAAGAGTCTTCAACAACCTTGTGAGTAGTTTCCTTTATGAAAATAGACTGCGATACTTCGAATATCGTACCAGCTGAAATATGAGGCATCCCTTGTGCAGCACATTCCGTTAAAGAATAGCATAAAAATGAGAGATTCAGTTGAGTCTCCCGTGAAAACCAAATTAATATGCAAACGAGTGCTTTCGTCGAAATAGTCACGTCTAAGTCAAACTACGCCTAATAGCCATCTCATGGATTCCTATCTGGTTTCTTCCTGGTTGGATAGAAGAAGTTACCCAAAAAGAAGCTATTCATATTGCCAGATTTTGCCAGGTTTTGTATAAGATTACGTCCGACATACCATAGGTTATCCGGGGGTTGCATGTGTGATGAAAACTGTACACGTGAAACAATTTACGAGATCAGTAAATAGAACCAACGCGTTGGCCACATAAGAAGAATCATCTCTGAGAATGCTTGTTGGAGGGGTTGAACGGATGTCTTGAGCCAAACAAAATGACGGAAATGAAAATACAGCCAATTCTTGAAGGATATTGGTGAAAACTTAGCATGGACGAATAAACCGATTGGGCATGCATCTATCAGTTTGGGTTGAATGAAACACAACGGACAAAAATGTCGTAGAGATGCATGAGATTCAATAAATTCTGATTTTTTCTGGACTACAGAGCTACAGAGATCAACGGCTCATTGAATACGAAACGCTAGCTATTTTGGAGAGCTTCGAATGATACGAGAAGGCATTCTAAAGACAGTGATTCCCCGTGCTCGACTTTTACACATCAAATCACACATCCACAAATACGACGTTGTGGTAGATATCGATTCGCTCACGAGGCACGTCGTTTCTTACATGACCTTCCTTCAATTACAGTCAGTTTAGGGCTGTTGTCGAATAAATTGGTTGTGACTGGTATGACGTGCCCGAGCTGTCGAAAATCCTAGTACGGTCCCCCATAGAAGGCAAACCTTAAACTCGTGACTTGTAAGATTAACATTTACGGTTGGTCTGGTGACCTACCTGATTTGTGAAATTTGAAACTAAGATCAAAAATAATCCGATTTGTGTGGAAATGGAAGAGGAAACCAACCGTAGGTTTGAAAACATATTCGTTCTTGTATTCCTGTGAATTTTGTCCAGAAAGTCGCCAACGAAGCAACTTTTTTTCCGGAACAAATAATTAAGCGTTGTGGAAACGAGTAGTGAGTAATCAGACACAGACAGATTACGCAGAACGAACGAAAAGTCACAGTAATTCACGCAATTGGTCGAGAAACCCGGGACGAATGTCCCCCGCTATAGTGACTTTCGAAAGTTCCTCCCATTTGCCCCATGTCAGACAAGTGAACCCCCCCCCCTAACAAGCAATAGCCCGCTGGTTTGATCAGGCTAGTTGGGCCACTGCGATCTGTTCAATTTAGTCACAACATATGAGCATCTATCCACATCATGTTTTACTTTGATGTCGTTTACCTATTTACAAAGGTACTTTGGTGGAGACGATAAAGTCTACATGCGAAACCTTCTCCCACTGTGTATGTTTAACATTCGATTTGTTTTCACTGGACGCATACAAGTAATGTAACGGTGTTTATACAGGTCTCCAAATCGGACCTCCAACTCCGAAAGTTTTTTTTCAAGAAAGCTTGTTCACCAGTTAGCTAGGTAATTTTGAATAACAGCTTGTGGAAACTGCTTAAAGAACACATAACCTAACGAGTTCGGTCCTGAAAACCACCAGATTTCCCACAGTTTCCGCAATGGTTCTTGGCCTGTTGCCCGAGCTTGATAATTGGAAAAAGTTTTGTCGCCAGTTGTCAAGCCCGGCAAAGTTAGTAAGTAAGCCACGCAGAACAGCTACGCACATTCCGCAACAGCTAGGTAACACAGTCTTCCGCGTGCTATTTATTATGACGGAAAAATATTCCACTGTCTTGGATACGGTTCAAAAATGAACCAAGAGACAGCTTTACTGATGGACATTTAATCGAGAAACATGATAGTTGAGTTTCATTCAAATCTGCTGCTCATACCAACTGTTATGCTAGTAGGCGATTTCAAGGTTAGTAACCGAATACCTAATGAAAGCGTTGACAAACCTGTTCAAGGAATGCATGTTCAAACAAATGAAGCCATGCCATGCAAAATCACACATCCAGTTAACCAGTAGCTTCCTGCCCTCGCGCGAACGTGCACCTTAGAGTTGCGGTGTGAGGAGCGCACTTTCTGTCGGCTCACATATCTGACCGACTAATGATCTGAAGATCACACCCACTCGGGCTCCGGGGTTTCGTTCTGTGATGAGTATCATGGAAATATTCGTCCGCACACACTTTTTCGGACGTAAATGAAATTGTCAGCAGAAATCAACGCTCAGGAGGCTGTGTGACCACAGAAGAGTAAGATGCGAGCTGTTTCAAAAATATGGACTGCTATCTAGATGGGAAAGTCCTGAGAGCAAACTCAGACGAGTAACCCAGAGTAAACTCCGTTTTCCGGCTCCGGTTTTTATAACTTGTTATCTAACTGTGGGTTAGGGAATATTTCCTTCCCACTTGTAGCGGCGCCGTAGTGACTGTGCTTCAATGAAGAGACTATCTTCGAAGAGGAGCCCGTTTTCGATCCACCCCTGTTTTGACGTCTTCTACAGTCTTCTGTAATGCCCTTAAAGCTAGATCAACAAGCACCAGTTGGAGAAATTCCGCACTTCAATGGTTTTATATACGTGAGATACAGAAGTGCAACACAAATCAATAGGATAGCCAGTCAGTCACGTGAAGGAAACATAGATATATGCTGGGACAAATCTGTCCAAATCTGTTCGAATGCCATACATGTGTAGATTGACTTATCTATAAGTAAACCAATTGAAGGTGTGCATGATATGAACAGTATTTGAGATAACAGACCAGACTAGATATGGCAGTAATGCGGATCAATCAATCGTCATATACGTGGTTCCTTCTAACAAACTCCTCAGTTGTTGACCTGTCCAAGTTAGTGTGAACAAAGTTCTTACAAGGAAGCTTACTGATGTGTGGATATTCTTGTATGACGCTATTCAAGGGTAAAGACTGTTCCCCTCATGTGTCGGCAGTACGAACCACAGAGTACAGTGACTGACTTTTTTCCCTTCAGTTCGTTTCCTACCACAATTTCTCTCCTGCTTTAAACAAAAGACCTAATCGAAATTTATCCAATCGCGCCTTCACGTGTTTGATCATTTAAAGCGCCATCATAATTGACCACTATTCTCTTCAAATTCAACCACACTTAATTCTGGGAATTGTCTCGTTAAATCAACTCGCCTTACGTCCGAAAATGCTTCCTTTTGTTCACGCTTTGTACAGGAATGTTTTTTAGCTGGTCTTTCAGAATTTTCGCTTTTTCTCCTTACGTCAGCTTTGAGAGGGAGATAGAGTCATGCGACACCACAATTTCCTCATCTTTGCATTTGAATTCACCCATTGGTTTTTACATTTAAAATCCATGATGCCAGAGGAATACGACGATGAGAATATACTTTATCAAAGCAAAATGGCAAAGAGAAAATAGCAGAGATTTTTGTGCCGCTATACAATTCTTATAGCTGACGACCACGACGAGGACGGTCAGGATAATTTATGCTTGCATAGGCTGTTGGTGGTTACGTTAGTAAAAGATAATCGTTCAGCTGTGCCTCCCTTCCGGTGCCTAGCTACCATGCCACCCGAAGGAAGCACCAGGGCTAGGATACTGCTAGGTTGCCCAATCCTAGACAGGGGAAGTCGAGGGGCAGAGGTCTGGTTCTAACCACGGACCTTCCGGTCAGTAAATTCACGCCCTAACCACTGAGCGGTGGTAAAAGCACCAGCACATAATCTTGGCTCCCCTTCTTAATCCTTTAACATCAATCTGATCAGCGGATACACTTCTCGGACGGAGGGTCGGCTAAGACTCGACCAGTTCCCAAAACGAACGCATAAATAGCAGAACAACTACTGTAGGAACACATGACAGAATGGAATGCTGACAGACTAAGTGAGGCAAGCTCATATGCAATGCTGGATGGCATAATTACAGGCAAGCTGTTGGAAAGGGGATAGAGACTTGACGAAGAAACCGCCGGTCAGGTAGGAAAACTTGTTGGGAAATTCAGCGCCAAAGCGCTGTCTACAAAAAAGCTGACACCTTGTCGCACACTACATGGCAATCCGATCACCCTGTCACCTCGTCTAGGGCCAGGCCCAATACCAGACGCAATGTGCAGCAGGGACACATAAGGTATCCCTTGACGTCTGCATGGAACCTCACCGATAAGCCTAATAGAGAAGGAAACGCATCTTGCCATATGAACGGTACCAGCGTTACCCTATGCCTCGATCACCCACAACGGATATGATCAGGTGGTTGGTAGACAACAGACGGAAGTAAGAGTAAATTTCAAACGTCGCCTCACTCAAAAATGAAATCCTCAGTAGAGGATGTCCCCAAAATCGGGGGTCACACTCTCCCTCTGAGCTATTGGGAGGAGATCCCTGGTCGACAACCATTGATCTAGGGCTACCCTAGGGGACAGACACTAGGGATTGTTAGCCCGACGTTAAGTTCAAGAGATAGATTTCTCCACTTCACCTCACTCCTCGTTTGTCCCACCTCACAGATGAACCGGTTGGCCTGCATCCAAGAAGAAGTTATAATCAAGGGATTGCAAGACTAAATGGACATCCTTGCAGTTGATTTAGGTACCCGGTCTTTACTGTGGAGAGCGAGGTCTGTCAGCTTTCATAAAGAGGTTGATGAAAATATTCTTCTTTGTGTCAAGGACTGTGATACAACATCCATATTTTTCAGTTTTTTTCCAAATGCAAACCTTTTCAGTTTCTCCACCAATTAGTCCACCGGGGTCATCTTGTGTTTCTCGTCAGTCTGCAAGACACACAGTCTGCAAGGCATAAACGCCAACTTGCGAAGCACGAGTACAAGGTCCTTAGCTATAAAATTGCTTACAGTAAAGTTCGAACGCAGATCAGAGGTTCTCTCCTCTGCCCCAAAGACCGGTTTCAACAATGGTGACATGAATATCAGGAACTATGCTTCAAGAAGCATCGCAACCATTGCAAGAGCAGTGACAGTTGGGGTTCTTGAAGAATGCCAACTATCACATTTCACAACGCCCTCAGAAGAAAGGCATGATATCTTCTTTGGAAAATTTGTATGATGATGTCATGGAATGTAAATCTAGGGTAAAAGAGTGACCATGTTCGATCTACTGAAGAAGTGAGGTTCCAATGGCGAGACCAACCACTGTTCCCCGAGGGATTCCCCTCAATCAAATCAATAGATTTGATCGCCCTGGAATTTTTAGTAGCCCCTGCTGATGTGGAGACAAATATCCTACTACGGCTTGGAAATAGCACGCAAAAATCTGTAGGATAGTTCTAAAAAATGGTAGCATCTTGATGGCACTGAAACCAACAACCAGGTGCTTGGTATATTGGCTGAACTGCTGTAGTCTTTACCTTAAAGGCAAATCCAGCCTACGGATTTTAAACCATATCCTTTAGCGTATGATAGTCTTCGTTAGCGATAACAACACGGCAGAAAGTTTTGAAGTTTCCACAGAATTTCATGCAAAACTTTTCTTCTCTGATCGATTACTTTACCATATTCAGACAATACGGTCCAAGGTGCACCGCGTGTCGCAAGACAATCCAAGCTTCGGAACTCGTTCATTTTGCCCGCAGCTCAATCTTCCATGCTGCCTGTTTCCGCTGCAATATCTGTGATCATCAGTTTATCGCTGGAGACCAACTATGTCTGGCTCGTGGCGACCAGTATGTGATATGCCAAGAACACTATACGGCACCTCCACCAAGTGGACGCATGGCGATGCAGCAACTGGTGGAACGGTCAGAAGCTGCCGTCTCAGACTTCCATTTAAGCAGTATCCGACCCTTGACCCCAACCACACCCAGTTTCAGTTCCTGTCGACAATCCAGCACCTCTGTTGAAGGATCCATGGAGAAGGAAAACCGAGCTCAACTTCTGGAAGACGATGCCGGAACAATTGCCTCCTCAACAGGGGACGGTGGTTTCCGTAAAACATCGCCTTCCCCAGTATCGTCACAATCCAGGCTTATGCAGATACACAACAGACTGCCGAGTAAGTTATCCAATTCATTTCCAAGGGTATCCATTTTTCGACAAAGAACTCGGTCCACATGAATGTAGCTCAAACTCTTTAGTTCAAACTTACCTCAGTTTAGAATCACATAAACTGATCATTCATGGTCCTGAGTTGTAAACGCTGAACTAGAATGGGCCACTCCTCTCTGAACAAAACAAAAATGGAAAGGAAATCTATGACTGAGGTTCGAAAGCGCCAAACAGGCTGACAGGAGTGTCGAGGATTACACGACTTAGAGTAAGTTGTTCGCTGGAAGAGACTGTAAATATCCCGAGTCGCATTTCACTTTTCCTCTGTTACAGCTTCCTCCTGAAGAATTAGAAGTTATTTCAGGTATTCTGTTGAGGTCTTGTCAAGTAGACTTTAGTAATATGAACAGATTTTTCTTCCTTCGATCAGTCTTACTGTTGAATTTCACAGTCATGATATTTAATTTGAATGGGCACCTGCTGAAGGTTGTTCAGCAATGCAATAATCTATAAGTCTGTTGTACAGATGCGCTTTTCGGGGCAGACAGTAAGCTGTAAAAATGACCCATTGGTTTCTAAAATAGAAAATCATACATAGTACTTTTACTCTTGACTTATCCGCACAAACCATAAGTTTACTGGGGGCACATTTGAACTGGCAAGATCGACCGTTTTACGCCCAAGGACAGGTCAGTGAGAAATAATAGGCATGTAAGTGATATATGTCAGAATTTGTGGCAAGTGCACAGTTCTTCCAGTTTGCTAACATAATCCAGCCGCATTGCGTGAGCTATCATTGAACTGGGATCTCCAAATACGCATAGAATGAGTGTGAACACTCTTTAGGTTCTGTCGTGAAGGACGGACTTGTCACTTGTCGAATGTCGAAGCTACTCCTTGCTCCGTCGCACTTGTGCATGTGAACTTCACAAGTGATTCGTCCTACCTCTTGTCCTTTTCATTACCGAGTTCCTTGAGTGACTTCCACAGTTGGCCAGAGTTTGACGTTGTCCAGCTACTCATAAGGGTCTGGCACAAAATAATCCCAATATCACTCGACTTTTGCAGTAACGCTGTCGATTTATGAGATAAAAATACGGGTCTGCACAAAAATATTTTTTTTTACTTTTCGAAGATAACGGGATTTATGGCGTCAGAAGCCTAGGCTAAAGAGCTGGCTGTACAGAGCTACTGCAGTTTTACTTCATGAGACTTGAATCCTCTTATCCAAGGAGCATAATATTCAGATGGTTGAGGACGGGGTAAAGTCATGCGTGAAATAAAAACGGCCTCGATCACAGAGCCCTCGTGACTGGGGCGCATGAAGTTCCCCTTTAATTTGGTTAGGAAAGTTACAGGACGTGGCGCTCCTGCTGCGCGATTCTAGTGACGCGCTTGTTGTCACATCCTAGACGGACTGTCTAGTCAAAGTTTTCCGTTGTTATATGCTGGGCTTATACTGGGTTAGGTTCTTAAAGCATGCAAAACCAACCTTGTTGATGGCGTTTCACCCTAACGTGGTCCTTACCTGTGCTTATTCCAATGTTGTTCACAGATATAGGCAATTACATCTCGATGCAGACAACTTTTCAGGAATAGTTGGTGAACAACCGGTGGATTCATGGCTGGAAAGCGCTTGGCTTTTGACAAAAAAGCTTTATCAAGCCATATGCACAGGCTACTAGGTTGGCTGAGACAGACGGAGAACCTATCAACAAAGTCCCTTTCAACCAGCTTACTAACTCAATGTCGAGTGACGGTTAGGTCTTATCATTTGGTACGGGAGCCCAGTCGATGGGTTGGGGGGCTTAGCGCTACCCTGATCGGTTTTTGTCCTCAATCTTCCGGTTTGGGACACTTTATGTGTTGATCCTCTTGCGTGTCATCTGCACGTTTTGTTGTTCTGTGTCGGTTAGCAGTTGTTGGCTAAGGAAAGGGG
>SJOL01008913.1:433627-473479 GCA_004794785.1 Opisthorchis felineus | reverse complement strand
ATAGTCAGTATAAAAACAGATATTCATATTCATATTCATATCCATCACTAAGGGTTAGTTTTTTTATTGGAGCAAACAAGTGAACTGTCTGTTGGAGCCTTCGTATTGTTTGATGTCTTATTTTTGCCAGCATGGCTAGTTCTGCATTTGGGCTTAAAACAGTTCTAGAATGTCCATTCAGACTGGGCAAGAAGTCTTTAAAAATAGCCAACTCATTTTCCCTTAGTTCAATTCCCTAGGAGGATATCCTTGTACGTGACAGAGAGGCCATATGAAATTAAGTTCTTTCCACTTTAAGCGTCTTTTTATTGATGCGCCTCGCACTTCTAAAGTGCAACATGACGCTGCGAAATTGAGTCGGGTCAAACCAAATCTCATGTTTGCAGGTGAACCGATCGGTGTGGTAGATAAGTTCCTCTATCTTAGCAGCTACATTAGTCCCTATGGACTGGCTAAAGAAAAAATCACTTCCGGAATCGGGCCATGGCAGCTTTTGTTAAACTCCGGTGTTAGTAGCACTGACGGGACATCAGCTTGATTGTCAAGGGTAGAGTGTACAATGCCGCGGACCGATGTGTCCTAGTTTACAGGTCAGAGACGTGGCAGCTGCGTACGGAAGATCTTGGGAGACTATGTGTTTAACCTTCGGTGCCTCTGAAGCATTGTGCCGGCCTGACGGGAGCATCAGATCAGTGTTGCCAATGTAAATCAGATGGTTTTCTGGAAAGTTCACTCTCCCTTGACAGATCAACTGGTCACATTCCACAGGTTACGCTATTGAAGCCACGCAATTCGTATGCCAGGGGACAGTTTGCCTTGTAGAGCCCTCTTTGCTCAGCCTTGTATCAGATGCAGATGAACAAGTGGCAGTCAGTCCATGACTTGAAACGAAGCATGAAAGCCCCCAACTACTCAACTGAATTGCGTTGATAATTGCCGTCTCCCAGGAAGGGGGGCGTGGGACGAGACAAACCAATGGTTAGTGACCTTGACTGCTTCACGCAGCCAATGGTGGCTTTGCACTAAAGCCATTACCTTCACTGCGCAGCTTTCACTTTCTGTCATACTGGACGAACGGAGTCATTTTTCGTCAATGCAGGGCTTGGGTCACACCTCCAATAGGTAGATCTCGTTCACTTATTCTCCTCATCCTCGCTGAACGCAGCTGTAGCAGCCGGAACCACTGCATTTCGACGAACGGTCCGTGAACTGACTGAACTGTATATAGGGAAATGTTTGCTTTGTCAAATGACGTACTAATGTTACACTCTTCTCACTAGTCTGGACGGTACTCCAAAGAAACCTCACTTAAAGGGACATAGTTCGAATCCAGGCTATACTCAGCAGTTTGAGGAGTTTGACAAAGTAGGCACACAGTCGATTCTGGCTCTTTATGCACTTCAGGAAGCAGTTTGGTTTGTTTAACTGTATTGCTACAATCCTGCACTGTGCTCAGTCGAGTCAAACTGATTACATAAGAATAGTCGGTTTGTCCCTCCCTCCCCAAGTTCCAATGGTAAACTCTTTCACAGCAGGCACCGAGTGGACCGGTAGAAAAATTTTAATTCAGAGGATTGCGCACTGACGAAGGTTGTGGAACGTGGAGCTTGCACACAAATTCACACCACCCGTTTGAGGAAATAGGATTTCATCCCACAAGGTTCCACGAAAGAGCTGGACGGGACAGAGGAAAAGCGGTCCCCCCGGCAGATTCGTCGCCATAGGAGAATAAGTTGTATGTAGGGTTTATTGTATTAGCTGAATTTCGGGATTCTAATCACGAAGCTGCTGTTATTTAGCGTTCTTTCCAATTGGGAAGCATGTTTGCAGTCAACTGCAAAAAGTTTTATCCGTCATTACCGCTTAGTACTGCTTACTAACACGTATTACTACTTATTTTATTAATTTATTTAAAACGGTACTGTGTTATTATTAACATGTTTCTATGGTCTATGGTCATGTCTATGGTTATTAGTAGTATGGTTATCATTAGCGAAATACACTCATTTGCAATGAAATCTGGTTTTGCGAGAGACTCACCTGGAACCCAGCTGAATCTCTCGTTCGTGATGTTTTCAAGAAGAATTTTCAGCAACCTTATGAGTAGTGTATTGCGTCTATATGGTTGTCATTATCATTTTCTCCCAGTGTTCCTCTCAACCCATCTGGTGGATGTTCTTTACTGTTTTTTAGTCAATCGATTCTTTGGTTACTATTCTCACTGTTCCGTTTTCCGTGGGGCCAGCTTTCTTTTCTCGGCTTTTTTCTACGGGAGCAATCTTCGCGGCCTAAGTCAACTCGAAATTTAAATAAGTCGGGATAATCTAACCGTTATTATTCGTCTAAACTGAACTAAACGTAACCCACTCACCGAAAGTGTCCCATATGCTAGAATTTCTGGGTGAGTGCAATTCGACATGAACTGAATGTGGCAGAATCCACTGGAATACAATGGACTGGTAATTGTTCGCACTTAATTTATGCCCTGTCCCATCGAAAATATAACTTGAAAAATTTGGAATCCAGTATGGTTTTACACTTGGCCTACTACATTCATGTGGCCGGGTTACATCCATGTTTAGGGTTCAGCTGCCTGTGATAGGTGACGGTGACAACTGTTTACGAAACAAAAAAGGGGACTGATGTCCCCTCCACTAGTGGAATTGCGGCCTGATCGCCAGAGAGTTCGACCGAAGTGCGCCCAATAAAAGCAATTCTGAAAGTTCCTGCTGCGCTCAGCGGCATTTGGTTGACCGAGTAACGTGGTACAAACGGGAATATCGGCACAAGGCTCCGATCTGATAATGAATGGGTTCATAATTACTTCACGCGTTATACCAAGTTTGGAAGTCATATTAACTTCGAAGGAGACACAGCCGATATCTATACAATGGATCTGTCTGGATTTTCTGATGGTCATTAGAGACAGCAAGTCACAGATCAACGTTTGATTTAATTGTCCAACCGTTCCGCTATTCTTGCAGCTGGCTATGCCAAGTGAATCTATTGCCGTTTCTTGAGAGTTGGAGTCGCATCAGCTGCCTTAAGCCATGTTCACTTCCAGAATCAAAGTTCGCCTCAAGTTATAGAACAAACCTTGGTCCGCCAACTTAGGAAATCTGCCAAAAGCTTCTGTAATCAGCTACATTCACCTCTTCAGAGTCGACGGTCAGGATTCTGTTGAACGCTTCCGTCGAATGATTCACTTACTCACTGGTGTAACGGTTGATGACCAAGAGCCATATTTTAGAGCGTGAAGTTGGCAAGTCACCTCCGGTGGACGCACACAGCCAAATTTTGTCAACACCTCCCTGAAATCCAACCTACCTAGCCACTTACCTGAAAACATTTACGCCTCGAAACCGTAGTGAGAAAGAAGCACCATCACCGATGGACGGCCTTAGCACTAGACTAATTAGCATTTTAGATTAAACAAACTACCGCCGTCGCCGTGATCTGTTGCACAGTACGTTAGCTGGCTATACGGCGCATAAAATAGAAACGGTTTGGCGCTGATTCTCGCCCCTCTGCTCAGCGACAGCAGTTTAGAAGCAATGGTTACAGTGGTCTGAATGAACCGTGGCATCATGGCGCGTCGTTATTCGTGAAAGCAGCGCCGGTTGAATTTTAAATTTATGCACAACCATACAGACACAATATGCCCACCCACCCACACACACACACACACAAACTTTGAAGTGGAGACGGTCTCGCCACATCCCCGCCTGTGTTACCACCCACCCCTCACAATAAACATCAAGCTCAGTTGCGCAAGATGTCATACGGTCTGTCAAGCCACATCAGTCTTCACGCTCGCTGTTGCGGTTGCCGGCTTAGTAGGTAACACGAGTCGGCTTGTGCCGATATGCTCAGAGCTCGCGAACGACCGCGACAGTTGGTAATATCGATCCACAATTTGAATAAATGACTAAACAAATGGTGGCCACCGGACTGGAGTAGCAGGCTGCAATGTGAATCGGAGCGTGAAAAGTGCTACAGTGAAGCGCTCAAAGAACAACAATTCAGTATCGCCGTCTGTTGGGTCTGAATGTGACCGGAAAATTTTCCGCACATGGGTTTCGAGACCGAAGTGCAGACGACAATGTCAGTTCCTCTTTGAGAGACTTGGATTGCATTGGGCGTTATTCATAGTGCTTCAAAATAACAGAGTTTTTGGATAAGCCAGCCAGTAGAGTTAGCAGAACTGCGGAGGCCTCTTGCGCTTTGATTCCTTGAAATCTCCTTGATAACTAACTCGAAGGAACACTGTGAAACTTGAGGGATCAACGTAGATTGGATTATATATTCATCGGCAAACGTTGCTTATAAACCGGCTGATCTGTGTAAAGTACGCAAAGGTCAACTGGTGGCTGTACTACTGTCCACAATAAAATCACAGGCACTTGCGGAATAAGCTTGGGATCATATTGGGCCAAAGGATGTGACACTCGTAGACTTGTCTGAACTGCGATGAGCTGTCCGAATGACAGACCAGAGGGTTCCAAATCAAACTGATAGCCTCCGTATTATTGCGATGTCTTGATACACATTTTTAAGATGGCCCTATTTGGATCACTCCTTTAACTTCTGTCTTAAGCTACAGGATACCATCGACCGTAAATAGCGGTGGTCCTCACTCATTAGGTCACCTGCTCTCCACTGAAACCGCCATACGACACTGCTGTACGTCCGTCTGCTGCTCAATTTATTCCTGGGGTCATTACGACAAGCACACCTCAGGAGACTTTGGACTAGACTATCAGGCTGTATAGTGGATCACAAATAGTGGACCTATAGAGGAAGCAAACAATCACGCTCTGTTGGAAATCAGCCCACTTGACCTTTTCCGTAAAACTCGTTGGCGTAGAGTTCGTTCCCATTTGTTGACTGAGATAACCATGATCTTCTCTGTGCACGAGTTAACACACCAAAGGACATTGTGCACAAGTTTTTCCCACCACTTTTTAGCAGAATCACCCAGTTCAGCTTTCCTTTGTTGAGGGTCGAATTAGATTTTACAGAATGGATGGGTAACCTTAGCAGTAAAGCTGTCTGCTGATATGATCTTTTAGTAATTATTATGTCACTCAGCCCGTTTGCCTCGTCATTGATTCTACCCTGTGCGTAAACCTCAGTGGATTCGTGATCATGGTCTCCCAGTTTAGATTATACTTTTCCCTAAATCTGTGATACCGGTGGGCAATAAAATTCACACCAAATTTCTTGATAAATAATACGGAATCTAGGTCCATATATGTGGTGTGGGGTCTGATAGGTTGAAATATTTTCTAATGTGTTATTATTAGATTTAAGCAAGCCTTAAATGAACCTGTAACTCTTTCTAACGGAATTTGAACCTAAAATCCATTTGGGCTAGTAGCCATTCATTTTTTGACTGGGAGCCCAAAACTCACGTGACCAGGTATCCTACGTCTATCTGATAAGCTTCGGTAAGGGTGAAAGGCCTAAGTTGTGGCTGAGTTCTCAGGATCTGGCCACATCTATATTCACACAGATACATTCGCCAAGAGGACCCATTTTCCAAAACCTTAGTTTATATAAACAGTGCGAAATACATTTATCACAGCTACTGTTTCTTGGGTTAGCGAACAGCCAATCGGAAACGGCCAGCAGTACACAACACGTACATTTTTGGGTATACGCCGTCGTTAAGCTTGAAGAAAAGTTTCCCTTCTTTCTTCTTTACAAAAACAACAACCGACTTACGACATTCTGAAAACTACTACCTGGGGCCTGGTGATTTCTCAGCCATGAACCATGTAAATGCCATTTTGGGGAATGGAAACGGAGCGGTAGGTACTATGATTGGTTGTGTGTACACGCAGACGTTGCTGGGACTAGTAGGTTTCTTACTGGTTGTAAGTTTGACTTCTGTATGCCAATGATTGATTGAAGTCGGTGCCAGGGTTCGCGCGGGTTAGTTAGGGGAGGGTTGCCGAATCATTGCCGAGATACTTCAGAAAGCTGCTCCCAGGGGTTAACCGGCACACTGTGTCTGAATCCAGTCGAGCGGTTCGCCGGACGTATTGATTTGTTTTGCAAACTGTGGGCTACTATGTAAAACGAAGACAGTCGTATTCTTACGAGATCCTTCTAACTTTAAGGTTCTTAAAAAGAGGCTATGGATAATCTCGGCGTGAAATCCTCATTATCACCAACAAAAATAAGCCAGTAGTAACTATGGCTACGTGAATGGGGGGATGAATGGAGTATACTTTGGAGGTGTTGATTCTTTTGTTCTATTGTTATTGTGTACAACCTCATTCCTCGTTTTGTTGTTACCGTTCTGTGCCTACACCGCCTTTATGGTTTCGAAATGAACGACACAGCGGATAGTCAAGGCTATGAAAGGTTCCAACGTCAACTCAACGGTAGTTGGGGGTCCCCGGAGCTACCTTGGGTTCGTTGCAGTTAAACTGTTTGGACTGAAGGGCGTTGTGCTAGCTCATGCTCTGTTGGGCAACGGTTCTGATGCTACCCTTCTGATGTCCGACGTAGCAAACTAGCTTGGGATAAAAGGAACCGCCTCAATTATTTGAAAGGTCGCTTGTTAAAGGATGATAATCGCCTTAGACACTACCCCGAGACCCTATCTACTTATGAAAGAAAGGGGTGTGGAAGTTGATCACTAGTTGGTTCAACAGAAGGCTTGAGCTTCATCCCGCATCATCCCCTCTTCAATCATCGAAAGCTTGGAAAGTTTTATATAGTTTTCGACTGCGCTGCGAAAAGTCAAGGTGCATAATGATTGCTTATTTTCCGGATCTGACCTTACTAATGAAATCGCCAGCGTTTTACTTCGTTTCCATGAAATTGCTTTGTTTGCAGATATAGAAGATACGTCTTTATAAGTACGCTTACCACCAGGGGATAGGGCAGCGTTCCTTTTTGTGTGGTAAACTGGCGGTGATCTAAAGGAATCCCCAGACGTCTATCATCTTACGGCACACACATTTGGAGCCACTTCTTCACCGTTTTGCTCTACGCAGGGTTGCCAATGACAACAGAAGTGTCTTCGACGAAAGGACGGTTTCTGCAGTAAAGGAAAGCTTTTACGTAGATGATTGCCTTGTATCAGTGGAATCTGTCAATACCACCAGAAAACTAGTTTGTGAATTCAGTTCGATTTTGAACCTGGGTAAGCAACAATCCGGAAGTCTTGTGTACCACCCCTAACAGCTGGCGAACATCCGAGCCAGCTGACCTCGAGATTTCAGATTCAAGTTTGCGCAAGACATTGGGTCTGTGCTGGTCTATCAAAACTGACTGCTTCCGATCTAAGGTCGATTTGCCAGCACGCCCAGAAACCAAAAGTAACATACTTTCTTGCATCGCCTCACTTTACGAACCCCTCGGATTTGTGGCCCAGCTTTTACTTCGACCCATATGAGTGGTACAGCGACTGTGCGAGAAGAAATGTGGCAGCGACATACAAAGAGTTGAGGCGGTGGAAATACCTCGATGCATCATGCCTATTGAGTTTGGTGTACGTCACACTGAACTGCATATCTTCTTTGATGCCTCAGAAGTTGGTTGCGGGTCCGTTGTTTATGTACGTTGCATACGCAGTTCCTGGATCGTATGCTGTAAGTTTCTGATCGGTGAATCTCGTGTCTCCCCTATAAAGCCTGTTACTATACCGCGACTGGAATTGCAAGCTGCCGTCTTGTCCGTAAGGTTAAAGCGCCACGTCCTGAGGGAACTGAATTTGAGAATAGATGGTACTTACTTGTAGATCGTGCTTTATTATATCTATAACAGAAAGTTCAAATATAAGACCGTCGTCGCTAATAGGCTAGGATTTATTTGCGAGAATATCGAAGTATCCCAGTGGAAGCACGTGTCAACGCAAGACATTTCAGGAGATCACGCGTCGAGGGGAGTCACTGTTAGCCGCATGGACGTTCTAGACGTTTGGTTGCATGGCCCAGCCTTTCTACAAAGCCCTGAAAGTGAATGTTAAATGCCTTGCCGACAATATACCGAGCCTCGAAGTCAAGGACTCTAACGTCCTGAACACTGCTGTCTTGGTAAAATTAGCATTCGAAAAACTGCTCTCCTACCATTCCTAATGGACTGGGCTGAACCAAACCACAGTATGGATGATGCGATTCAAATTGCATCTCCGCGTAAAGTCAAACAAAGAAGAGGGGTTTGTGTTCCTACTTAGCGCTCCGCGGCTTAATGAATTGAGAGCAGCAGAATATTCAATATTGCAATACGTACAACGACACGCCTTTCAGCAGTTATATAATTCCCTCACCGAAGAATCACGTCCCGATGACAGCCAGAATATGAGGTCGGCTAACTCGTTGTGTAAACTCACTCCAGTGCTTCTTGAAGGACTGATACGTGTCAGAGGAAGGCTGCAAAATAGTGGTTTGTCCCAATCCCGCAGACATCCCATCACACTTCTCAGTCGACATCCCATGACACGTTGTTGATTAGAGACTAGCAGGATTTGGAAGGACATATGGGCACAGCGCATGTCCTAGCCGTTATGCGTCAGCAATTTTGGATAGTCAAGGCGACAGTCGCATTTAAAAGGCTTGTGCGTAGGTGTTTGTCATACGGGGCAAGGTCGATGGAGCCAGTGGAACAGTTGATGGCATCCTTACCAGCCTGCAGAGTTGAACCTGATTAGGCTTTTGCAGCCACCGGTGTGAACTATTTCAGTCCCTTTTTCGTACGCGACGGATGACACTTGAGGAACCGATACGGATGTATCTTCTCCTGCTTGAAGACACATGCACTTCATATCGGGGTAGCTCATTCCTTATCGACGGACTCCTTCCTTATGGCACTTTCCGGTTTTGTTAGCCGCCGCAGTTCACCAAAGGAAATGTAAAGTGACCAAAAGTGTAACTTCGTGGGAGCCGAATTAGAACTTCGGCAACTTCTGTAATTGCCAAATTACGATCCCGTTACTAAGAGGATGCTAGCCCACGGGGTCGAGTGGTACTTTAATCCACTCTATAGCAGTCACCGCGGAGGAGTATGGGAGCGTCAAATACGATCTAACCGTTGAGTGCTGAGTACGGTCTACCGCGGGCAGATGTTGACTGACGAATCCTTGTCTACTTTCCTCACTGACGTGGATCATATTTTAAATAACCGTCCACTTGAACCTGTCTACGATTATCCAGACTCATTAGACGTGCTGCCCCCAAGTCACATGTTATTACTGCGGGGACAGCTTGATTTGTCAGGTGATGCGGCTAATATACGCGACAGATATACCCGATGTTGGAGACAGGGGCAGGTGTTGGCCGATGCCTTTTGGCATCGATGGTTGAAGGAGTACATTCCGCTTTTACGGTTACAACACAAGTGGATGCGAAACCGTCGAGATTTTCGAGTTGGAGACTTTGTATTATTCAGCGGCGAAAATCCAAGTCGCAGACGTCGGGAGAAAGGCATCATAGTGGAGGTCAAGCCCGGAAGTGATGGCCATATTCGGGAAGTGCTAGTAAAGACTGCCTCGGGTACGGTTAGGCGTGATATACGTCGCATTTGCCTGCTGGAAGGAGTAGAAGACAACTAGTTGCTCATCCACCCTAAGCACATGCTCCGGACTGATGGAGTCGTTTGAGGATAGAGCGATCGCACCATCCTCGCTGATCTCATTCTTGCATGCGGTAGATTGAGTTGGTAGATCAGGGAAAGTCATGCTGGCTTTGGGGGCGGTGTTGATTCTTTTCTTCTATTCTTCTTGTGTACAACGTGATCCCCCGTTTTGTTGTATCCGGTTTGTGCCTATACCGCCTTTCTTGTTTTGAACCGAACCTAAACTGCTCTTTGACCTTGTCATCGCACATCTTGTTTAAACCAACACGTGAGTTTCGCCATCTTGTGGCCAACTTGTCTTGAGTCGGTGTGAACTTTGAGATCCCGTTCGGAATCAACGGTTCCTAAACCGGTGTATAGAAGCCGGCATAGTCCCACAATTTGAGGTTTGTACAGTTCTATTACCTTATTATTGTATTCACAGTACCGCATTTGTTGATAAACATGCATTTGAACGATTTGGCTTTTGGGGTTTTGCGCCCAGCTTGGCTCAACTGATGGCTGGAAACAATCAATAGGGGGTGTGGTCCAATAACGGTCTCCTTCACCATGGAGCAAGAATAGGGTACCTACACATAGCTTAGTACCCATAAAGATCATGAAGACCCTTCTACAGCCGACTACTGTTTTTTATTCTTGGGGCTCATCCTCCCGAGCTTCCATATGTCTTGTGTTCTACTTGAACAGCATGCTGTACACAGCTCGTGAAATACTTCGATATCTTGAATGACGTGCATACTGTGACATGAGGTTATCTGTGTGCAGCACAATCAGCTGAGGAATATCTCAAAAGAAAGTTTCAGTTGAGTCTCCCGTCTACACCAATATAACATGTAAGTGAGCGTATTTTGTCACGAGTTTTGCACCTTCGATCAGAACGGCAATAAAAACACTACGGAATCATGTAAAGTAGGCCGCGATCGGTTAAGTACATCCAAGATACTTACAAATCTCAGTCAAAACGGGCTTGGCATACAAAACAAACAAACAAACAAACCTTATGTAGATGGTCCGGCGTGTCTACCAGTGGGGCCACTTACGGGCCATGTCCTGGACCCCAGCCAGGGGAACAACAAGATCCGAAAACCACTCTCGCTTTCAGCTGTCTTATCGTGGTTTGTCCTTCATGTGAAAAGACATCTAGAAGTGTCATTTAGCTACCCATACATTTTGAGTTGAGGGTAATTCTTTCTGTTCGTGCAATGACGATTTACAAGGGCAAAAAGCTTAGAGGAAAATCCGGCAGTATAAGAATGGGTCTCATCAGATTGGAGTGAGTCTTCTAAGGTGTGATCCGTCCTAAAAGAGTTTCTCCTATGGAGCTTCCACAACCATGTCCTTTACGAGCCGTTACATTCTGCGTGACCCCCTGGGAAAAAGCCTACCTCAAATAGAAGCCAAACACTACTTTCTAAGTTGTATCGTCTCTTAGGGGATTACTGCATACGACATGCTTTGTCAACAGTTTCTTAATGTGATGTTTGATGTCTACGGTACATTTACATCAGCAGGAGACATTGTCTTGCTGTTGGGTTGGTTGTGCCACCCAACAAGTGGATAGCCCTAAAGCCTGTGTGGGAGAATAGTGTTTCTCCGGGCCATTGACTGGAAACCGTGGCTCTTGGTGGCAAAAGACAACTGACTGGTAAAATTCTTTGCCACAAATTTAGTGCCTGAGAGATGCACCATAGGAACGCTTGCCCCAACGCACTTGGCTGTCGCTGGCTGCTGGCTGTTGCTACTGACAGTCACCACCGTCACTGACCATCGCAGTAAACCAGTGATACATACCATTTCTTAACTCTCATAAGAAATGCAATGGGTGTTAACCGGCAAAGTGTCCAGAGTATGCGCAACAGTAGCTTGTTGGCCGCAATAAAAATAGAACGGGGCCTGAATAGCGGATGCGGAGCGGTAGATGTGAGCGATGGCGTGCAAAGCGTCAATTCCATAGGTGACCGACTGAAATTCCTACAGCTGTGGTCCACGTAAGAGTGAATATCAGGTGTAACAGGACGGAGGTTCGAAGATAACAGAGAAGCGTAAGCGGTCACATTTATTCGCTTACCCGCTCTGCTGTGTGCGGCGAATAGGGTGAACCGACTGATATCACCACGCGATGGCCGATGTGGCGCAAAGGTACTTTTATCTGTAAAGCTCATGTTTGGGCTGAGCTACAGCCAGAGAGCCCAAACTTGGATTGGAGGACGATTAAGGTCCTTACCCAAGGCTCTTGGTTCAAAAACCTTGCGGCAATGCAGCGATCGTTGGCTTGAGGCTACTGGCGTAGTCCAAACTTTAAGGAACAAGTTGCCACACTTGTTCCAACTCCCAACCTGGAGGACCAGGGTAGTGTTTTTTTCAGACCTCTATCCACTAACCAACTGGCGGAGAGGCTGTATAGATTCTGTGCGAGCATCCTCCAGTAGAACTCAATGAGTTAGTGGGGTATGCAAACAGTCGCACCACGATAAGGTCCGTTCTCTTCGCGACGGGCTGCTGGGAGGCACAATTGAAATTGAGTCATTCAAGTATAAAATATGCTTCCGAGATTGAAAATGTTCTTTAACATCTCAGATGCTGCAAGTTTGACTTATGTAGCTTGATAAGCTGAAGCAAGTGATTGTTTCAGAACATGATTCTAACCACCAATCAAATCTGTCAATATTTTCCCCCACAGCAAAGTGCATTTGTCCCCTCGCATCTTTGAAAATACGGAACATATAGTCTGTTTTTCTATTCCGGTTTTTATTATTGGACAATCAAAGCTGTGTGAGCGATTGTCAAGACAAAACAAAGACACAACACTCCTGATTGAAGCAAACTGAGAATGGTGACACGTGGACGCATTGCCAGTCCCGTGGGTCGCGTACTTGGCCTGTGCGGTCCCAAGGCGTGAATATAAGTGCTCATCTATATTTTGAGCAGCTCCTATACTGTAAGCGGACAGGCCAAACGAATGTGACTCACGAGAGGCATCTGACCAATCCAATTGAGGAATTTTACAGAACCCTATCATGCACGCACTTGCCACTTGCCAGATTGGTACGACCGCCTCCTGACCATCCCAAGTCTATCTGAAAAAGGGTGCAAGGTACAAAATGGACGAGATGATCAATCACAGTGAACAGTAACGTAATCTGTCTGCCAACTGAATCTCCATGATCTGTGATGCGAACCACCTGACACATGCCCTATCATAACTGATATAGGGGTTCGCGTCCAACGAGCCTGATGCAGTGGTTCTTGACCTGTTTGCATTCTGAACGTCATTTAGTATCTTGAGAGCAGTCATGCTCCCTCCCAAAAAACACCTCAACTCACTCGGAAGCGTTTCTCACAGACAGCGGGCGGAAAATTAATAGAATTACAAGTGTTTCTTACTATAAAGCAGTGTTTCTTAGGGGATCATTACGAGCGATTAACTGCAAACTCTATATCCTGGATTTCCTCACCGAGTACATTTTAGGTTATGGGAATCGTGAAAGTCCAAAAAGGTGTCCAGTCATGGTTTTATTTGTAAGACACCAAATCCTTGCTTGACAGTAACAAACGGAGATTCGCACGTAAACAAAAAACATAACCGTTTGAAAATCTGGAAAATTCAACAGTTGAAATGTATGAAGAAATGTTTCTCAGTGCATTGAGAATCGTTTTCGAGGTCACCGCCTGGCAAAAGACAGTCTCTTTCACTTTCTACTATCGCTTTATATGGGAATTTGAAATCTAAAATTTGTTCGTTAGACAGTGGGTACTCAATCTGCATGAAAAGTTTCTTTTCTCACAAGAAGAAAGGACTATCCGGGATGGTACTTATTCCCCCCCCCCACAAAAAATAAGGAATTTGCGGAAGGAATTTGAAGGTCCCTGAGTAGACGTACATTGCACACTGTGGAAAGTAAAGAACAGCACCATGCCAGTCAACTCAGTCATTTTTGGTGAACATAAATCGCACGTGTGGACCTCGTGGGAAACATGACGCTCAATGTCAACGGTCATGAAAATATTCCAGCTTAAACGAGACAAGTAAAGTCTAATTTTCAAATAGGATTTTGTCCTGTTAATGAAGTCAATCTCTGCTGAAAAGCCCAGAAGCACTGTACATTAGTTTCATTCTCATTTGGAATTATCAGCGGCGCGAATCTCATGAAACTCCAGTAGGGCGTTTTGAAAATATAACTACCAACAGGGAGCTCGCGCGTTTGAAACTCCACAGAGTTTCATGAGATGCGTACTGCTGATCATTCTTGGCAAAGCTTCGAAGCATTGATTGGCTTTACTTAAAATTAAAATCCACCAAACCTCTTCACACTGCCATTAGCAGTCCGATTTCCTGTACAGTTTTGACCTTTTTTCGGAAACGAGATCCATTCAACCGCATGTTTCTCCCCCGTTTTCCTATTTTCTGTGCTTCATTCGGCCACCAATTCATTCACGGGAGTGATCCCGTTATAGCCAACCCTATATTTGCAGGGCATTCCCGTGACATTCAAAAAGCGTTTTTCATTACTTGTGTGTTGTGCAGAAAAGATTTGCAACTGTTCTTTTGATGTGGTTGCCAGCATGAAAATAGGGTTAATTTACCTTTTCTCCCCTTTGAGAGAAGCCGACGCAAATGCTTTCGACAATACAAGAGTTATTATACCCCAACTCGACTACCGATTTTGTCTGTCGGCCACAAGTTGTCCAAGAAATTCGACTAGGTTAATATAGTCAAGCTGAACAAGATCCAAAACAGGGACTGCTAGTCCATGCATACACGGCTTGTAGCTGATGATGATGGTGATGATGACGAGGACGATGATGGTAGTGATATTCATATCATAAAATGCTAGTTATAAGGCTGTTGAAAACTCTTCGACAGCCGGTTTTTCCCTTCTTAGGGCTCATCAGGTAGGCGCAGTTCTCGAGCTTCCACCAACCCCGTGTTCTAGCTGAGCACCGAATGGTACGCAATCGGCGAAAAACAAGCATTTGCAAGTTACACCGATGTCAACTGAATCTCTGTTTTATGACATTTTACAGCTGAATGCGCTGCACAAAGGCCGCTTCGTGGCACAAAATTTAAGGTCCCCTCCACGTATATCGTCTTGATATGAAATGCGACTGAGTCCGTCGTTGACACCGACGTAATTTGCAAATGAATTTGTTTCGGCAACTGTGTGCTGTGTTCAAATAGAACCTGAGGCCGGTAGAGGCTAGGTAGACTATGCCTACCTGATGAGCTTCAAGAAGGACGAAACCGGTGGTGGGCTGTCAAAGAGTTTTCATCAACATTATAGGTAGTCTGATATGTCAAGGCAGACTTCATTTCACTGAAATTAACCAGAACGGAATTGACGTCATTTAAGCCCACCGGGTCCACCGGGTGACACAACCGACAGGAAGGTGATGAGGAAAGGAGACGTTTTTTCGAAAAAATAAACTGGCACTGTTCGGTTTGATCAGTCCATACTACATGACAAGACAAACGAGCAACCTGTCAGGTACTGAATTCCCATTTCATTTCAGGACGGGGCCAAAAAAGTGAAGGTAGTTACAATTTTTTCACTCCGTCATTCGCCCTTTCTTCAGTTGTTCCCATCCGCTCTTACTTGACCGTTCTGCATGGCGTAGGCACATCTGTTGTGTGAGGACTGTGAGACGGTGAGGGACAGCCCTCTCGATCTGGACCAGCACAGGTGTTTACCGCGGAAGACGCGCTTGGTCCTCCTGCGATGAATGCGGCTAGAACACAAATAAGGCGCACACAGAATGCAACTGTCGGTTATTTACCAAAAATATTACCATCTTATCTGGATCAAAGTTTAGTTGTGAGCTCCAAAGAGGATGAAACTCGTTTTTCAGTATGACTAACAGATGTTATGACTATATTTGGTGGGCACCGAAAAAGAATTTAGCAAGGACAAATTAAGAACAATTCAACTCGTCTGATAAAACGGGCCGAAAACAGAGGCTCCCATTTGTTCTCTGGGGGAATCTCCCCACAGGTTGAGAGGTACGTCCCATAAACTTGTTTTTTGCTATATTGATCATAATTCTGACAACTGAGCTGGTTTCATATTGATCGAGGTCTTAGCTAACGGGTACTATTTTGGCGGAACTGAGGAGTATCACCGAACCAAATAAAGTAGTCCCGCAGACCACAGTTTAGAGTTTCTTGTTCTAGATGAATTGTTAACATGGTCTGTTTTATCTATAAAGGTGCATAATACCTTGCTTAGGTGACTTTTAAGCACATGCTGTTATGGTCTGAAGCCATCATCATGAAGTGGAGGTTGAATCTAGACTAGTTTTCAGACCGTGGCCCCGCACTTATGTAGATTCCACTGGCAGTGCCAATTGTTCCCATGGGGGGACAAAGTAAGCGGAGAGGATTTGTTGTTAATTGGATAGGAGCAAGAGAAAACTGTTCGGAGTGACAGAAAACGCAGAAAGACCACGTAGCATAACACAGAGGACAAGCGGTTTTCTGGTTGCTGACCACTTGGGTGCTTGTCTGTTCGTTAGGCGTGTAAGTGGCTTGCAGGCATTTCGTCACCAGTTGCGCAGACATCAGTTGTTCTGGACATTATGGCAGGCGGTCCGGTGTTTAAGACTGCGGGTTGCCCTTTTGACAGATTAGATTCGTTCGCCTATAGAATGGTAGGCGGTCTCCGCTCTTATGCGGTTACACATGTTGTCCTGGCGTTAAGATCAGCCTGAACTTGACTATACGTGGGTGAAAAGCAGTAAAAAAGTGGAAAGGAAAGACCCAGATGAGACCCAACGTCCACTTCAAAGCAGCAGCCAACTTAATGATCCATTGAACTTGCATGCAAGGCGATACTCAATTAAACAAGAAGGCTGAACGAAATTTGGGTATCACACTTGTATACCGAGCTCTAAACATCTCGAAATTGATGGTGGGTTGTCAGTGGATTTGATCATTATACCTATACTACTTAAGGAGGAAGTAAAGACCATGTATAGGTTAATACTTACTCCAAAATTCAGATTTCAATAACGTGCGGTAGAAATGAATACCTTAATTAGGATATTCTCCAACCGAATATGTTGTACGGAGGCCGGCTCATTGTTCAGCGGGTCCAATATTAAAGTGCCGAGATTTTTTGTCCTTCGTACGATACTACTTATGAGGGTTTTGCCTACCTCATAAGCAGGATCACGTGGCAGGCATAAAGCCTATTTTCATTTTTTAGATGCTGGGGAGGCTTTCAGGTGTCACATGATATTTCTTCGCAAGTTCAATAAATCTATGAAGAAAATCACAGCACAGCAGTGATCCTTGTTTTTTCATCCTTGTTGATATTCATCAATAGTGTATGCACACCGAAATTCCGGCATGTGATCCTTGTCACGGCTTTCGCTCTGCCAGCCTCCAGCCTTTCAGAAATTCACCAGGACTGGATTCTTACATAAACAATACCTTTGGTAATGCCGTTTTCTGGAGGTAGTCTGATTTCACTCCCTGCGTACCTCCGAATCAATTTACCGATCGTTCCTCCAAAAGGCACAATCAGAGGTTCCGGTAGAAACCAGAGCTTTGCCAAACTGACCAGCCAGTTTTCTCAGTTTGGCGCTCATTAACTCCACCGGGGCGGAGTATCATAAAGCAACGAGAAGAAAGACCACCTGGTAACTAACACAAAATGATCAACATTGGACATCCAGCATTTATGGCTGTTGCAAATGATCACGACCGGTCCAACAGCACTCACTTCTACCCTGGATCACTTTATTTGTAAAGAATCCACCTGGGTGAACACAAATGTTATACACCTGTAGATTTGTTGTGCGCATAGCAAGACAAAATTGCTCGTTTTTTATTGTAGGTCAACAACTGATACTTTGCGGCCACGTGGTTTCGCCAGACCGGAGTTGGGTGTCATTTTGCAATCTGTTTCGGCCCCACCCTAACAAGTGATGCCCCTCAGCTTCTTTCTCCGTGTTGCTTCGTCACTGTGAAAACAGGCAATCAATCTGGCTGTCTAAAGAAAGTGGAACACTGCCAACATTAGCTGCACTATACCTAGAGCTGAAAAACAGCCTCGGGTGCTTCCCTTCGCGTCAGAGGAGAAATCACGTCCTTGATAATCGGATTTGTGACAATCACGTGAGCTAACGAATAGCTTAGCACAATTTAAGCGAGAAAATGCAAACTGATCGATATAAGGGGGAAATCTTGCACATGAATAATACAAAATTCGGACGATCAAGTGGAACTTGCCATCAGAGAGGAAGACTTTTAAAATGTGGGTGATGATTGTGCAAGCGGATGCATGTGACCCAAGATGAGGCAAGCAAGACAACAAACCTTCCTTTTTTGTGACTGGAAACAGTTGAGAGACAGTAACTTTGTGTAGGAAGTGAGAAGACTCAGATGAATAAATTCGGGTGCAAAGAGGTCATGAAGCCTAACCCTAAAATCCTGTGTGCGAACAACTAAAAGACTGCAGGGTTTCCACTCGTGGGTATACATTTTTGAGGGGTTTTCGAAAACAGTGGCACACACCTGCTTAGGAAGGGTGCCCTTAGAGGTCGTCACAACGTATCGTCGGCACACTCTACCCTATCAGTGGACAATAATGAAAGTTTCCTTTCGAAAAGCCACTGAGCAGAGGGAGGAGGGGGAGTAAAATAAGGTAACACATTTCAATCAATTGGTAACACATTTGTTTGGTGCTGAGTCAAGCGCAACCAGGCCAATCGTCGCACAAGACCTCAGAATTTCTATCTGGGTCGTCTTGGCACGTCAGTTCTCAAACGACGATGATGACACCCAGTGGGATTCCGGCCGCCTGCAGTATCTCGGGTATATGAACGTGTGACGTTTGTATGTGTGAGCATTTGATGCTTGACCTTCATAATTACTTCCCTCTAGTTATCCGGGGTTTTTCATTTCTTTGCATTGACCATCGAATACTGTTGAAGCTCCATACTTCGTGAAATTTCCTGTTGAAACGACAGAGTTCTTGTCCATTTCATTCAAGTGGTTTGTTGTTGTGATCCGAACGTGATTATTGGGTCCAAAGCGGACGAAATGGTCTGAGAATGAAGACCTGGATTATCATATCTGAATGGCTGAAGGCGTTCATGCTTGAGCGGCGTGATTGCCCGACGCATCGTACTACAACCAAGAAACTGTCCTGGTTGTTTCGATCAGCTGATATGCCAATCAGTACTTTTACAAATGTACCCGCAGTGCAAACAAATGACAAATTATGCCCCCATACCTAATGTTCAAACAGTGCCTTATGAATACGACTGCAAAATTTGGCTGAAATACTTCTATGCCACTTACATGAGGTACGCTGTGTCCAAAAGGATGGGGTAGGATGGGTAGGCTCACTCTTTGTTAGTACCTTCATGGATAAAATTTGAAAACGAAGAGCTGTTGGAAGACACTTCAGAATTCGCCCGTTGTCAAGGGTAAGTTGATGGTTTACCCAGTTTATTGTTGAAACGAGCCATCACTCCACTCAGTACTCGTAGCACAGCTCTCAATTTCACTGTGTGAAGGTAAGCGAATGCACTACTGACCTGGAGAACCTTTACCTGCATGTAAAGTAGTGTTGGCCAAAGGACTGTATACGGATTTTCACGGTTTTATAGCTCTACACTGAAAGACCTCGTTCGCTGTTTGGTTTCACGAGCTTGAAACGGGTCCTCATTTGGAAAAACAGTTAGGTGATTTTAGAAGCCCTTCTAAGGAAGCTGGCTACCACGATCGGTTTATCTGGAGCGATTAGCAGAGCAGAAGCCAAACAGTTGCAGTGAGAACGGTCTAATGTAAACAACTTTTCTTTTCAGGGGTGACTTGGTAGCTGCTTCGTAAAGTAGACTCCTCCGGAACCGGCCAACATTGTCAGACTGCGTATACTTAGATTGTAAAATAAGGACAACCTGTCAGTACTGATATCGTTTATCTCTATTTCTTAGTTCAAGTCCGATGTTTTTAAGATACTACCTAGGTAAGCCGTATGACGGGGCAATTTCCCAAGCCTCAATTGGCTCTGAAGTCAGGACAAAATCCGGACTTGTATCTTTTCCCACCTAGTCGACCCTGGATATTTTATAAATCGCAACACAATATTTCGGTTGATGTACGAAGCTTTAAAAAACCGGTTCGGTGCGGTCAGACCACATATGTGGCCACTGGCGTCGGCCTTCTCATGCCATGACTTTGTGGTTACACGACGTTTGTTCGACCCCCTCTGATGAACTGGCCTAGCGGCGTTCATCACTTGTCTCACCAGCCGAGGTCCTTTCTGCCACATAACTCTTAGTAGCAGATGTGGTAAATGGCTTTTGTCTCCACTAGCACGAATATCTCTCCACTCCCCACATCTGCATCGTAGTAACTGGTTGACTTTTGTTACGGCTAATCCTATGTATAACCCATGTCGTCCAATGTCGACGTGGAAATGTTTCAGCAACTTAAGCATCAAGATGCAGTGTCACTTGACACTGGACACACTACGGGCATTCTGTAAAATACTATTTGGGACGTTAAATCTAATAGAGACGAATAATCACCCTGTCAGTGGAACATTTATTATCCGTATTTTCTTCATTCTGAGCTTTGTCCACAGCATCGTTTTGAGTGAGTTCTGGGGAAAACCAAACATTCGCCTCACGTGATTTGCCACTTCACCATTTTTACCACTCTGATCATTGTTTATCGATTGTAACCAGGATGATATGCGTTGACTGCTTTGATCAGTTGTATTCGTTCTATATATGGTTCAGAAAGAGTAAGAAAATTCTGAAGGTCACTCTCGCTCACCCGCTGTTATCCTCCGGGATGTAAGAGTGCTTCTTGACTTTTCAGCATTTCAACATATTAATTCAGTTTTGAAACACAGAGATGGTCCGGTTTACTGAACAACCTGTTTGCGTTCTACAGTGGTACTTGACCAAAGGTTCATGACTAGTTTCTATTCAACTGAACTTAACTTCTGTAAAGTTTTGTTAACGATTAAACAATTAGATGCCTGAAACCTGTTGGATTCGTCACCACCACTTTAGAGATACGGTGTTAGCTTTGGTGACACTATTGAGTATAAGCTGTACGTTAACAGCACTGTGGAGTGATGCCGAGACGATTGATCTTTCTATCAAGTCAGCAAACTGGTGAACAAACAAACCATATCAACAGATGTTCAACCATATTACCTCTGTTTTGCCACTAAATCTAATCAGCATCCGACTCCGTTGACCTCAATTTTATCTTCGTCCTTTTTTTCAGACACTGGTAATCATGCTTCTGTTGCAATTCCCAATACTGTCATGTCCAGCGGAGATCCTTCTCGAACTAGTGCTTCGAGAAGGTCGTGTTCCCCACAGACTTTTCGAACTCAGCAAGACATTAAACCGGAACAGCTTACCCAAGCTGGCATATCTTCTCCTGAACCGTTTTCGTCTTCGGCTTCCGTGGATGGGCTAACGCAGCCCCACCCAGACTGCTTAGCTCGCTGTAAAACAGGACAATTTCATAAATGTAGTATGCTGATGACAACGGGCGATAAGGTAGTACCTTCTACTCCGGGTGAGGGCCATCTCCGGCTTCTTGAGAAAACGCTGAACATGGGTGTGGCTAAGCTGGAAAATGAGTGTAGAACACAATGCAGTCTGCTTACAGATTCCACAACAGATCGAAATCCCCTGGTTCCAATGAGCTCACCGTACATCACCGTTATGGGCGAAGCTGCTAGTTGGCGTCATTGGACTACAGAAAATAATGGATCTAAGGGCGGAGATTTGGTCCATAATGGTCAGAACACAGTGGGATTCGAACGACAAAAGGACACAACGGACGTCGGTAAAAGCCGTCCAATTTCACCGAGTCCTGCATTATCACACAACCCTTTAGCTGAGATCGACACCATGTCCGATGGACCACTTTTGAAAAGGCGCAACCTGGCAAAACATGACCAGTTAGTGGTAGACAACGAAGAAGAGGATGAGGAGGAAATCTTAGCCCAACTGGAAACTGACGCAGAATACGGCGAGTTCGTCTCAGATAACTATAATGAACTTGAAAGGCATGAGTTAAACCGTAGTCTCAAGTCAGATAACCTTGAATGTGAATTGGGCATGGAATTTATGAGCCAATCGCCTGATAATTTCACGCATCTGTTTGGTCGGCATCGGCAACAGCATTCGTGTGTTAACAACCACAACAGATACCACACACAATCATCCCCACCACTCCTGACGGCCTGCGACCTTCCTGCAAGTGAGGGTTCTTCTCAAGCGAGTGTTGGCAGTGACAGCGGGACCGGCCAATGTATGGCCGGACAGCTGAGTGGCTGTGGTACTGGAGCAGGCACAAAACGTCGCGGGCCAAGAACCACAATCAAAGCGAAGCAGCTGGAAACTTTGAAAGCCGCCTTTGCCGCTACCCCGAAGCCCACAAGACATGTGCGTGAGACACTGGCCCAGGAGACCGGGTTGTCTATGCGTGTGATTCAGGTGAGTTCCCATACCACCTATTCTACTCCATTTGTTCTTGCTAAACTATTGAGAATTACGTCATATGTGGTAACAATGATGACAGGTGTAAAATCGTTTTAGGGACATGTTCGTAGGTTGATGACATTCACTGATCGTAACATCAAACCTCCTGAGAAACGGACAAGAATGTTCCATTCATTAGGAGACATGAACTTCTTCCCAGTTTACAATGGTATCCCTTCCTGTCAGTGCTTGCACACGCGTTTTTCCAGAAATGTACAGACCGATAACTATCGTCAATAACACTGTTGTGAGTACCACATAAAGTGAGCCGTTTTGAGGAGGAATCCCTACAGCAGAGGACGATTCATATGGTTCTAATTTTTCACTGCTACACCTGTTGTGAGGGAAAGAAAGAGCGGGAGAGAGGCACTCCAGTGATGGCCTGGTCAGCAGACATCGCTTAACCGAAGGAGGAATGGAATGGTCGATGCGTCGTATACTTCAGTAGTTTAATGAGAATACAAGACGGATTCATATGCCTGCGTGGAAATGAGGATCAGCTTTTCTCTCGTAACTAAACTTTCGAGGGTTACGGGACCGCCCATTTGAACCGGTTGGTGTGATAAATGGAAAACTGCACGACTGTTGAACCACGTGACCAGTAGTGGATAAAAATATTCATAGGCTGCACATTGGATCCAAGATGTACACTGACGCCCATAAAGAATTTTACTCGACCCAACGGATGTAATGTAGCTGCGTAGCTTCTGGCTAGCGTGCACAGTCACTTCATGGTCTACTGGTGGGTGTTTTTGCATATCAGCGGTTAGTGGTGTCTTCGCCCTCTATGACTTTTTCCCGGTTTTCTTTCGTAGGCGTTAGTAAGTACCGTTTTGTTTTCTCAAGTGGAATTCTAGCTGTCTCTCTGATACGGTTCCTCCCACTCATGTAAGGTTCTGTCATCCACGGATCCCTCATAATCCGAACTTGCCGCGCTATGGAACGTCCGACCGAAAAGTAACGTACGCAAATAAGTTCACGGTGGATTGTTTTGGTGACCCAAACTGGTAGTTTGCGAATTTTATTTAAGCCTTCGGTGCTTAGACGGTGCACTTCTCGCAAGCCCTGCTCTCTTTGCAACGAGAAAAAAACGGAGCCGGGCGTTCTGGTCCATTGATTTTGGACGCTCGCCCTCAGGCGCCTCCATACTTAGTTGGCATCATCGTATGCAGCCAGCTTACCCACCTTTATTACACGTAGTTTCGATCACGCAGTCCGAAAGTCACAGTCACGATCCTTCAAGGTGCATCTCCTAGGCGCGAACCCGTCTGAGAAACGAAAGAGATACTTAGCGAAATATACTCATTTGCAAACAAATTTGGTTTTGCGAGAGACTCACCTGGAACCCAGCTGAATCTCACGTTTATGGTGTTTTCAAGCAACTGAATGTGATGCGTCAGGCCGCCTCATGTTTCAGTTGGTACGATATTCGAGATATCGCGATACATGTTTAGACTGATGAATTTTCAGCAACCTTATGAGAGAGAGATACTTCTTTCAAGTTTTTCTTGCTCTGAAGATTCAAATTAATCTTGCGATTAAAAGAACAAACACCTATTAAATTCGAATGTTTTTATCTAGCACCAGTAGTTTCTGCTGTTTAAACCTTGCAAAAACTGGAAGTGTGAAAATGTTTACCATCTCTATATCTACCCGGCCACGAACGATCAGCTACATTGGTGGAGGAAAACACGAACAGGCAGATTTCTTAAGCTGCGTGTTTAGAACTACCACTCTGGTCGGCCCTCCCTTATGCATCTGTTTCAGCATCAAGGGCTCTCGCTGTGTCTTTTTTCTTTACCACGCCAAGTGTCTTGGAAAGTCGATTTACTTACTGGTGATATTCCCATATTCCTATGGCACATCAACACTGCCGACTAGAAACTGAGTAGATATCATACAATTAGAGTTTGCGACATCCGACCGGGTCTAACTTACTTCAGCCCTTAGCCAACTGTGACCGCATGTCTATCGCTACCAATTCACACGTGCGTCAGCAGCTATCCTTGGCAAACCGCACGTGGCCAATATGCTAATGAGAAGAACTCACCAGTTCGCGAGCCGAAGGTTAAGCTTCAGTTAACTGGAACTTCGATAGCTTGTGGTCATGGTTGAATGGGACGGCGGTGACGGCCTTCATTATGCATTATTCGATAGGTTGTCGTCAAATCACTCCGCGGATAATCCGCATTTCCAGCTCCGCCTCCTCCCAATTCACACTCACATAGAGAAATCTGACTGTGTATGTGTCCAGTTTAGTAAGCCACATGGCCTGCAAATCGATCAGTGAAAACTCAAGTCTTGAGTATCTATGGTTGCTTCTCCCTCTCCCCGAGTTGTCTCACTACTGAAAGCGGCAGGACCTCACTCACCCTTGCCGTCCAGTAGGACAAAACAAATGGGAAAACCTGGCAACAAACGGTTGTTCAACCCAGCAGTTTCTGACCTATGATTCAAGGATGATAAAAGCTGTCAGATTTTTAATGGAACTGCCCAAAGCCAATCCTCCAGCCGTCTCGTCTGCTGATACACTGGGGAGTATAACTTACACCGTCCCTTGAGATAGCTGTGGTACAACCCGGCCCTGTTCGCTCCTTCTCATTGCTTGTTCATTCACCACTTCTTGTTCACTGCGTAACTGTCTCTCGCCCTCCGGTTGCTGTCAATTCGTCCATTTAACCTTCGTTGTTGACGTTGTCTTGGGAAAAGAACAAAACATAGTGGGGAAACAAATGAAAGGTGGAGGGGTGGTGTTTTTAGTCGTAATTTGGATGAGAGAACGACTATAAGTCTTCGATCAGATTTACAGACAGATGGCAGTGACGTCTGGGATGAAATTTCACCGACCAAGTCACCCGAGTGTTTATCAATTCGAATGGTCAACAGGAAGAGGTTTGTTGAAAAGAGTGAAAACGATTTTGGAAGCTGCTCACTCACTTGATATTAGGCTGTTGTTAACGAAACACCCAACTAAATACAAGCGAAGTCTCTCTTTATGATATTCTTCTCGGCAGCCTAACTTACAGTTCAGAGTTCGGGTAGGAAATGATTCTGACGTAAACTTGATGACTTGTTTACTTGATAGGCACCAAGAAGGCCAAAACTGGCAATGGGCTGTCGGAGTGTTTTCAACAACATTATGAGTAGTGTATTCTGTCTGAACAATTTGCTGCGATATCTCGATTGTTGTCCCGAATGAAACATGAAGTAGCCTTAAAACGAGGGATTTAGCTGGAATTCATTTGAGTCTTTCGTCAAAAACCACATTCGTATGCAAATGAGTGCAGTTCGCGAATTGTGTTCAGTTTATGTTCAAGTAGAACATAAGGTTGGCTGAACCTGGGGGACTTCAAGCAAATTTTTTACACTTCTGTGCGCAAAGCATCCCCCAGTGTATCTCCATAAGTTTATTCGGTGTATCAGTCACTTGTGTGTTCCCGGTAGCTGAACGTTCTCAAAACTTCGCCCTTGGACTGGATCTCACATTACTAATTGGCGTCCAGTTCAATAATTTCAAGAGATACTTGTCACTGTTTCTCAAGCATAACCGTAGCATTCACTGTGGCATGGGATTTGCGAAAACGACCTGGAAGATCAAGGTGTTCTTTTCTTGGAAGCATTTGCTTTCGAAGGCAGTCTGTCTCTTGTACTGGGGATAGGTTTGAGACCTAGGAACCTTTGCTATCCTCTTGGAAGCATCACTGTAGCCGAAACCGCACTGCCTACAAGTTGTTAGACCCCAGGAAGATGAATTACCAGGTGGAGTAGTAGGCTGACAGAAGTTCGAACCAACATTGTATTACCCGACTGTTCCTTAAAAGTAACCCACTAAAGGAAACTTCTCAGGTAAGTGACTTTCCTAAAAACGTAAAGTTGATAGCATCGTGTGTACCAGCAGGCTCTAATAAGTTATATTTACTCAGTATTCCAGCTTTATATGCTAGTAAGAACCATGTTTCCTGTGCTGCTCATTTGTAGTGCACTTCTCATTCAGATGCCGTCTGACTCAGCACAAAACGATTCGGGCTTAGTTCCGAATCTCTGTCAACCAGTTAAGTCATACTTGAAGGTGAAGACAAACAACATAATTAAACTTGGATCGCTCCCTCCCGGCGTGTACAGAAAGTGACTTGCGCGTTCTTTTGGGGAGCTGGAAGTGCGTCTGATCTTCAACTTTGGTTGACTATTTAATTGACAAGCCTCTTATGCCTTGTTGGGTAGCCGGTTGCAGGCTGCAGTTTTAAGGTACAGGCCTAAACGTATCAGTCAGATGGCTTAACTTGCGGTCTCAGCCTAGATAACTCTCTACTTCCTCGTTGTGCTACCCAAGTGCACTTAAACCCTCCAAATGAGCCAACTACTGATACGCAAAGGGAAATGTAAGCGCTTGTTTAATCTAGAATGAAGGCTGTGTTAGCCAGTTCCGCGTGCCACCGGTTGAATTGTCCCCCAGATGGTCAGTGTACCTGCCGGAATGGTAGGTCACACACGGTAAGCAAACTGCTACGCGCTCCAGTGAAGAAATACCGAGTGAAGAAAATGTGAGAACACGAGAACCTGGTGCAGGGTGCAGGCTCAACATCTACCCTCTGGAAGCACTTTCCAATGCAGTGGCCATCCAGGGGTGGAAAACCCTATGATGGCATGAAACCTCATTTATGAGGCATTCCAGTGTTGAATGTAAAACCGCACGGCACCGGTCTATGCCAATACTTAGCTCCCTGAGGGCCATTCTTAGCCCAAACCTGAAGAGAGATAGATTAGGTCAGCCTTCTATTATTCTCCCCAAGTGGAATCAGCCCGGCTATTTCTCCCGGACATCCAGATTTGCGGCTATTTGTGCTTACCAAGATGAGCTCCTGCTTGCAGTCTTTCACTTGTTCCGTGGTACAGCGTCATCGAATGCTGTTAGATCAACAGTGTGGCGATGACTCAAGCAGTAGCTGTACGCATAATGGGCTTCGCTCATCTTACTGGCTTCACGCGTGTATACACATAAGTTTGATGTAATGTAACCTCCGTCTTGAATGGATACATCTCTCCTCTTTCGCAGTACACTTCCGTTCACCCCTCCACTTCGTCGGACGTCGTGAAGACAGGTGAATAGCCTATCGTTTTTCAGTGAGAACGTGAAATTAAAAAAAACACGGAAATTCCCTCATCTACTCTATTTTAAAACACCCATCATCGTTTGAATCATTCCCTCGTTCATATACCCGCTTACACAATCCGATCAAATCCTAACCAAAAAAACTTTTGGAAGCCTTCTGGTTCGCTTCGGACACTTTTCCCTACAACACTGGACGAAAATTGGCCAACTGCTCCGTCTGTCTCTCTATTCTCCCCACGTACAGTCTCTAGGGGCTAATTTTATTTACACTTTGAGGTGAAACATTCTCTGATCACTTTATACTTACGCGCTGCGCGCTGCGCGCTCACACGCATACGCACACACACACACACACGGAAGACGAGCTCGCAGAAATGTTTCGGAAGCAACTCGAAATCACACAAACACAATGATAAACAAATAAAAAACGTCAAGAACCTGTGTTCAGGTGCGCTTGATGTCGGTGTGCTTGTGTTGTCCGTACAATTCGAGTAGCGACAGACACAAGTAGAGTAGTTTCATGGCTGGCTGAGACAGGCCAGACCCATCTGACGCGCCGCCGCAGGCGAAATACTAACTACTTCGTCTATAACATTAGCCGCAACTCTTTTGTGTTATAAAAATCGAATTTAAGCCCAAGTGTAGGTGAGAGGGGTGGATGTGTACACAAAACCAATTTCAACTACCGAATGATACGATCTGTCCAACGTGGGTCGAGGACAGACAAATGTTGAATGATGATGATAACAATATAGGACTCAAGGGCGATCTTGTTTGTGGACAATTTGGCGTAGTAAAGCTCTTCCAATGTGAGCGGGATTCTTACAAGAAGAAATATATCACCTTGAAAGATGATAAACAGAAAGCTGAGATGGGCTTATCATCGTGTAGAGGGCTTTCAGACTCATAGATACTCTAATTGAACAAAAAGTATCTTCCTTCATCTTCAAAAAGAACAGTCGAATGCAGTGTGAGAAACACATTTGTATCAGCCTGGTATCAGCCTGGAGCAATAAAGGGTTCTTCTGGTTTTATCCTGTGTAGGTTGTTGGAGCACCAGGAGAGAGATATCCTTCAGAATCCTTTTGGGTCCGGTTTGGCAGAAGAGTGCGTTGACCATAAAATCACACTCCGACGACTACTAAACGGTATCACGATTAGCGCTGGTCATCTCGTTCGACTTAGAAGCTGCCCGTTGAGCAACAGGCATTGTAGAGGTGTTCACCGAGCAATAATGTTTTATAGCTAGAATGTTGGTCTTACCAAAGCGTTGTATGTCAGACCTCGCTGCACACACTCTCTAGTGCCTAGCCCTAGGACGTTGGATTCTTGACATGGAGTTCGCGGACGATATAGCTGTTCTTGGATCTAACCGTACGCAAGTGCAGGCAGTAGTGAATAACCGAAATCACTCCGCCGAATGACTTGGTATGCGCTTCACGCCCGCAATATTTAGACGGCTGCTGCGATACCCGTTGGGACAAACCCCCTCCAAATGTCTTTAAATCAGCCAATTGATGTCGTCGTCCAGTTCATCCACCTAAGCGATTGCTTTGGTCCCGATTGTCCAGCCAGAGGCGATGTTGCATTTCTAAGTGGGATGTCTACGGTAGCGTCCATGGCCTGTCAAGGACAGAGTCTGTAGTGGTGAGGTTGACTTTGTACTTCTAAATGTCACAGGAACCAAGCCTTCGACAGAGCAGGAGACCACTCTGTATTAGCCGGACACAGTCCAACCTGTACGCGCTCATAACTGGATCGGTACTTCAGCTTTTCGAGTTGTACTCTTCAGTAGGCATTGCTGTCATCCTTTGTATGTTGAAGAACAAGACTATGGCAGGTGAACCCGTTGCACGATATGCACACAATTTCTGGGTGACGATGGGATCATCATCTGGCTGAACAACAGTTGAGTCGAGGAATGACAAAAGCCATGACAGTGCAGGTCCCAGTCAGTTTACTGCATCCTGTATATGTCCATCACAAGAAATTCGGTAATACAGTATCGTCTGTGTTAAGCAAAGGTCGGTAAGGATAGGGATAGTGAGTCAACTGCGGCATCGCAACGGACACCGCCTACCCCGAGCACTCTCTGGTGGCAATGAAGGTACCGACTCCTGATTCTTCTCAAGAATAGTCCGCTTATTGGCTTCTTGAATTCCTCCCCAGTTCCTCACTCACAGCTTCCTAACAATCGAACCTCCCTCCTTGTCTACTGATCTCGAATAATTTAATATCCTGTCTTTTAGTGGAACCATTCACTTATACGTTGAAGACCTGAGGCATGTCGTCTCAAAGAAGCTGGACCTTACTGTAGCGTGACCGCTAGTGTACTTCTCTGAATCGCTGTGCTATACCACAAGATTTAATAATGACATGGAAGAAGCGAGTTTTGTGTAAGTTAAGCTTAGATCCAGACGGAAAATTTGGTTGCATTAGGATTTTGCGTAGGAAAGGACGACGACCGCAGGGTTGCTCAACTCTGAAGAAGGAAGGATTTGGTCTAAGGGTCATGAGCGAGAGGAATTTTGATGTAAATGTGATTGACTCTTGTATGCGGTCCTTCATTCCTAGTTCGTTCAGTTGTGTGCCGTGCGCAAATGCGGTGCCTGCAACTGAAACACGCCTTGAAAAACCTCACAGGGAATCGACTTGAAGTCCCTTGCGATCAGAAGGTCCGTGTATAGGACTCTGGCTGCCTCATAAAAGGCCTACGGTAAAATGTGGCCGGTCCCTTGAAGAGCTATCCGAGAGAGTCCACAAACGTAAGGGAGTGGGGATGAGTGTATCAGTATGGATGAAATTTCGCCAACTCGGATTCATCTGACATCGTTTCCGAGCCCCTGAGGAGAAGTGAGTAGTGGTGTCTGACGTGGTAGCACGAGTTATAACGGATGCTGCTAATACTGACGCATACGGAATCCAGGAATGTCTTCGGTTTGTGTGGTGAAAACACGGCGGACGCTGAATTTTACCATTCAGGTGATGGTAGTGTGTGTTGAGAGACCGGCTGTTTTCGTTAACAACACTTTCGTCCGCTTCCGTCCTAGCAGGACGAGACATCATGTCAGTGCCGGAGACCCTAATACTCGCTGCTCAATTGAACGAACGAATAACATTGATTAAAGCGAGCAGTCTTGTCCGCATGTGATTGCTTTCTGAGTAGCAAAGCCACCCCTTTTCCGAAAAGCCGGTTCATTCTCGCTGACGACCCTTAGCGATATGCATCGCACGAGTCTCCCAGGGCAAGTGACGAGCCACGGAAGTTCAGGATAAGAGTTTGGATACTGCTGTTTAACTACGGATGGCTGATCAGCGGTTTAATTGAATGGTGCTAGAAGAGGGTAAGCGTAAGCCAAACAAGAAAACTGACCAAATACACTCATTTGCATATCAATTTAGTCTTCACGGGAAACTCACCTGAAACCAAGCTGAATCGCTCTTTTGCGATATCCTTCTTCAACTGAATATACCGCACCAGGCCGCCTCATGTTTCACTTGGTACGATATTCGAGATATCGCAGTACATTGTATACATGTAACACATTATTCATAAGGTTGCTTAAAACTCCGTGACCGGTTTCGCCCTTCTGTTTCGGGCTCATCAGGTAGGCGCAGTCCCCGATTTGCTGTCGAATTTCGTGAAAATTGGGTACAAGTAGAACCGGTCGTCGAGCTATTTTCAGAACCTTATGAGTAGTGAGTTGCGTCTAGGGTATAGTGATATTCATCTCCCTACCATTAGATTAGCACTGTCGGATGGATATTAGCTCGACAAATGCGATAAGTCAAGTTCGCATAAACTGCAAATGATTTATTGTGGGGGTTTGTGGGTAGCATTCACATCAAACTCGTCCAAACAGTCTTCCTTCTTCCCCGGCGCAATTATTTTGGTGAGTTCACACCAAATAGGGAAAGCACTGGACTCGCACTGGACTCTCTTATTGAGGTTCATCATTAGTGCATATCCTCGGCCATATCGGGGTTCGAACTCCGGATGTCTGACATTCGAAGCGGTCTCTTTGAAAGACAGAAAGATGTAGACCGGTTTCTTCTCACGATGCCAATTTCTGTCTGGGCTTTATCAACTGTATGTTTTTTGTACGAAGCGCATTGGGCTATAATGTTCTCCAGTCACTTCAGTTCAGCTTTTGTGGCAAATTCCCGAGAAAATTCCAATTGTTATATGGCACAACGAAGCTCTCGGAATGCGTGTACTGTACACCTCTATGAGTTTCTTCTAGTCGTTTCGAATTCAATTCGGGCTCTAGAGTAAGCTTGATGTTTGGGTGGGCTTGTTCGAATCCGTCTCATTGCGAAGGCGATTGCGTCATCGACACAGCACCTACAAGTGACGACGTGTCCCAGGTTAGAATTCAGCTGACGTTCTTCAAGCTTGTTGATGAATACGTCAGATGATAATAGGCTAGTAATGGGTCAGTTGTAAAATCTCAAAAGGCTGGGTAGAACTAATGGGACAGTTGATCAGACGGACTGTGTTACCAAGAGCTCAGCAACAATTCTAATACAATACTACCTTCTATAAGGGGATGCCCACGTCAATAAGATAGCTTTGGCAGCAAGGTATTTTTCAGGGTAAAAAACCTGGGACCTGGGAGAAGACACTCCTTTTCTGTAAATGGCATATTTACCTTCTAAAGAAAAGAGATAACAGTGTGCCTGCCATCGATCATTAACGCAAATATGCTAGCCGGCCGTCGTGTCAAGCTGTCGGATACATAAGTCTTAGTGATATATTACTCCGCAATATTATCACATATCCCGACCTCACTTTACCGGTGAACCAATCCAGCCAGGTAAAACACCAACTAGAGGTAATAGAGAAAGATCTTCGGATGAGAACGCAAGATGTCTCATCGATTACCGTCGTTTTTTTGTAAAGACATGAACTGGAAGATGGGAAGCAAGTTCGCCAATAAAAATCAGCAATCGCTTTGAAAGTTCGGGATATTCACACCAGAAATTTAAACAGTTATGTTGCGTAGTTGTCAAATCTCCCTAGAGCTTCCTGATATAGCTAAAATTTCATTGGCGAGTAGTGGAGAGCGTTTGTTTCGGTTCTTCTCAGTCACCCAATCCACAAAAAGACAGCTTCGTCGACGAGACGTTTTGATTCCGTTCAACAATTTCCCTAGAGAAAAGGAAAAAAACGGTAGTAAGGAGCTGGCAACCCAAAGTTACGGGTGTTTTGTCTGCGTATACCCGCAGACGACTTATTTCAAGTTAAGTCAGGAATCGCTTTACTTACCCTATAAGGCGAATTCTAGTGAAGGGTGGGCATGTAACTTCTACAGTGGATTTAGTGAGATTTAGTCAGGAGGAAGCAAACTAACCAGGAGGCGCTCCAGAAATGCACCATACAATTAGTCGTGGCTAATAAAATGACTGGAAACGCCAGACAGTTGTTTCTAATTTGGTCGTATTCTGGGATTGTATACAGCTTTAGGTGGAATAAAGTGAGGAGCATGCCGGCCACCCGATAAGGTATGATTACTAAAAGGTTGTAGCAGTTTGGGAATTATCAGCTTATAAACAAGATGCTAACCTCGGAAGGCAGAACAGTGTACTCCACAATCCCCGAAGTGTGTATTGCAACTTGGTTGCAGTGCTCAAGCAAATAAGCGGAGTTGTTGGCTAGAAACATCCAAAAATCTCGCTTTTTTCGTTCTTGGAATCTTTCGCGATTCCCTCTGGTCAGTCCATGGATGTTTGGTTCACATAGCTACGGAGACAATCTGAACGAATGCGGAGATGGGCTGAGAAGTAGGTAAGCAGGGGCAGTTTCATCTGGGTAGGTTCCTTAGGATCACGCAGCCAAAGTAAGTTCACGGTGTGGATACATCCCTTGAACGGTATTTTCAACCGGCGAAATGAAGCTGGTGTTAACGGGAAATTCAGCTGAATTCCATCAAAGTCTATTGTTCATGATTTTCTTCGACTGGGTATGCTGCAAAGAGGCCGCCTCATATATCAGCTGGTACAGTATTCGGCCCAATAGCATAAAGGAGAAGAGCGGCTGGGATTCATATTAATTGCCTTTTAGCGCTAAGTAAATCTGAAGACGGGTGTGTATTTCGCCAATTGCGTAAAATTTGGTGTTCAGTTGATGGAAACTCGGGGACCGCGCCTATCTGATAGACCCGAAACAGAAGGGCGAAACCGGTCGTGAGCGGTCGAAGAGTTTTCAACAGCCTTACAAAAAATCCTTTTAGCCCATACATTCGATATTTCGTTTTGCAAACGACCGACAGCATTGACAAAAGATGAAACAATGTGATATGTCCAATCAGCCGTAGCAAATATAGGGTCCCATATTGGGAAGTCAGAAGAAATTATACAAGTGGATGAAAGTACACGATGCGGCCATCATGAGACATGACAATCCATCCTTGACCTTTATAAACGGAGACCAAGCAGGTAACAAATTTGGTCTGAATAATCTAAAAATCTTGGTACGTGAAAACACAAGAAAGGGAAGGAAGTTTTTAGAAGCTTGATAATTCACGGCCGACCTTATCAACCGGTACGTCCCGCTGGACTCAGGCCTTGTCCCACTGCGCACAAAGGAGTAATGAATCAACTGGAATGCTCAAGTGGTGCCGAGTTTTAGATTAAAAAGTAAGAAGACAGGAATTTCCTGAAGTCATTTCAGCAAGTTCACAGCGTGGATTCCATAGCCGTCAAGGACAGCTCACACAAGTCATAGCCGACTGGGACCGAGAAGGGTCAATACACAGAGTGGCGAACCACTTTCAGCAGGCGTGTGAATAGGGTTAGATGGAATATCCATCAACTGAATAGAAAAATTCATCATCTTTTTCAAAAAATCAAGTCAAGTAAGATTTTATAGCCAAATTCTGTTGATTCTGGAGTATCTATTGCAACAAATGCATTGGTTAGAAAATACCCGGCAGTATATTTCATGCAATCCCCAGGGGAGAAGCGAACCTACAACCTTGTGTATATAAATTGAACATTTCACTGTCCAGCTAAAGGCGGTTAACCAGATGCCTCTTTAATATGAATCCTGGGTCAACATGTTACGCAAGACAGTCGTTGAGAATACTTCGATATCTTGAATGTGGGCACAGATGAAACCGCGGATGGCTTTTGCACTGCGCATTCATTTCATGCCAATACCAGTTCAGCAAAAGACTTCGCGTACATTTAGGAAAAGTTCTTGGTGGCCTTTGGGAAAGCAAATCCGTCTCGGTCACGTGCACTACTGTAGCACCTGGGTGTATTCCACCGTCTGACAAGCTACTCGTCGTACGGCCAACATGAGATGGATGATCGACACGAGTAGACAAAGGAGTAAGTGACGCAGAAGCCAGGGGTAGATTTTTGCATTTTGTCTTCGAGTTGAAATCCGACAGCAGAGCGGGGACTGAAGGTGAAGATGCCAAAGTTGGTTAGAACCACAGATCTTCCGGTCAATATGTTCGCGCTTAAACAATCATCTATCTCCAGCTCAGCTCCACCACTTCAGGTGAGGATCGATCTCGAGTTTCGAGTATTTTGGAGCTATTCTGGATAAACAGTCAAAATAGTCCGGGTTTTTGTCGCCGTTCGATATTGCGATAGTGACTTACTGAAATGCAGTTAGAAATAAACAGAGCTTCCAATGGGATTGTTTGAAAAACGAGACCTGAAAGGAAGCCCGTTAGGCCACCGGGCAATTCAAGCAGTTTATTTTGAAGCGGCCACAGGACCTATGTTTACAACCGGAAGTGTTGCATCTGGATTGCGCCTTATTTGTACCACCGGATGGACTCGACAGCAATGATATTTTGTTTGGCAAGTTCTTGTGTAATGCTTCACCACCAGATACACCAATGTTAAGTCCTATGCATTGGTTCCGGAGAAAGTTGAACCCCACTAGAGGTTAAAATGTCCCTCCCCTGGTTGCAGCTCGGACGGTTTCTGAAGTTGGACGTTTTACAGTTATATTTTCTCGAAAATCCATTCTCTCGGAAATAGCGAGATAACTAAGGGCCTGCAGCGTTTGAGTCCGCAAAAGCTGAGTATAGCTCGCAGATTTGTTTACGTGGCCTTTAGACCAATGCTACTGACCCAAGAACCGCATAACAATTTGAGAGATACAACCCTAACTTATTACTCATAAGGTTCAAGTAGAGTATAAGCTTGAAAGAAACTCGGAGACTGTGCCTACCTGATAAGCCCAAAACAGAAGGGCGAAACCGGCCGTGTGCTATCGAAGAGTTTTCAGCAACCTTATGAGTAGTGTATTACGTCTATACAGTGTATTGAGTGCATCTTGAGTGTCATGCCAACTGAAGCATGAGGCTGCCTGGTGCAGCACATTCAGTCGAAGAACATCACATACGAGAGATTCAGCTGGGTTTCAGGTGAGTCTCCCGTGAAAACCAAATTGGCTTGTTTTTATCGAGATTGGTGGATAATTTACACACTTTTTCTTCACCCTTGTCAGTGGTAGTTTGGTTTGATGTAATTTTGTTTGGGGTAGTATGTTGAGGGCCAGTAACTACTAGTCCAAGGGCAAGTGTTCGGAGTGGATTATACTACTGAAAAAATTGTTCTGGGAATAAACCTCCCGATAGGTTGATTTTCATTTGTATTACGAGAGGCACTGGCTGATACCCCATAACAGTACCTGTGGGCTTTTTGGTAATTTTACAGTAAGGATAGAAGGATCTGTCTGAGACATCAAAATTCGTCCGATTAACTGCTCCGTTTCTGGCCGATTTTGGTATTGACATAAAAGAGTAGAAAACAAATCTGCATTTGGCTGTCGATCAGCTTTCATCAGCCCCAGTGGCAGCATCCTATCGAGTGCATAAATCATTTTTTTTTACTAAAAAAGAACATTTCTCTTGAAAGAGAAGTCCAATTTCTCATCATGTCGTCATTTTGAAATGCAATGCCAGCTATCAATCTCACATAATTCTCTAGAGCATTTTGACAAGCCTTGAAATGAATTCGAGCATTAACGCAGTAACGCACACACCAGCTTACATACACACTCAACAGTTCCTTTATCTCAACGGGTCAGTTTGTCAATTCGTCATTGGACGGCGTTCACTGACTGTCCTAAGACCGAGTTGACATGAAATCCCGTTCGGTTGCCAGTGTTTTGTATTTCCGTTACCGGTTAATCCCGCTTCATCGGAAAACGATCGGACAGAGCTAGCCTGCTCCCTGCTCACCGCGCGCGCGCGCGCGCATCCGAGCTAGGATGACTAGCTTACTGATGCTTGAATGCGTTGAGCTGATAAGCCGTTTTTCTCTCTACTTATTTATTTATCTCGCTGTCTCTGCTGAGTGGTTAGCTTCACCCCTGATCAGGACTGTATTCACCGTGTGCCATAGCTGTTCCATACAAGTAAACACAACACACGCATGTTTGCGGCCTGCAATAGGCGTTGAGTTGACGGGTTAGCTACACTCGCTCACACTCGTTGCATGTGAGTATTCTGAGTTGTATCCCATCCCAAAGGTCTGTGAATGTGGCGATAAATCTCGCTCTCTAGCATGCAGCAGATCACCCCGGTTTAGGTGGCATTTTTGTTTTCATTGAGCATTTCATTTCAACCACACACATACATGTACACAATCACACACGCACACACACATGCACACAACCACCCACCTAAATCGTCGTAATGCAAGTTTCCAAATCTTGATTGTGCGCGTTCTCCTCCGCTGAACATAACCGTAACACAAATCCAGGACAGAGCCTTATCGTGGCTTGTTGTTTGTTGCTTCAGCTGTACCCACATCCTCACAACGCCACACACACGAACACAGAGACGGTCAGTGGACTCAACTGGACTGTGAATGTCGTCGAGTTTGTAGCGTTAAGCCTTTCGCGCTCTCCGGGGGCTTAACGTATTTGTGCAGTGTGAAAATCCGTGCGCTTGCTCCTCCAGGATTCATCACCTCCACCTAAGCAGCAAGCGGTGTGGGCAATATGAGTGTGCCTCAGACCCGTCGATGCGACAAAAGAATTCAATGTGGAAAGTTGAGGAAAAAATGATTTAGCGCTAAACATTGAAAAGTTTTATACACCGGTAGAGAATTGTGACAAATTAATTTTCAGTCAAACCCTTGTTTGACTGCTAGACAGGCATCTAGGATCTTGTTTTCAGTTAATATATTCGACTTATCTCCAGGTCAGATGCGACACACACCTGTTGACTTTTCCTGCGGTCATAGTTATGTGGGTTTTCGAGTGGTTTCTAAAGGAGTTCTGTCGTATTTCTGGACGAAATGCTTTTACAACCATCCCACGTTTTCTAATTGTGTCCCAGTTCCCTCATAATGGGGTCGTAAAAGTTGAACTCCGTGTTATTCGTGTTGACCGTTTCCTCAGACTTTGAAAGTTAAAACTTACCATTCTGCCATCCACACAGGGTTTCCCAAATAAACGGTAACAAGGGCGCACCTGGCCCAATCACGAAGGGTTCCGTCATAGTAAGGACGCCGCTCACTGGATCAAGGTTGCTAGATCCGTCAACCTAGAACAGCATGAATTCTGTATGGCCTTCGAATTTATAGATGCAGACAGTTTCGAAACGCCATGCTGCTTGGACCTGTCAGCCGGATCAGGTCGGTGCCTACCAAAGCTTTTCTTAAATTCAAGAGATCTGATAGGGATGCCGTTCATATCCAGTCCTCTTCATTTACGATATCGACTGGTTAGCGAACAGTAGCCTCAAAAAGTACCAAGACCTGCACATGTTGCGACAGATTTCCGAACATTGGGAACTTAGTGTTTCGCTGATATCAATCGCCTTGGAGACAGTCAGGCTAAGCGGCGATCTGCTGTAGCCGCAAGAGATGAAGTGCAGTAGGCTTTGAAACAAATGCTCCAGGGATGAAGTTCTGCACTTCCATTCCAGCGCTCAAAATGAAAGCAAAAACATTTCGCTTCTTAAATTCTACCGAATTGCCAAGCCGAAAATGAAATAAAGACGCAGGTTGACAGACTCATAGTGACGTTGGTTAGATATGCCTCATTACTCGTAGTTGAAGACATTCTCGGAAGTAAAGGCCGAACTTACAAAGCCACCATTTGTTCTGTTTCGCCTTATGGGCGCGAGGCTATTCAGAAATTAAAGGCTTCCGACCACTGGAATCCGAGGCATGGTAAACTAAAGAAATCTTGAACGCAACAGTTCAACAACACCGTTGTGGCGAATCACTCACCATACGTGTACAGCAACCGTGAACCCACCGTACGGAGTTGTTCACTTGAGGAGATGGCCTGGCACTACGGCAGTGAACGCTGAACACTCAAACCGCTTCTGCCTACAAATTCACTGAGAGAGTCAAAGCTGAATTGTAATGGGTGCGGAAGTTGTTGCGATAGGTGGTTGCACTTTAGGACATCACTCAAATCACCCGTCCCATAACTTCAACAGGTACTTGCAAACGGATGGTACAGTTAGCTGGCGAATGAGAATCCACGGATTCACAGTTGCTCAATGGTTGGTGTGATTCACGCTGGAGGATTCCACACACGGGTGACGTGGTTGTTTTAGGCTCTTTGGCGCAGACCCCTCGCAATATGTAGAGGTTTTGAAACGTTTCGAATTCGAGCCGCGGCTGTCCTTTGCTTTTTTGCCTCTCTCTGGTAGCACGTTCAGCTTTAACCTGACCACATTAGGTAGAATACATCATTCTGATTTAGTGCCAAGGTCTCATGAAACCTTCCCAGATAAAAACTGAACTGAAGAACATACAATTTCACTCATTTGTCAAGCGTTTTCAAACGGTTCTCCATGTTTACCATGCAGGTATGGTTCCAGAACCGACGAAGTAAAGAAAGACGCATGAAGCAACTGAACGCACTCGGTCCCCGACGGTCTTTCTACCGAAACCCTCGACGTCTTCGTGGAATTCGTGCTTCTTTGGGTTCGGCAGAGTTAAACAACGAAGCCGCACTGGAGTTAATAACAAACCCGACCTATCATGGATACTTGGTTGAAAATAATCCGGTAGGTTGAGAAAGTCGGGACTGATTTCAAGTAGTTATGCTTAGTTTAACCCATCATAAGAGAGTATGAAGAGCATTCCACGACTTCAGTTATGGCTACATTTATTGGGCGAACGGAAATCCTCTGCCGAATCTGAAGTTCTAGTGCTTAGGATCAGGGTCCACGACATTAAATACCTTGCCAGGAAACCACGGAGCTCTTTAGTGATTCTGATACTCATCAAGAAATGCCAATACCAAGTATGACGGCAAAAAGCATGGTTGAGTTGACTCAAGTGTTCTCGATGGTTATCATCGTAGCATGCACTAGTTTACTTTTCTGGTGGAATTTGCGTCTCTTTTCAGCAACTCAGGCCTACTACTTATTTTTCACTGTTAATTACTTTGACGTAATGGTGGAGAGGTTTTGGTAATGGTCTCACTTGGATTTGTTTTTTGTGGTTCACCAGAAAATTCGGTTACTAGTGGCACTGAGTTCGACAACTTTGAAGCCGAAAATATTTGAGAGTTACACTGTGTGATGCCATCGGACTTCAATTAAGACCACGAATTGCTGACCAGATCTGTATGCATGGGCAGTAAACAACTTACTCGGCCTTTGCGGCTTCCGATCAAACCTTATATAATATAT
>SJOL01008913.1:414753-433607 GCA_004794785.1 Opisthorchis felineus | reverse complement strand
TATATATATATATATAAACCAGAGGAAGAGGTATCGAAAAGTTTGTCTTCTCTCACACGTTTCCTTTATACAACGAGGAGAACGAATTGGGCAGTTTGGCTGCTCACAGTCAACGGGGCTCACAGGAAAGTTCACGGGTGATCATATCTGGTTAGGTCATTGGTCTGGTCACAGATGGCTAGGGGCCAATCGTTTTCAGCCGGGAACTTGAGTTGTAATCAAATTATAGCGTGATGGGGAGATCCGTGTCCGTGTTCGTTAGCACAATTTCCGCTTGACGTTGGGTATCATTTAGCAAATAATTGTGCAATCAATTCGGTGAAAACATGATGTTCGAGCTCAGCAGTTAGTTGTGAAGTTTCGGTAACTTAGGTCTTTCACTGATATTCCACCAGTTGTTTCTGATACGAATATTTTTCCGCACCGTTCCTTCTTTAATTACTAGGACTTTTACAACGTGATCGCCGCAGCAGTGGCTGTATCGTTCAACTCATCCGGGCCGATTCCATTGGCTTCAGTGAATTACCATACAGCCCATGACTCCGGTCCCATTCCATGTGAGCTACGCTCAAACAGCGTTGAGATGCAGGCCTTTCGTCCTTCACCCCTTGAGCAATTTGGACACTCTCACCTTCCCGGAAGTTACTCAGTGCCTCCGCTACCTCCGTTTCTTCAGCCTCCTAACTGCTCGCCCTATGGAACTGGCAATTTTTTACCCACTCCTTTTGCAAACGTCTCAGGACGTTCCGAAAACAACAACAACGACTTACGCTACCCAATGCCAATCTGTCTACCTCAAGTTCACACAGCAACCAGCTCACAATCTTCGACAATTTGTAAACTTCCTGCTTTTGGTCGTTCAGCTTCTCCCGCTCTGGCTCTTGCCAGTTGTCCGAACGTGCTGGGCTCTCAGGTATACCAGTCAGATTTACCAGGTGCACTGATCTCACCAGTATTCATGAACACATCACATCCCCTACCACCCATGCTTAGTGGTCGTCCTAACAACGGCACTAATATTTGTAGTCCAGTACCGATGCTTTGAGACCTACTTTTAGTGTTGGATACCCCATCCATTTCCCTCACTTACCGTTCGAAAACGGGATGTTTCTATTCCAACATCAGGACTTTTGCGGTACTCACCGCACAACCGAATCCACACACAGCTTAGTCTCGATTTTCACTGTATCATATGCGCAATCTCGAAGATGTTTATAAATACCACCCCCTCCATTGCCAATGTACATACAATGATTTGGTTTTGAAAACATTTGTCCCCTGGTAATCTTATGACCATAATAGTGCCTTTTTTCTCATCCTACCCACACAAGAAACTAGGAGGCAGCAGTTCTTGTGCGAATGAAGACTACTCACTCAACTGGTTTGCTTGGTTCTTGCTAGTGCGTCCAATTCTTTGGGAATCCGAGTACTTTGAACTCTCTGCAAACCTTCTTGCTCCTCATAAAGAATTTCGCCACTCCTGTTGCCTACTAGAAGCCGTCGAATATCCACATGAGTTTAAGTAGACATCAGCAAAGAACTAGCGGACAGGTGCTGCGTCTCAGGTTATACTATATACTACTAATACCACCATAGTTACAACATAACAATTCAACATACCAGGCTACCTTGGCGCTATGACAACTTCATGTTTGGGTCTCACATTCCCGAAGCGAAGTCAGCCTACATTTTTTCGGTTGTCCTGAATCTAGTACTTACCTATGTGGCGTTATATATGTCATATATATATATATATATATATATGTATATAACAAATAGGTAATTACTAGATTCAAGTTATCTCGTAATGTCGCCTTAGGAAAATGGGTCTTCATGACGAATCAACTTTGAGTTGAATGAAGTTCATTGGAATTTGATGGCTTGCACAATCCTCATCAGTGTGTGTACCCCACTGGTCATGTTAGTCGTTACTGTTGTGAACTGGTATCATTGAAAAAAAACGATTGCAAATTTAGTTACGAGAACGGGTTGCCCCGCGTTCTTGACACTCAACATCGCTTGTTATTATTTGCTAAAAGTCAAGCAGGAGATAAATCAGAATCCACGCTTGGGACAAAGTTGGTTCTCGCTCTCCTGCGAACCAGATGTAATTAGTTTATCCGAAATTAAAAAAGCTAATTTCCTACCCTTTTTCCCATTTTTATCCACATCATTTGCTGAAGAAAGCATAGCGGCCTTTCAACCACTGGTAGGTATATGATGATGGGTTGAACTGAGTTGAGTTGAGTTGAACTGTTGTTTAGAGTAGAAATTGAAATTGGCTTTTGCACGTTTCATAATTGAAACAGTAGATGAACAGGGAACTCTTCTGTGATCTTGTCATCTTCTTGTCGCGGTGGTTTTTAGCATCACTCACGCCTCGTACGAACCGGGACAGTAACGCGCGTATGCGTATCGACTATTCATAGTTGCTCGTTCATTGACAATAGGCGCGTTGTCTTTTAACTTGGGCAGATGAGTCAGGCTTTGCTAGGAACTATGTCTGGTACTCTGCAAGAGTTAAGCCTGAAATCAACGCAAGAGCGTTGAAGTCGACAGTCTGCTCACCTCGAAACGTTCACGTCCACCCTCGTTTCGAATGAAATGGACCACAGTGTGTCCAGTAGTCTCACGGTGAAATTTGGGAACGTTATATTGAATATTGGAAAGTGGTCCTTCTGTAGAAATGGAGCCAAATGTACATACTGTCTCTTTCAGTGTAGAATGGCTTGGAAGTTTGCTAACTTGAAGTTGCAGCATGAGAGGGGGTACTTCGGCAACCTGTCGTGAGTGTTGCATCGACCAAGAATACGTGACACTCTGTATGGGGTTATTGGGAATTCTTGAACATCTGATACCAGCTTTAGGAGTTGGCTGGAAACATCAGTCAGATGACATCGGGCTGCAGTGACTTCGGATAATTGTACAGTATTCTTCTGTTACTGGTGCAATTCCCAAAGCAAGTGCCCTGCCGCAGTCCCAGTCCACAGACGGTCTCATATTCGTTTCACCAACCACATTTGATGCATTCCTGATCAGCCCGAAGGTGAACCTGTCAGGTGAGTAAAAATCTGTCACTGGATGGAAGGAAGGACGAACAAATATGAACTATATATGCGCACAAGCACAGAGTCCTCAAGAGGAGTGAGAAATTTCATGATAACTCAAATCAAGGTGTCCATTTGCAAGGTCAGAATAGGGTTGCTTACTTCACTGGAGGCCTTCTATAACCATATCAGGCCAGAAAACACGTATGTTCGAATCAGGCTCCTTGCAACAAACCTAGCAGGGTCCATCCACTGCTTTCTTTATTAACTGCAAGCCGGATTATTGCGTCCTCTAGCTCCATTGTTTTACTTCATATAGTATCAAGGCTTTCCATCGATCCGTCCGTGTTTTGGAGCATGAAAGAGAAGTCCCTTGTTCCTCTGAGCAACAGCACTAGCTAGACTCGTGGTAATTCAGTGGACAACGTGTGTGCTAAGTATATCACAGTTCAGGGTTCTTCATCTCTTGGGTTGCCTTTGATGACATATTGTTCACTGCTTCACGATTAGATGAATTTCTGTGTCATACACTCCGAACCAGCTAGCCGGATCTTAGATGGGCGCGCCTGTGTAATTTTGTCAAAGAACTAGCCAGCGGATTTTACCCTGGATACTGCTAAGTGTCAGGACTACGGGAATTAAACAAAGAGTCCTATGTCATATGGGATTCTGAGCATACGTGATGCAAACGAAGAGGTACGTGCTTTGTGAGTAGGTTGAACTCACAACAATGTGCTCATCGAAAGTGTCTAACAAGGGAGCTACAGCGGTATGGTGCTAGGGGTCACAGATTTCAGTCCCATCCGGACAGCTCTACCATTTTGTTTTCATCACGTCTAATTGGTACTGAATAACTGACTCTCCAGTTTATTCACTTGCATTTGTCAGGAGAATTGTAGTAATTGACTTTTACGATTGGGTGTGACGTGGTTGTGTTCCGTGCAGAAAACATGGTCGAATGTTAGACGGCCGAGTCCCTGACACGCATCAGATTCCTGGTCTTCATCCATGGACTCTTACCAAAGAGCATCAAAGTTTGAATGGGTGAAACGGTTTCATCATTTTCTAACCCACTCTATTCTTAACATCGCTACTGCTTGTAAAAAGGTTGCCACTGTAGATTTTCTGCAACTCCACAACTTCATTCCTGATTCCAGTGCTTTGTGGCCTTTTTTCTGATGTTAATTCTGTATGGAAAGAACACCATAATACTGGTCAAATCCTCAAGAAGAACACCAAGTTCTGGAGCTAAAAGCGCTTGTTCTGTGAATTGTGGTGACCAGTCTTTTTCAGGTTTTTATGCCCACCAAAACTTTCCAGTATCAGCCTCTCTGTTAGGTTAACAACCAGAGTGGCCTGCATTTGTCGCTAAAATACCAATACGGTTATTCTCCGTGTAAAGATCACTCGAAACGCCCTACCACAGTTGGTTTCTTCTAAAAGCGAGGACGCTACCGAAGGAGGTTTTGATAATCACTGAAATTTCACTATCCAGTGATATCCTTCTGAGAGCTGTCTCTGGAAAAAGGGGACCGCGCTTTACCCTTCAATTCAGGTAAACGGACGTTTACCATCATCGGATATGCCGATGATTAACACACACTGCTATGGGAATGAATGATAGTTTGGTCGGTACGTGAATTTGGGCAACCATATTGCGCGTTTCTAATAGGCAAATTAAACCAAACACTAGTTTCCCATGTCAGTACATCACACGCTCATCTAGTTCATTTTTACTGAAAGATACTGAGGGTAAGTTGGCGCTGCTGGTTGTTAACCAGTGGAGAATTCTGCACTTGCGAGACTTTCCGGAATGAAATCTATGGGTTTCAGTCACTACGTTCTACTGATTGCCTGATCACTGTTTGTTCCTTGATTCTTGCCCCTTGCTCAGCCGAAGGTGATCCGTCCGTTTGGAAACCTACATAAACGCCTCTGGAAATTTCCGTGAGTGGCAGTATGTTACTGTCATTGAGACTTTAATCTTCGTTTTGAAATATATTGTACCAGCGAAACTAAAGCCAGCTACTAGTTTGGCCAGGACATCTTTTCGGCACATCGGTGCCATGCATGATATACTGGTAGGTTGCCCAAGCCTGGATAGGAACAGTCGAACAGCCAAGGTCGGGTTATAACGACGGATTTCTAGGTCAGTTGAGTCACCCGTTAACATTAACCTAATCTACCAGTGGATGTACCTCGCCAGTTGCGTACAATTTGGTGTGCAATTAAAACAGAAGATTGACGGAAACTAGAGGACGGCGCCTACCTTATGAGCCTCAAGAATGACGAGGCCGGTTGTGGATAGCTAAAGAGTTTTCAGCAACCTCATGAGTAGTGTGTTCGGTCAAGAGCAGAATTCGTGTAAGAGTGCATCTACCCGCTTCCACCCAATCAAGGTGTGTTGACGGAGACAGTTAAGTGAATGGAAGAACGTTTTCAATAAAATTTCAAAAAAGGAATTACATGTCATTGGTAAAATTTAGTAGTATGGTGATCTCTTTTTATGTAAAATCCCTTATATGAGACGCTTAGGCAGGAATAATTTCCCATCGAAATGGTTCTGAAATGTGTGGATGAAAAGGATCACTGAAACGTTTTCCAATCCTTCATGACTTTCCTCCGAATTATCTTCAATATCCGCCACCAAATAGGTTTGAATTAAGCGCTGACATTTAAAACGTGTTACTTGTGTATGCACACACCGATCTTGTTTAACCGCTATTCAATTATCTTCTGTTTAACATGAACCTCTAACGTCGTACCCACTGCTCTTGACACAGATTCCGGTGCTTTGGCGTAAAAAGCGGCGTCATGCACACATCTATCTCATGAAAGATCTGTGGGAGAATATGAAGACAGCCGGTTCAATTACCTCCCCTCACACACACACACACACACATCGTCAGTCCCCGAATGTCGTTGCCTAAGGTATCCAGCTGCGTTACAGCCACAGGCGTCCACCGGTCATTTTTCTCAATACCGATTACTGGGATGTTCAAGTATGGGGCATTTTTATCCTCAAAGAACCCAGCGGGCGTCAGGTGTTCTGTGTAGCCATACGCCTGTTTCATGCTCCCTTTCTCTGACGGACATACACGCCAACAATGTGAGTGGCTTAGGTGATAGAAGCAACACGATTTAAACGTAGGAATATCCCAGTGGGGTGACCAGAGAAAACATGTCACAACTGGTGTCAGAACAGGCACGCGCAATCTCCGGTGCATCGTCAATTGTTCTCTACACAGGTTCGGAAACAGATAGGTGTTGTCAGTTTAGGGGAGGGAGCGCAGCTTTTAGAGAAGACAAGCAGATGGACACTGAAACAGATGGGTGGTAGAATTCTCTCTCTCTCTCTCTCTCTGGTGAAATATTAATTTTCTAACAGCCTTCTAGAGGACCTTGCTCCGTCACGAAAAAGAGCAGATATCATCGCAGTGCCAGGATCTGCACCACAGTGAATCACTGTGCTGAAAGATTCCAGCGTAGGATCCACAGAGGCTGTGTTACCAGGTTGTTCAATGAATATCTGTCTGATACACATTCTTCCGGCTCCGCATTTTGATATTGAAACCCGTTTGATGATTTGTTTCTTAAAAGATGAACTAATTGCTTCGATCACCACCACTTTGCGGTCGGTCTTTTGAGATAAGGCCTTCTTTGATGACCATTATCGGCCTTTTGTTCCGTGTGACTGTCATGTCAGCACCTCAGCCCACATACAAAATTAGATGCCACAGTGAAAAATAATATCCGGTTGTATCGAACGTGGCGTGATGCCATCAATCGGGTGGCCTAAAGTGCTGCACACAGCGGCATGGGTTAGCGAAATCATGTTGCTGTTGACGCTTCCTTCTTGCATTTCCATGTCTTTCTCCTTCGCAGTCACCCCTCTCTCGCTAACGATAAACTTTCCACAGGTATTGCACTCAGAGTCTGCGGTACTTTGAGCTTTGGGTTGTGGGTCCAACCATCAGACAGCGTCGACGATCAAGGATACACCGAAATTGATCTCCAAACCCCAACGTTTGTTCAAATGAGAAGATCAGGAAAATAGGCCGTTTTTACTCATGCCCTAGATTCACTTTGCCTTGATGTTTGCAGTAAATCCGGAACATTTAGGCAGCCTTACTGAGTTAAGCGTGTTGTAACTTTATTTTCCTATCCGACGGTATATTCTAGCAACCCGGAAGCCACTGCAGTCGCAGTTGGTGTTATCTTGAGTTTTTGAGCGAAGGAAACATTTTTTGATTAGATACCCGTGTACGGTACTATTTGCTTTGTAGGTTTGGAAACTTCTGTCAAAGGATCCTGGATAAGAGAGGCCGACTACCGTCTATTTATTGTCGCCACACGTGCCTCGTACGGTTGTTGTTCGGCCACTACAAAAGGTGGATTTTGTGTTGCACTGTTTCTGCTAGCAAAAACTCTCAGACGTCTTTGTGCCTACTAGCATCATAAAAATGCAGTTAGGTGCCGGTGAGGTCCATTTGGGCGGTGTTCTTAGATTGGACTATGAACATACTGACAAAAGAGAAGGTTCGTCGGAGTTTTATGTTGATTGCAGGTTGTTTTTGTGTAGCACCTATTTTCGGAACCTTATGGCACCTTATGGCCATAAGAAACCAGAGCAAGGAAGGAGTTTGTGGCTCAAATCGATTCGCATTGTCATCAGATAGCGGTGAGATGGAACAATTACTGACAACCGCTCATTCTGGAACATACGGATTCTGGTTGCATATCCATATGGTGTCAGTTGTCTTCTTTTCAATCCGCTCAAGATACACGCAGCTTGGGAGGAATATAGCAAAACTACGGGATTGATTTTTCAGCTTAGGCCATGCGATGAAGGCCCTCAAGAAATCTCACCACCGGGGATTCGTCACGTGGTATGCCAAAATTCCCCCTGTTATAGTGGGGAATCTGATAAGGTTAGTCTTACCAGACTTGCATTTGAAGATGTTACTTCTAAGGGCAGGAGGTAATTCGTAGTAGGAAGCGGGGGAACATGACTGCCTGTTCTACCCGGAGATTCTCCCAGATGGTGCTGTTGATTGTTTAAGGAGATTTAGGAAGTTTTCAGTGGAGGTTTCCTCCTTAAAGTGAAGTCTACTATACCCAAGAGGTGAAGGGCACTGCACAGCTCTGACGCTGTGGTTCAGAAGGATATACTGAAGTAAAGCCATGAGACCGAGTGATTTGGATTCCGTGATGGAATGATAAATTGCGCTGTATCCTGTCTAAGTGCGAGTTAATCACACTGCTGATCAGCCGCTCGTGACCTACGGGTTTAAACTTCAGCTGCCAGTCAGAGGGTTGTGAATTCGGATCTCCCGGGAGATTCCAGAGATGCGCACCACCGTTGGGTCCCAATAAACGTCAAACAGTTGTACAGTGCTTCTCGGCTTTTTTTGTACACAAACTGACTCCTTTTACATTCAGAAACAGGCTCCGAAAACCTGTCTTAAATGGAACGACCAAGGACCACAATCATTCCCTTATCTTCAGCACAGAACGCTCATACCGTTGGGCCAAATAGTTCGAACGACAAAATAACTGTCCGCCTGCCTCTGTTTCACTGGATTGTGAAGCTGTTGTGGAGATGTGGATTGTATGGAGGGAACCTTCGGTTTTGGGGGCAGTTGAGTGCATTTTCTCCCCAATTTATCAAGGAGCTCCTGGCTCAAGTTATGCTACACCGGTTTGCTTGGGGACGAGATGGCTCAGTAATTACAGTGAAGATTTACTGACCGGACGGTTCGCGTTTCGAACCCAACCTCTGCATCTCGACTTCCCCTGTCTAGGCTTGGGCAACCTGGCAGTATCCTAGCCCTCGTGTTTCCTTCGGGTGGCATGGCAGATAGGCACCGAAAGGGTGTTACGGCTGAAAGATTTTTTTGCACCGGTTTGCCTAAAAGACGGGGATGTGAATTTCCTAACCATTTTCTGTCAGCCTTATATAGGTCGATCTGGGGTGGTGAATGTGTCCCAACTAACTTAGACGAATCAGGAGTCATTTCAGTTTGTCTTAAGAGTGGCTGGAGTAAGCATATTGACCACACAAATATTTTGCCTTCTTCCAACTGCGCTCCGAAATCGAACGTCACTTTCTTTCCTTTGTCTCACACTTATTAACCAAGAACAACAGGCAAGGTTCTTTGCACTTCGCCATATCTACAGACCAACCACAACGGTAACTACAAGGCTGCATTCTACTCGGCCGATTGGCCAGTTTCTCTAACGTGCTTGCTCGAAAGGCTGTCACAGACATTTATCGATATAATACAGCCTTGCACGCTTACTGGAGTGCAAGAATGAATGAAAATCCTCTAAAAACCTTATCAAAAGAAGTATTGCCCTATATGGAAGTCCACCCTTACCATTCTAGTTTAACGTTGTCAACACTGCCACAGTGGAGCGCATCTAGTCGTTCATGCAAACCTTGTTTATCTGGAATGTGCATATGACAGTCGCCTAATTTTTGAAACTCAACATGAGCAAAAGTTGCTCGAGTCATTCTAGCTTCTAGCATGAGTTTCGCGCTACTAAAGCATGAAATCCAAAACGCCCGAACCTTAAATCCACGGGAAGAAAATTCGTCAGCACCACGCACTTTTTGTGCAGGTCAGGATCGGTCATTTATCGGGTCAAAGAAGTGGCCGCAGTAGCCTTTCACATACTCTTAAAGCATAGCATTTTATTTGAGGAACGCCGTGCCAACGAAATCAGAATTGACCACAAATACAGTGGACAACTGCCATGCGTGTTTGCGGAAACTAAGCCTTGTCCAATTTGAAAAGGGACAGAACGAACCGAGAAAATTAAGTGACTTCAGTGGCGTTTCACTTGCCGCAGCAGATGGAATAGAGACACGGGTGAAGCTAGCCAGCAGAGGATCATATCCCCTGGATTGTTTACATTCTATAATCGAGGGATTTGGACGATACCTATTTATCGACTGCCAGTTTAGGAATCACTGTCTCAAGTGTTTCAACTGAGATCTACTCAGTCTGTTAATATCTAAGCACCTTATGTGAGAATTTGTGGGAGATTCTTCAGGGATCCACCTTTTGGTCGAACTTGAAGGGTTAAGCCGCGTAATGCCAAATAAAACGGGGATAGTTCAGAGGTTTGTGCGCGCGCGAAGGGTTGATATTTTGTCTGTTCCGCTTTGTAGGTGTGACACATCCAAACGTGTAGCTCTGCTCGGTGTTGTCCCCATTGCCCGACACATGTGGCGCGTGCACAAGCACCTCGACCCTACAAAGTTTGACGTTAAACGTTGCAAACAATTAATCACACGAAAGTTGACCAACTTCCTTTAGGTCACGCCGCTCGGGGTCTTCAAAGTGACCATGGACCCACCTGCCTGCCCGACTTGCCTGCAATTGTTGCTGCATGACCTCTGTGTGGCGAGGTAAAAGTTGTGTGTATCATCAAACATTTCTAGAATCCACCAACAATGTGTGAGAACGACCACACTTGGGTTTGCGTGTGTGTGTGTGTGTGTACACGTGCTATTGGACTGGTCGGTACAGCTGTCGCTACATGTTTGCCACGCAGTGCTGTGGTTGCCAAGTCGAACAAGGTTAGGACACAATGAAGCCAATTTGTCAAAATTATACATCGAACCCCGCAACAATTGGGCAAAGAGCAGAAGAGTGAGAAAATGAAGCGGAACTTGGTTTAGGTTTTGAACAACAACAACTGCTACTTGGTGCGAGCTTGCTTGATGCCCGCCTGCAAAACTGGACGAACTATAGAGACTCTGTGGCCTGGGCAGGATACGGAGGTCATCAACCGATTCGTAGGTGTTGGGAGCAAGGGACAAGTTTGACTGAACGGCGTCACCAAAGTGTTTGGGAGTTTTTGCGGGTGGGAGTTGATTAAGCAAAATTGATTACCGTGGTAACTTATGGGAAAATCGCTCGAAAGCGTGTCATGAACAGGGGATAAGTTCGCAGTGTTTTGGAGCCAGATGAAAGCAACCAGTCGGAGTTTTATGGGTTACAACATGTGCGAAGTTTTCGCACAGTGATGTGTGCGAACATCATGTAGTTTAGAGTTTTACAACCTTAGCGCTAGTGAGTAAGCAAGTGTCTAATGACGATGTCGAGTCCAAGAAGTTTATCCCAACAACAGTGATCCAACCAACCTCTTCAAGAGGCATCGTCTCCGTAGCTTCAAAAGATTGTCACCATTGTAAATGAAGGGATTATTTTCTAGACGTAACACACTACTCATAAGGTTGCTGAAAACGCTTGGATAGCCCTCGACCGGCTTCGCGAACCAGCTGGATTCAGTTGAGCTTGCTATGAAAACCAAATTCGTGTGCAAATGAGGATATTTTTTGAAAAGGGATTATTTTATTGCAAAGACTGTCTGTCAGAAGGCTGTAAAGAATTATGGTCTGATCAAATCAGAGGCATCACTGCTGTCTTAAACTGTCAACTTTCTATTAGGTAGTATACCTTAGAGTTAAACGAGTCATTTGAAGGAGGTTATTTAATCCACTGGACTATTTACTACTGTGAGCTCGAACATTCCAGTTTCACTTTAAATTTCAAGATTGTTCCGCCAAACAAAGCGTTTACATTGGCATACAGTGCACTGCTAAGATTGTCCTGACGTTATCACAATTCGTTGTCCCTGCTTGTCTTGCCTTAATAGAGTCTCAGATGAATGAAGTATGTAGAGCTGGTCTCGCGTATTGCCACAGTTTATGTCGGCATGCAGGTACTTGGTTCCCGCACCTTATCGAGAGCAATCCCAGATCAGATGTTCCATCGCATTAAACCTACCACATGATTATTTGTCCAGTCTACCACTGTCCTCCTGACGCTGCCTGTCTTTCACGTGACTGGATTGAATTTTTCGCTCGCCGACAAACTTCTTGATGTACGCTCGCTGTACTCCGATCTAGACATTTTAGCAATACATTCACTGCGATTTTTACGGCAACGCAAATACTAGATTTTTACCAGTTTATTGCCAACTTCTCTTGATAAGCCATGAAACAAGTGCCAGCAGTCTGGACCGAAGTGGAGACTGTAAGATTTACTTTGTATTGATTTTACTGTACCTCGTGGAGCACTGGCGGACAGCCATAGAGGACGATAACCGACGAATTTGTCACGTGGTGAAACAACATGGCGGCTGATGCACATATGTGTGGCTTTGTTGTGTATTGACACGAGGACATGTCAGGTACATGGCATTCCCCGTGTGAACGATGTCCACTGACTGGCGGGCACATACGCAAGTTCGTTAATTGACATACTACATACAAATCGCCAAGTGTGTGGTCAAACAGGATGAATAATTTGTGTCCGAAGTGGTAGTCCTGACGAGCGCGCTTTGACGTCAACTTTGTTCATGTTCTGTTTAGATGTGATGGCTAACTTCTGGAACGCCGGAAAAACATCAAGATGTGCGACAGCATAAAGCGAAATAAACTCTCCTTCGAGGAGGAGAGATCAATTTTAAAAATGTTGACAGAAGAGAATCAGGAGAAAAAACTGTTGTTCCTGGCATAATGTAGTTGGTACTCCCCGCCTCTACTGGTAAGCATTCACGTGTAGAGCACATAAAGACCAGAGCGAGCAACTAGGGATAACAAGGGATGCGAATCTCTATCATTCAGAAGAAATTTCACCAAGTTATTCACCGGACTGAAGGCTGGATCAAATGTGTGCAAAAAACCTGAGGAATATAGCATCAGGACAGTTTTTGTGGATGAATACTTCATAATCATTCTATGGACGTAATACACTACTCATAAGGTTGCCGAAAATTCTTCGACAGCCCACGACCGATTTCGCCCTTCTGTTTCGGGAACATCAGGTAGGCATAGTCCCCGAGTTTCCATCAACCTTATGTTCTGCTTAGATCTAAATTAGTTTTGACAGGAGAGTCATCTGGAGCCCAGCTGAACATCATAAAGAACATCATAAACGAGAGATTCAGGTGAGTCCCCCGTCAAAACCAAATTGATATGCAAATGAGTGTATTTTTCAGTTTCATAATCATCTTTGGTGACCTCGAAAAACCCCATCGTTGGATGTAGGAAAGGAGTAGTCTGAACTTAGGTGGGCACAGAGTCTCAACTAAGAGCGAAAAAAATACGGCACCAAGGGTAGAATTTAACGGTAACTCGAATCGCCTACTTGCTCTGATTGATCGAGTAGTGCTTCACCTCTAAAATCAGAACGATGCAAACCTACACGTGTGTACATGGATGGATGAACATGTCTCGAGCAATCACACTGCCAACTTCAAACCACTTTCAAGCTATCTAGGTAAGGAAAACGGCCATGGCAGTGGTTTCTCAGCGGTGCCTCTAGGCATCCAGATCGATCGGATATTTTATCGGTTCATTTATGAATCTTTGACTCAATACCAGGTTTCATACAAGTCGATAAATTATAAACCATATTCTAGTCGTGCGAAACCATAAATCGGGCCTAAATAGACCTGAAGGTCAGTCAAGAGTTGAAGTGGATACACATCAAGGGGTGTAAGTTGAAAGTGCGTGTATGATTAACTGTCAGTTCATACCCTGACCTATTATGGATTGGTCATTTTAGAGCTGATATTATGTTTAACCAGACGGTCTCCATTAGCTGATTGAGCTAGTCAACTCAGGCATCCTAATCCATTCATACAAGGGTGGAGCTATCCAAGACGATTTTCCTGGTTTCCCATTGAGAGGCCATCCTCAGGAGATATCACACCAGAAGAAATCTACTTGGTTTCTGCAATTTGTAGCGTCGCTCTATCACTACTCAATGAATCGGTTCTGTCCCTTCACGAAACGTCCCCTTAGAATGTTCTGCAGAATCCAGTCTTGGTGCTCAGGTGTGTTTTAAGCCCAGCCTGCGTGGGTGATTCTTCCCTGTTCAGGAGCTTGGTGGATTCATTGCGAACTTTTCACCAATGGTTGAGGTGCCACCACTATTATTCTGCAAGTTTTTATCCGAGTTTTATATGTCTGCAAAGGTTTTCCTCACCTAGATTGACCTTCGATTGTGACTAGTTGCGGCTTGCTGACTGTGTCTTGTCATGGATCGTGGGTACCCGATGAGCTTCGAACTGGACTTCTTAGACTCACGTAGTAGGACCTTTATCTTCCTGATTCTGCAGTCAATTACATCCCTTGATGCGGTGGTCAGGTGACTGGATCCGATTTCGAACTTCCACTGGGTTATAAATTGGTTGTCTGCACGAATGGATCGACTTTTTCGTAGACTTCCATGCTTTCAAATATTCTTTGCCAATAGGAAAGAGTGAGTTAGGACTACTTCGTCTGGTGACCGTTTCGTGCAACTTTATTCGTGTGGATGGTGTGATCGACGAAGAATCAGTTACAGTCAGTAGGGGAGTTTTGATCAGACGATAACTCAGGCGTGTATTCAAAGTACACCGTAATATCAATTTAGCTGACGGGTAAATGTTTAAGACGAATCATGTCCAAACCACACGACATCAGTTGGTGCAACCTGGTATTCCGATTTGGACTGGAGTTGGCATCCATTTTCTGGTTTTGACCGCGTCCGTTTGTGATCGCGGATGATAGAAGGCTGAGTGAGATATTTACCACTCCCGAACAGAATCATCAGAGAGCGCAGAAACTTATATAAACACTACCCATGTAAGGAGGAAAGCTCTTCGTCGCGGAGTTGTTTATTAGCAAACACCAACTAAACTATTAGACAGGAAAGAAAACGTCCCATATGACCTTGTTTTTAAAAACTGAACATCCTCACGCGTCTTCTTGAACTTCCGTGGATATTCATTGACTATCACGCAATTGTAAGCGGAGAAGCAAACCGACCAGTGAGTGAACAACACTCAACAAAAAACGAGTGAAAAGATCGACACGAAGCATTAATTAATACCGGAGCGTGAATAGAAGGACAGTCGATACGCTTTCACCCATATATCTGGCTGAGTTAAAATCTAGACAGATGTTTTCTTTGCCCTCATGACAGGTTCCACACCAAATTTCATTCTGCAAGTAAAATCAACCAATGCCGGCTGGCGTTCCACTTCGCCTATAACTAAATTTGCCTGACTATTCGGGAGATAGCTAAACTTTTTAAACAAATTTAGTCGGGGAATTTTTCGAAACTCCAAAGTCGAATAACACCTGGTGGCCGACTCCATCAAACAGTGCAGTTTCTAGCTGGTACTCATATTCTGATGTAAATCGTAATCGCAATGCGTGTTTTCACAATGACTAAGCACGCAGTGTGTTCGCAAACGAACGTACCATCCTCATAGTGAACTAAGCATAGCACCCAAACTCACACATGTCGAGGGATGCCAGCGGACACAAGAAAGAATACCTTGCAGTAATAATATTAAAGGCAAGAGTTGCATGTGGAGAGGAAAAGTTATGGCAGAAACTAAGCTGGTTTACGGAGTTTAACTGACAGAACTAAGTTTTTATTCACCAAGGAAACTAGTCATAAGGTTGCTGACAAATCCGACAGCCCACGACCGGTTTCGCCCTTTTTAGGGCTCATCCGATGGGCGCAATCGCCGATTGTCTGCCAGCCTTATGTGCTACCTGAACCCAAATTACACGAAATCTGACAAATACACTTGTGAAGTTTGAGTTCAGGTAGAATATAAAGTTGACGAAAACTCGGAGACTGCGCCTACCTGATGAGCTGGAGGAAGTGCCAAACCGATCTTGCATTGTCGAAGAGTTTTCACCAAGTTTATGAGTTGTTTCGTTCACAAAAATTTACTGCGATACCTCAAGTGTCATACTAAATGAAACAAGAGGCCGCTTTTGTGCAGCACATTCAGCTGAAGGATATCGTAGACGATCTATTCATCTGGGATTCAGGTGAGCCTGTCTCCGAAAACCAAACCGATATACAAATGAGTGTATCCTTTGTAGAACTAGGTGTTCTTTTAGCACGGATCAGGCGACATATCACAACCTTCTCTGTCTTTATTTCGAGGGACATTCTTCAAACATATTCTAAGTTCGAACCCGTCCTTCCGAATAGAAAACATTGCAAGGGTAGGCTCATTGTTGGGAAGGGTTTTGGTTTCGGAGCGTTGGTAGTTTCAATAGAATCTGAGGTGTCAGTAATTGGCTCAGCTGTGCGGTGTGTATCTCAAGTGCATGTCATTTTCACCTCAGCTGCAAAGTTCTATACTCAAACATAAAAGGATTGTTTGAGGTTAGGGAACTAGGCCTACTTGATGAGCCCTGAAAAGGATGAAGACGGTAGTGAGATAGTGGTAAATCCTGATCAGTCTCCAGGAAATTCCAAGTCAACTGATGCACCCTAACCCTTCGGTGGCGTTTTCAACTTCTCATTCTCCTTGGATTAGGGGAACAAACGAGCACTTTTTGTCCGGATGTGGCTTCTATTAGGGAGGGGGGTGCAGTGATCTCATTGCACTATTTCTGGTCTATCTGCTTCCAAAGTGGTCGGATTTGCATCATCTTGATAAGTTTTCCAAAGCACCACGCGCGTTCCTGTATGTCCTCGTGTAGTTTCGGTTGGTAAGGGAATCCAGGAATATTGTTTAAACTAGCAAACGGAAACTGCAATGATATGCATGCAGTTTTCCCCCTGTCCGTACGGACTACTATTTACAACCCTGCATGAATTTTTAAGGATTCTTCCCCAGTTTGACAGTAATACAGAATTTTGACAATGTTCTCTAATGATTGAGGCAGCCGCACTCTTCCGTAAAGTGGGCTATAATAGATCTTCGGGAAAGAAGAGACTTACGCCAAAGGCTACTGCTTACTGTGGGCTTCGAAAACTTTTCATCCGTCATACGACCACTAGGAACCCTCCTGTTATCAGTGGCTTTTATGGTGAAAGGCAACTGCAAGATATCAATCTCTGGCTTTACTCTATTGTAAGTGTTCATATCAACGGTACAATACCATGATCACAGTCATTCCGACCAGTATCGATTGTTAGCTTGCGCGGTTACCGGTTGCGAGGAGTTTAATCTTAAGTTTTACTACAGAGTGCCTGTTTTAGTATCCCTGATTTTAGTCGTATTATTTAAAATCTGGCTGAGTTCTGTCTCTCTAATCCAGAAAGCAGCCCGTCTGAAATTTTGTAATTTTCAAAATATCACGAAAAATCGTCTACAAAATTCAGCTTTTTCCTCAATGAAAAGCTAAGAAAAATACAGATGTTGAAAACTAAATGCTTCTTGAGAGATTAACACAGAATAAAAGGGAAAACAACGATATGTGCGAAGTAGAAACGAAACAAGAATGATGGGGAAGGCCTGTCAACACCGCTGAGTTGAACAAGCAAATTTGCCTTTGTAAAGATCCACACCCTTCACACTTAGCAACGCAAAGTTTTGACAAATGCCAACATCACCCCGCCCCACCCCCATTGAAAGATACCTGTGTTCCAACAAACTAGCGTTCCAGGTGGTGGTGGTGGTGCTGGTGGGTACAACTATTACTTTAACTATCCCCCATAGAGTACCACTCGTTATTTATACTCTCGCTTGTTGACAAATTACGACCGTTTACGCGTGTATGTGTCCGCTGTTGTGCCTTAGGTGTGAAGTGCCCATGACAAGCACAATGACATATATGACTGTATGTTTGAATATTCCCTGTGTGTGTGTTTACAAATGGCACGAAACACACGCACGAACAAGGGTCGGTCTAAGAGCCAAAACTCACGGTCGTCGCCTGTCATTTTACTGTCAGCAAGCTACAGAAACCAGTGTTACAACGAGTCCAGCGCGTTTACGCGTGCTTATGTGACATACAGCGCCTTGCCGTACTCTTTTTAAACCTACAGTCGTTGCCCTGGCAATTAGGAACAGCTGGTGCCATATTTTAGCCTCGACGAGGTTCGGTTGCTGCTGCTCCTGCCGCCGCCGCTGCCACAACCGTCGCCCTAGTCGCTCCAACTGCGACTGGTCTGTCACCCCCTGGTCCTACTTTCACGCATGCCTTGTATGTTCCGCTCGAAATCAGACATATGCGATTGATCATCATTAGTATTAGTGTCATGCTTTAAAATTTGTCGAAAAAAAGCGATAGCCGTGCGTCGTCGGATGGGGAGGGGAAACGCACTGCGTCCGAACCACACGTCTTGATCAGTCCGTTTTCCTGATCACCACCCAGAGTGTGTAAAGGACAAGGTGGTGATAAAACTTCTTCATGTGATATTTGAATCGGTTAGATTAATCATACTGCCAAGTTAAATTTCTAAAGTGAAGTAGGATGCAATTTAGAAGGGGCATAAGCTTGCCAGAAAGAACTGTACTTTTAGGGTTTCTAATTTCAAACGACAAAGAAGCTTTCATCTTCCTATCCATGGAAAATTGGAGACACGGTTAAGTTGACTGGGACGAGTAACTGGGTGCATCCTAAAGGAAACTAACGACTTTGAGACTGACCGGACTCTTTTAGATTCATGGGAAGCTAGTGGTCACTCCTCTGGGGAAGACAACAGCGTCACCAATCGACCACAGTTTAAGGTGCAAACCCCAAGAGGTTCAGCGAATCTGTTTGCAAAACCCAAGCATAATGTGCATGTGTCAGTATGTTCTTCCTCCAGACAACCAGCTAGGTGCTGCAGATATCTAGTGATGATTTCCCAACACCATTCCCTGAGTGATTCCCACCACCAGCGGCCATCAAGTATGAAATAAATTTACCTGATAACCAACAGGTTTTACTCACTGTCCTCAAAATAATTAGTAGATCGTGTGAGACTGTTTACTTGTGCAAAACACCATTAAAACCCTAAAATGTTTGTTTGAATTGGCTGTATTCCCATTCGACTCGGA
>SJOL01008913.1:316759-414198 GCA_004794785.1 Opisthorchis felineus | reverse complement strand
TTCAAGTAGAACATAAGGTTGACGGAAACTCGGGGACTGCGCCTACCTGATGAGCCCCAAGAAGGGCGAAACCGGTCGTGGGCTGCCGAAGAATTTTCAGCAACCTTATGAGTAGTGCATTAAGAATATACATGCATCTCGATATATCGAATATCGTAGCAACTGAAACATGAGGCGGCCTGGTGCAGCATATTCAGTTGCCTGGAAACGTCACAAACGAGAGATTCAGCTGTGTTCCAGGTGAGTCTCTCGCAAAACCAAATTTGTTTGCAAATGAGTGTATTTTGCTGATTTCGTGCAATGTGGTTTCAAGTAGAACATAAGGTTGACGGAAACTCGGGGACTGCGCCTACCTGATGAGCCCCAAGAAGGGCGAAATCGGTCGTGGGCTGTCGGATAATCTTCAGCAACCTTATGAGTAGTGCATTACGTATACTCCGACGTCGTTTCAGTGAGGTTTGGTAAACAGTCGGTGGACTTATTGTTTGCCAAACCTCTCTGAAACGATGACTACCCAATCAGTCCCAAACACTTGCCAATTGATTGAGAATTCGACATCATTTAGTACTCATCACCAAACGATAGCAATTTCGCCTTGGGATTATGTCTCACCTGTTTTGGATAGGTTTATTCCGTAGTATTGCAGGGAAATTGCGGCAATCAAGGACGAAACAATGATTTAATTAGTTAAACACTGTGATTTGTGTCAAACTACTATTTCCCCCGCGTGCTGTCCGTGGGAAGACGGACAGAATCGGCCCATAAAAAACTGACGGTATTTTTTCATCTGTTTCAACCTCAGCATGTTTTTGTGCCAAGAAGATGGGATCATGAACCTCATTTGTCATCGGTTACCGAAAGAACCTTCTTTTTTCGTGTCCTCTTAAAAGCAGTCCGGATAGCACTTTCTGTAATCACTGAAGGTTACTTTCTCCCATTTTTGTTTCCGCAACACTTGACTTTCTGTTGACCTTTCTTCCGACTTCGCCTGCATTCTAGTCAGCCAAAGGATGCTTACGAACACCGAGGATCCCCCAAAACTTTGGTCCTCAAACGCGGATCGGGGAAACAGTTTTATATTCGAAACCTCATCATCTGACTGGTACGGCCCTCAGTGATTCTAGCCTGCTTTGGTATACGGGTTTGGCTGCAAACTCCTGATTTTCTTGATACCGAAGCCGGAGATTAACCGGAAACTTGTCCATCAAAGTTTCGATAGAGCAAGTTTCGCTGTAGTGTATGTTTTACTCGTTCCGGCGTCACCGTAGACACACAGTTACTCTATCCACCGAAGATGATCTAGATTCTTCAGTTGACCCAAATGATTAATTCTGTTGCTGATATCGGGAGTATAACTTATCACCGAGCGCTAATCACCATAATTATACCTTAGGAGTGGCACCAGAAGAGTCCGCGAGTTGCGCATATGTCACATGCAGCCCAGTCGAAGCGACCTTAGGACAGTTTCGCACTTTCTCAACAAACAGCATAATCTTGTGAAAGTTCCCTCTTTACCAAATTTCAGCCTAGCCTTAATCCAGCTGACAGCAGCTTGAGGAAATTACTCTTTGACAATATGAGTACTGTCAGCGAGACTGGTGTAGGGAAATTCAAAGGTAATTGGTGGCCTTAATCACTTTCTGTATACCTTGTACCACGAACAGACAACCGATATGTTTTGCGAAATATGTAGACCGGAGGCTTGTGGTGTTCCTATGTTTGGCATGTATAAGTCCAGGGAGGAAAACATTTAACTTTGAGCACCCGATGGATGGACGAACGTATGAGCTTTCAATGCTACTCATAGGATCGATGAGAAGCCTAAATATCTTCCCAACTAAAGCATGAGACAGCCTTTGTGAAGCACATTTAGTCGAGGAACATAGTAAATGAGCGATTCAGCCGGGATTTAGCAAGGTATGCCGTGAAAACCAAACTGGTATGCAAATGAGTGTCTACCAAGACGAGAGTTCAGTCTGTCCGTTCGGCCACTTGTCTGAGAGCTTTTCGCGTATGAACTGCATTTGCTGAGCAAAAATAGGTCTCATGTAAAACTGAACTAGTAAAAATATCATGCGTGGAAATACAGTGCGGTTCCTCTACAGTGTAATGCTCTACGATTGAGCCTCGATTTGGGTTACTCCGTCAACTTTCTTTCATGAGCATTGTAGGATCGTTTCCTAAGATTTTCGTCTTTATAACGAGTGAATTTAGCCTCAAGGAATTGAGATTCACTGTTTCTCTGCTGAAACCTAACGATGAAAGCAAATTTTACAGAAATTTCATCCATTTCCAGCACCTTGTAAAAGATTGATTGGTTTCTCTCAGCGGTCACTACAGAAGTGTTTAAATGACGCTGCAATCTGTTGTTTTACAGTCTGAGATGACTTTTCGCTTAGGTTCATCGTGAGGTCGGAAAGGTCATCCTCACCTAGTCAAACTGTGCCATACTCTCTCCAACTCGGACGCAACAATACATCACAATCACTCGATGCGTCTTATCGTAAGACATTCTATAATCCGAGGGAGCATGCAACTTTTCAGTTTAGCTTTCGTCAATTAATTGGCATTGGTCGATGAACTAAAACACGACAGCGTGCAGTCATTGGGACCCCCATTCTAACTAGAAGGATCTACTGGAGACAAAAAATACCCGCTGTTCGCGAAAGAATTAGTCCGTACAGAGGAAGGTCGTTCAAAATAATCATGATTTCTGGATATTCCCAGTCCTCTGGCTGGCTGGAATGGCCGTGCCACTGCCCAAATTATTACGTGCTACTTATTGAAATTAAGTAACGTGAAATTTATGATAAATTTCCTATCGGTCCGTTGCTATGGCCTGTACCTAGCTGTTCGTTTAGTTGATACTAATTATGCCTGCGTTTTAATTTTTCTCAGACCAATTAATTAATGCTTCGAATACTGAAAGAAACAATCTGTGTGATGGTCATTGTGGACGACGGAAATTGATATCTCATAGTCATTCAGCTAGTGTTGCCGTGAGTGACCACATGATAATCTTTAGGACTCGATAAATGTAACTTCCTGTAGGTCTAATTGTGCGGGGGAGAGAGAAGAAACGGCTTTTACTGCATGCAAGTTCGAACTGGCACGGTGAACAAAATTGCCTCGGTTGGGTAAGCGACTACATATCGACCTAGAACGGAGTGAAAAAATCCATGCCAAATCAACAAGGAGAACTGACGTGAATGGTTGCATCTAGCTGAATTTAGCCACCAGAACGCAACAATTTCTCGAGGAAGGGTTCATCATACGCATATGTGATGGATACGAACTCGTGACTAGGTTTTGGGACTGTTGTGGCAGTAACCTTTATTCCATGGGTGATCTTGTAAAGGAATGCTCAACTGAGCAATAGACTCACTGGGGGGACTAATAAGTTGGTCATCGAACTCCAACAAAAGCGTATATAGTTCAATAATTTCGCATGTTCTACTCATTCCTCTTCGTAGTTGAATTCACCTCAAACTTTGAATAAGATGGGTTTGTGTAACTTCCGTGTTTTGCATTCCCAGGCCTGTTTGCTGGTTCAGCTGTTGATGGTAGGTTTATCTGGGATGTGAACTAGCAGACCTACAATAGTTGACGTTTCATTTCACCTCTCAGGCCCCTCTAAGATGAATTCGAGGGGTTGGACTCTGTTATGTATGCAGTAGCGTTTTCTGTATTGTTTTACTCTGTTTGATTGGTTGGTTTGGTTGGTTTTTCTCTGTGTAACTTTCTGTTGTTGCTGCTGCGGCTGCTGCCACCACTGTTATAATATGCAAAGAAGTGTTTGTCCAGTTATTCCTGGTGCCACAGTCTTAACGTAACATGCAAGAGGGAGGGAGAGAGAACCACATCTATTTACTCATTCAGGTTTGAAACCGTAAAGTTCACAACGTAGGCTCGGATTAGTGTGGAGTTACCAAGCGACTAAGAATGTGGTGGAATCACCTATACAATATTGGATCAACAACTTCATGACCAACAAAACAATTGACGAGCTCTTGCACAGCTAACTGATGGGATGCGTATGGGGATGTCAGCAGTGGTTGAATTTTCCGTTCGGGAATTAATAATTTATGTTTTCTGAGGAGCGACCGGATTCTCACGACCATGGAGGTTTTTTGTTTTGGCGGATGAAGTTCGGTTAACGTCCGCAAAATAGCTGTTAATGTAACGTCCATCAGTATGTGGCTGAAGGAGCATGAAGGTTACAGGCATGAGTATAAAAAACAATGGTAGGAAGCCAAGAATCCAGCAGCATGCATCAGTACGTGAACATAGGAACCCGTTCATGATACATTTTGGAGGTACTACTATTTTCATTAGAATTGGTGACAACGGTAGTTTGGATAAAGTGTGCTTTGAAGGAGAGCTAGGTTGTTTTATCTTTCAAAATACGTGACCGATAGTGAGAGAAAACTGATTCTTCTGGTTGTCGTCCCAAACCTCAAATTCATTCGGTACTTTCTCCGTCCCGTGTGATTTGTTGGCAGTGGCCTGATGGACTGGTAGTCCGACTTACTATGAAGTGTTGCGATTGTAACCCCACGGATATGCCAAAAACCCATCATTTATCAGCTTTCTGCACCTCTCATTGGAAGCAGGTTCAGTGGGTTAAGCTGAGTACTGGCACATCGCAGCTAATTTCAACAAACAATTCGAGCAGACTCATAGTCTTATTCCGACTTCTCCAGAATTTGCTAACTGATTTAAAGCCGAGGTTGTCGACCACAGATACCAACTTATCACCGACATCGGCAGGACAGGACTGTCTTCTGACAAAAGCTCATATCGATGCAGTGCAACGCCTGAAGCAAAACACAACTATTTTTATCCTGAAACACAATCATTCAGATCAGATTTCTAAAATTCAAGCTATTCCGTCATATACAAGGAAGATCAGAGTAGATACCCAACTGGATAACATTTTTCTGGTGAAAAAGGCAAGTTATAGATGAGCCGAAAGCACCAACATTATGAGGTTTTTTCCATGTGAGAGTCAAAATACCACCTTTTGAAGCCTTAAGGTCTACACAGATTTGAAGAACGCTGTGCGTCGAAGATTCGGGAACACCGGAAATCATCACATTCTATCTTGGTGATCAATAGCACACCAAATCACAACTTGGCTCACTGAACCCCATAACAGAACAGTTGGTAACCCCCGAAGATCGAGGGATACAGTTGAATTTATAATTGTTTTGGACATACCAGACGCTGTCCTCTCGATATTCAAACCTTATTTATAAACTTCCCCTGAACGAAACAGTTCATTTCATTTGTGACTACATTGTGATTTATCCTAATATCACCAGGGTTTCCGCCTCAATAATTAAAGGGACTTATTTCGACAAATACACTCACTCATTTGCAAATCAATTTGGTTTTCACGGGAGACTCAAGTGAGTCTCTCGTTTATGATGTTCTTCAACTGAATGTGCTGCACACAGGCCGCCTCATGTTTCAGTTGGTACGATATTCGAGATATCGCAGTATATTTTCATGAACGAAACTACTCACAAGGTCGAAGAGTTTTCAGCAACCTTGTGAGTAGTTTCCTTCATAAAGGGACTTATCTTTATTTTTAGTGAAGATGTAAGATGCTATTTCCAAAGTACAGGCTGTCTGCCCGTTGAAGGCGCAACAATAGGAAATTGATCTATCCAAACTCTAAATGATATATTCATGACACAGCCGAAATCCGAGGGGCAGGTAAATCTATTTCAGCCGTACAGGTGCTTCCTGAATGATATTTATGTCCTTGCTTTGTCAACAAACACCAAAACTACCAAGTGCATTTGTTAGGTTGATGCTTCTTTAGTCTTTAAAATTGTCCCAACGACTGCGAGACCGCTTTTGTTAGTCTGTCTGGATGCTTTCTTGACTACATGATTGAGGCCAGACCATCATTAAAAAAACAGAGCCAGATATTGCGTCCGCTTTGGTCCAGATAACTAAGGTATATGTTGTGTCTTTCAGTTAGAGTCTCAGCTGCATTTTCGTTTATTCTCTACTTGTGTGCTGACGAGGGCGTTCAAAACGGTATATCATCGCACAGACTGTCTTCTACTTCCATCGTGCTGCCGACATTTCCGATGAATTGTTGTCCGACCTATTAGTAAGTTTTAACGTTAGAAGCAAATGCCAATTATGAGACAAGAATTAACACACCAACACGGCACTATTTTACATAAGGCCGAGTCGGGTATGCTGTTTATACACTCATACCTGATCATCTCGCTCGTGAACAATGGCCTCCATACACATAAACAAAAATTTTTTGATCGTAAGCTTCTACGTCTCAAGACCACGTAGATAGACTTGGTTAAACAACCGTTCCAGGTATCCCGATTAGCAGTTTGAAAGCTGGTGTGGTCATTCGGATATCTGGTTACTTGACTGATGGTTAGCGGGGCTACATTAGCTGTGACAAAGCAGAGAATGTAGCCAATCCAAATCTGACTAGATCAATGTCAGTGAAAGCTACTGGGGCTATTTGACTGAGGTCAAACATGAGTGCTCAGTGTCTCCATTTTCTTCGGCAATGCCACGCGATTTCCACCGATATGAACGTACAACCGGTACCGTGGGGAGTACACATCAGAGAAATATTGGTCAGGGAGTCAGTCGGTCACATTTCTGGCTTCACAATGTACACATCATCGCCTGACCAAACGAGAATGCGCTCTCTTATTTTGTTCTGCCTGGGACAGGACACCCACCTAGTAAACAGACCCAATTCATTACCGACCATTGAATACTATTCAGCCACACCGAGATATTGCAGACCCACCGGTGCGATTGCACAGTCACTTCTCGGGTTTTTGTCCCACTGACTGCCCTACTCACTCCTCTGTGCAACTCACTCGAAACGAAGACAACCGGACCACATTTCAATGGTTTGCTCCTCGTGGTCAGAGCCAGTCAGTGGATCATGAGTGGTTGCCTTTCCTACTCCTTCCTGCTATCGTGTTTATCCCTTCTTCTCTCTAAGTGAGAGTCATTTCAGTTGAATTTGAAGTTGTACGAAGTGATGGTATGAATGACTTGACGCCTTGGACATGTCTAAATGCTTCTGGCCTGTGAACACAAAGGCTGCGTCTGAAGCAATTTTATAACCTCCGGTGTTTCTCAAGCGAGTCGTCCCAACATATGTTAGGATGCAGCAACGAAGTAGTGAACCGTGCGTCAACTGACATAAATACCATATCCACCTCACTTAGCACAATCTTTCAGAGTAATTAGTGTTTTTCTCACACCTAACTTCTGCATGTGTGCTCAGTGCACCTGTGTGAGATCAGAAGTCTACTCAGCTCCCTCTTCACAGGCTTTTCACTCAGATATAGTCAGTAACAGTTTTGGGCACTCTGTTCATCACCAGACGGTCAAGTCGTTCATCGGTTCATTGCAGTTGCCTCTGAGTGCATGGATTGAAAATTCGTGATTAACTTATGAATAGGAGATCTGGGATATCTTTGTTCAAACCGATCCACCGGTTAGTTGTCAGAAGGCAGCCTTAGAGACCACCGTTCGTTGGTGTTCTACGGTTAAAGATGAATACACACATTCCGAGTGGATTCTGGCTTAGCTTTTTAAGTGGAATATCTTAAATCTGAACAGAAATAGGTGTGTTCAACATATTTCTGCCTGTTTTGTTGCTGTGGTCGGTTTCAGCGAGAAAATTCCGTAGAACGTCAATTTGGATAGGCCACCTTTAGTGTTGTATTTATTCTGTGGTGCAGACAACAGCCCTGTGGCCACCGGTTTTTATGAGACTTTGTTAAACCTGACGTGAATGTGGATTATCCAGTAAAATCAGGAAGTCACCGGTTTCTAGTTGTCCGGATAAACTGAAAATCGTAAGCCATGTATTGCTTCCAACTACCAGTCGCAGGACAATGGGGCGATGAAACTTTCCATTAAAATATATCTGGAGCCTCTGCAGGGATCTCCGTTTAAAAGTACGTGCGAAACCTCCGGCCAGCTTGGTTGAATACTGCAAATATTTTTCGATCGAATGTTCGATGTTTATCACGGATAGGCTGCTTACTTTTACCCTCTGTACTGATAGCTGAGCCGGAAAACGAGCCTTCCAATGGATATATCGGAACCTTCTTACTCTGAGGAAAATCCCCATATTACACGGAGAGTGAAAATGTGGTACACTACTAATAATCTTGCTGAAAACTGTTCAACATCCCATGACCGTTTTCGCCGTTGTGTTTTAAGCTCATCAGGTAGGCGCAATGCCCGAGTTTCCGTTCTACTTGAAGCCGACTTGGAGAGAGAGGGAGAGTAAAGATGCATTTTAAATGTGCGGAGATGAACTATCCGGTAGTGTTACTAAGTGTGTGAGGGGGACGAATGTAGTTTGGTTTGATGCCACATGTGACATGGCTTGCGGTTCCACAAGGGGACGAATCTAGTAGTGTGCCCTTATTTGCATAATGATCTTTGGGAATGAATCGTGGTGAAGCCCGTTCTCATAAACCACAGGACTATTGGAGTTTATTCATAATCTATGCCAAGGCATTGTATTAGGACCCTTCCTAATTGATTTTCATGGCGTTTGAAGTGATGAACTAGAGCTTCTGGTTTAAAAAAGCTTTCTCTTTTACTGAAAATGCTCCAACGGGTAATCATGTAAGGTTACTGGGGGTGAGATGGCTTAGTGGTTAGAGCACGAATTTACTGACCGGAGGTTCCGTGGTTCGAACCCGGCCTCCGCATCTCGACTTCCCCTGTCCAGGCTTGGGTAACTTGGCAGTATCTCAGCCCTCGTGCTTTCTTCAGGTGGCATGGAAGCTAGGCACCGAAGGGTGCTACAGATGAATGATTATTATTTAGTGGCTAAAAGACACTAAATAATAATCCTGTAAAGTCAGCCACATCCACCAGCTCAAGAGGCTATTGCTAACTAGCCACACGGGACTAAGATAGTAGGAACAGACCTTGGGAGTTGAAGCACTGTCCAGAAGAATCTCTGACTTATCCATTGCTGACGATCAAGCACGGCGAGAGTTAACCAAATTTACTACCCCTCCTTCTCCAAAATACGATTTACCCAAACAACCGCCATCGCCAATTATACCGCAAGTGGCGGTGGCTTCAAAAGGTCGTATTCTGGAGGGGTTAGTATGCTCACGTAATAAATCATGCTAGTGTTGTCATGGTCTTCTACCTCTGTTTTTTATGGCTTCGAAGCAAACACAGTTTTGTGCATTTTATGCCAAATTTTCTGTCTTCCGTCCTATTTGAATGTGTTTAATGTCAAAATGAATACCCTTCAGGACCACAGTTTATTGTGTACAAACGATCTGTTGCAGATGGGATCTAAACGACCTTTTAATTGCAACTCCTCTAAATTTTTGCTCTATGTAAATAGATGAATACGGAATTAACAATGTACCTGTTCAGGAGCAGAATGTGTTGCTCGAAAGTGTAATTTTTCCAGCAGTATTCTGACGTCAAATATCAGTAGGATATTGCCAACAATTACAGTTGCACCTACTCGTTGGGTCAGTCAGGCTATTCATTGTGTTTAAAGTTCTTTGGCTCGAAATGAATCCTAATTTGTCGTGAGCATAAATAACATCTGATACAGTTCAGGCGCGTGTGAACTTAACAAAATCCGACCCAAGAATCACAGCACACAAGCGATGGAATGTGTACTACTGCGTCTTAATCAGCCAGAAAGCACTTTTAAGCGCACCTGCCACCTTGGTTGGATGGTGTTGCATAAGTCCGTAAACTCAGTTCACTCCTCATCACTAGCCTTTTCCAATTCATTCAAGGGTTCCTAATTGACCATAATGATAGATTTGTGCTTTCACGAAGTCGACAGAATTGCCGTTTTCTGTGTCATGAACTGGAACATTTGTAACGAAACGATACTTTCCAGGACAACAATTCTCTAAAACCTTCATCCGTTACCACATGGTTAATGAATTTTGGTCGTGCTATGCAAACTCTCTTCAAGAGACTTATTCTCAAGCATCAGAAACCTGAAAGAAAACACCGTGTGGGCTGAGGCGCTGCATGGAGTTAGCTCGATGTTGACCGTCCATCGATTCCTTTAGTATTGTCTTGCAGCGTCCACGCAAGTAGTCAATGAGCTCGACGTCCCTGGAACGTTAAAGCTCGACGAATGAGGAAACTGTGTACTACTCGGACATCAAGAAAATTGACTTTTTCTGAATAATGACAATGATAATGTTCACCTGGGAGTGTTTGGTTTCTTCAGGAAAGACACACCTGCGACTTTCCGCAGATGCGGTGACAGTAATGCCGTCTATATGCAACTGGCCCTACATGAATGCAGGTCACTTTCAGTAAGTTCGTTGGTTACGGTGGAATTTTGAAAATGTTCCACATGGACACGAGAAATGTCCAGGTTTTAAGTCCCTTCCAAGGACCGTCTTTTCGCTCATACTGTGGGTACTTAAGTCCATATTGAAAACCTATTAGTTGTTTGCTATAAACTACCGTTGTTGTCGGGCTTCCATTCACTCACTTTTCACCAATATTTAACTTTCACCTGCCTGTCACCTGCTATCATATTTTTCAGTGACACTTGAGCAAGAAAACTAATTTCCTTTCTGGACCATATTGTGGCAGGCGACTCCGACCATTTTGATAACTTGACTTCCCTAGGCCTGTGCAAACTCATTTCTCTTCCAAGACGTCTTACCTCCCGACGAAGAAATCCCGTGGATTCACAAGTTCGCACCGCTTGATGTCACTGTTCGCTGCATGTAGGCCCTCTTTCTTGAATGCGTCTTCGACCACAACTAGATAGTTGCCATAGGCTAAGTTAGCGAGACTGAGAAAACTATCTCTTGTGCTCTAACAAAACCTGAAGTTCGACTTTGAGCGTCCTGTATATTGCTGCAGTTTTTGGAGCCGCCGCAGTTGCTGTGATATGCAAAGTGTGCTGAAACAGCCACCTGTCTGCAGGTCCGGATCCAAAAAAGAGACTTTTCTTCCTTTCCCCCCTTATCTCGTCTTCACCTAGCTAGTAAAAAATCCTTTCTCGGTCAGAGATATCCAGATGCTCTGACCTAAAAACGCACGTAGTTTTGACAGGAGATTACCCATCTCGTGCGAACGAAGGTACCAAGAGGGTACCAGTAAGTTTCATCAGCTTACATTTAACTCTCATCTATCCAAGTTCCATGAGAAGATATCTTTTGGATAAACCGTGAAACATACGGAAGTTTCCGACCCCCTTTGTTTCGCTATTTGCCGGTCTCACTAACGATTTGAAACTATGACACCTATATTATGTTGGTAGCACTGTTGTAATGTTGAGATCATTATTCATGAATTTTGGTAGCCTTTTGTAGGCTGGAAAAGGGATGCTTCGCTCATTTTAACAGCCTCCGAGAAATCCGAAGGCAAAGATGGACTATTCCATAGATAGTGTGCAATTCATGTTATGTATCGGTCAAAGGTCCTCTCTGCTTCCAGGAAATGCGTGCATGCTCCAAGGCGCCTTGTTTCCTCTCCCTCTCTGAAAGACCGATTTCAACCACCCATTGTATTGAGTTTCATGCGTGGGAACAGCACATTTATTGTTTACCATATTCTGGCCCATTGTCTACCAACAATTCGCAGCAGTTTATTTGCTCACCCAATCCCCAATTTAGAATATAGCAAAGTCTTTGGATGTTTCATCCGGTCTTCTACCCGATAATCGTTAGCAAAATTCGTTCTTTTCATTTCACAGCTTTACAGCTGATAGTCGGGCCATCCACAAACCTACCTATGGAAAGTGCTCAGGTGTCAGGTCGACTGATAGTTTTTTTCTGGTCAGATCATATCCACTGCTTTTTTCCACAAAGACACTAATTTCGTTCCCTGTTTTCAACCAGTCGTCCTCTCCACCCAGAGAACTCTTGAAAAGTTTGCTAGTGCAGGCATTCTCCTCTATTTATTATATTGACGTCCTGAAGAAGACGATTTTTTCTCGCCATATCTTAGACTGGTTTCCAAGTGCCTTTTGATTTCATTATCAACGAACACGTTGGAACTTTTAATAAATAACCACCTGGTATCTTATCTGACGGATGTCACTACATGAATTTTGATCTTTCGAAAGCCATTAAGACCTCCATCACAAAATCGATAATCAAGACCATTTTCAAAACTTACCACTTACCGCAACACTGCCGGGCCCATGTTTGTCTGACCTGCTGGTTAACCATAATTTCATCGAGTTCAAACTTTATTGTATTTCTGTGCTTAGGATGTGTTGAATATTACTGTCTCTTTACCAAGCCATGCCCATAAAATTCTGGTTTGTGAAGATTCAACCCATTGGCTCCATAAAAACGAACGTTGACTTGAGTTTTCTCAGTTATCAATCAGATGCCAGCGCAATCTGAATGGCAGTTTACAAGTGGTGTGGCAGATTTGGAGATTTAAGGATTAGTAACCATCGCACTTTGTTTTCCGATGTTGCACCATCAGTTGAATGCATTGGTCCTACAGAAACCCAGTGACTGCTTGACCGGAAGGTCGTGGTTCGAATGCAATTCTGGATTTTGCATTTCACCTGTCTACGCCCGGACAACTTGGCAGTGTATCAGTCCACGCGCTTCGTTTTAGCAGCAAGGCAGCACTGCACCGAGGGCTCCCACAACCGGAAGATTATTATCAATAATACCAGTGTTACTATTAGTTACCACCTGGCACTAACAAAGTGTAGTTCACGTTGAATAATGTAATCCATCGTTGGAAAGAAAGGGCAAGGTGTCACCCCAACAGGCCTTCTTCTGACAGGATTTTTTCGTGGATAGTTTGAAACTCAAGAGCTAAGCGTGCTCTCTGGTCAGTTTACTCTGTACGCCCAATATAGATACAATAGCTTGTTGCTTGTTAATTATAATATCGGTACAACCGACGTGCTGAGCAGCTTCAATTCAGATCGCATTAGTAGGAAGCTTGCTACTCAGCCGGAACCTTGGGGTTTACTAAAACGACGATAAATATATATACGTCCCCTGGGTTGTCTACAAGAGCAACTGGGAAGAAGTTTCTATATACCGCCTTTTGTTTAAGGGAGACTTTGTTACCGAATTAGCTATCAGACGAATAAGACACAGTTTTGGTATGATTCTGGGGCCACTAATCTTAGTTTACTTCACACAGACCAGTCTCATTTGAGGAATTCCCTACCATACTTTACAACCAGTTTATGCGTGTACTGATCTATAGGCTTTTACCGGGCGTCCCAGCTGGTTGTGCGATAAAGTGCTTACCAGAGCGAATATGCACACACAATCATATGTTCATGAATTGTGTTAAGAAAAGGCCTGATTTCAAGCAACTGCACCACATGCTACTGAAATTCCTCATGTCTTTGACAAAGTGCATTCGTTGTAGAACATCTGAACCAATCATAGCTAAAGGGATTCAGCCAACTATCGATTACAGAGGCTATCGGGAGCCGAGTACGTGACCCAAAACTTTGTTTCCAAAGGAAATTTATGAAACCACTGAACTCGAGTTGGCCTGCGAACGAGTCGGTCGCAAAAACTTGTCTAACACTGAAGTCACTCATCTGACTTCATGACCCACGAATCCGAGTATCCAGTCAATAGTCTTCACATATGTTTCTTGAATTCCACTTCACCCGTGAGTCTCAGTTCCACGTGGTGTCGTATAGATTTGTAATCTATTTTCCAATGCCCGGAACTCACCAAAATTTGAACTTGAATGCAAACTAGCTTGTGATCCCATCGGCCCCGTTTTTATGACAACCGGTAAATACTCTGTTCTCAACGTAGTTAGTCGCGATCGTTTCAGAGTTAATTCGTTCGCTCATTTCATGAGAAACGATATTTCAGTCCCCCGCATTTCTTCTGGGCTTCCTAAGGTATCGTTTATTCTAGGAGCACCTTTACTAGCTCTCGTTTGGCGATCTGTTGCCAACTGACAATAATTTGATCGCTGTCACTGACTACTAGGATTTCTTCAGTAGCTGAAGCATTTGAAAATGCACGTCGGACTCGCTGTGAATGTACTGAGAAAACGTATAAGTGCGCTGCACCTCATACGTATAACCAGTGAACGGATATGATTAAAAAGCAGTGTTTACGCGATAGTTGTATACAATATGATAATGAGAAAATGGGAAAATTGCGGCCTATGTGACGCTTGGCTCGACCCCGTTCGACTGAATGATCTCTGCGTAGGTTATAGGGGAATAGTGTGCTGTATGTAAAATTTCTTCAGATGACTCACGTGAAGCGTTTAGCCAGTCTTCAATGAGGTGTTTGAAGTCTTCAGCCGTCGGACGCAACCTATAATCCACTTCCCATGCCTGACACATCAGATTCCACAGTTCATCATGCACAAGTCTTGGACGGTTCAGTGATGGAGGGTGTTTTGGATAGGACGAATTCGAATCGGTGGTGATTAGTTCAAGTAATTCTGTCGCAGTATTCACTTGAGAGAAGGGCTGTTTTACTTCCAGGTGGAACATTTGCCATAACAGTAGCGAGAATTCCCAAATGTCCGATGCCAAATAGAACATTTGCTCCCCCAATGCTTCTGGTGGAAGTATCCTAAAAGGAAGTTGTTTTCTAGGCGAAATAATCCTGTATGAATCGTCCTGTTGGCCGACAGTTGTTGTTGCCGCATTGATTCGAACCGCCAGCCCAAAATCGGAAATTTTTGGAGTCAGAAACTGGTCAATCAAAATGTTCCGCGTCGCCAAATCTCTGTGAATGACACCTTCCGAAGCCAGGTACACCACCCCACTGGCTATGCCATGTGCAAAGCAATGTAGGTCAAACAGAGTGATGTGCTGCTCCTTTCCTGTTGGCACCGTTCTCCAGTCAGACAATATCTTCAGGGCTTTGAGGCCATCGTCGTGTCGTGATATTTTGGATTCCCCATTTTCGCTATCATGCCTCCCACCAACATCTGTTTCAGTCAAGCTGTGAACTCCAGAATCATAAGAGTTAATACTTGATTTTTGTCTACGGTCATGATTCTTCAATCGATCAACACTTTCACGGAGGAATTCGTTCAGGCTTTTGTGTGAGCAATATTCAAGAATCAGCAGAGTATCGCTCAAGTCCGTCTGTGTTCCAATCAATACTCCTATCATTTGAGCCACATTCTTGTTTTGGCTCAATTTACACAGTACAGACATTTCGTTTAATAGACATGTCAGACTGCTGGCCTCTTCCGAAGCTGACTTGATAGCAACAGCAACTAAAGTGTCATCAGAATTAATTGTGTTCCCAGATTGGCGGTACGTCTTCAAGAATGCGGGAGAGAGCCACCCTTTGCTAATTTGTCCGTAGTGACCTAGACCGATTCGAAATGAGGATGTTTGTAGGCAGCATTGTGGAATTGCCCAATAGGAGGCGGCCTCGAAAGAGCCCAGCAGACTAGCAAGAGCATGCATCACTGGAGTTTGATCTTTTTGAAAACCGATCGATATTTTCCCATCATTCTTGTATTCCACCGGTTCTTTATATAGTATATTCGGGGTCCGTTTCAAAATTGTTCCATGTTTGAGCGCTCTCCTAGTTGAACGGCAATACCACATCGTCGCAGCACCCAAAATAACTGCAACGATGGCCGAAAAGCCGACAAACAGATAGAATACGCTACTTCCACCAAGACCACTGACAGCCATGCGTGGTAGATTTTGCACAACACTCACTGTATGAAACTTAGTCCCAGCAACATTCGTAGCGTGGCATCGGAATGACGAATTCGACTGTTCCAAACTTGTGGTCAGATTGCACAGAGTGAAGTTTTCGAAAATACTCTTGGCTTTGCATTCTTTTACAACGAATGCATTCTGCATACCTACGTTACTGTTCAACATTTCCCATACGAGGTCAGGAGCCGGTACGCCTGTTGCGGAGCATGCAAGGGCCCCAACTGTACCGTCCATGAGGACTGAAGTTTTATTGGGTAAAAGGATTTCCGGTGAGATCGGGCGTTCGGTACTGATGTCTAAATCCACCTGGATTCCATTGAAGTTACAAGTGATGTGATGCTGATCTCCGTCTGTTGCGTTCCATGTTTCCAGTACCTTTTGAACTCCCCGAGATAATGGCGTCAAAATCCATGTGGTTTCCGAACCCTTTCTCGCATTGGTTTCAAATGTGACATCTACTAATGGCCATAACTGAGTCGAAAGTGGTGAATGGAAAGGGGGCAACAGCCCGGAATCGATTAGACATGTGACCTTCACAGGGTAACCCTGAATGACGAGGGCCCTTTGTCGGAACTTAGTGGACCTTCCACGAGGCATAATTGTTACAGAATTTGTGATGTTTGGCTGTTGCACGTTCAGAAGAAGTACTTCTTCCGGGTGGTATTCAGCAGTCCGTTGCGAGGAGGTATTTGCAATTAGATCGTAGTCATAGAGCCGTGTACACACTGGAGTACTACCGCTGGATAGGTTAAACTTATACGATACATGACATGCTACACAGAGGGTGGCCGGATCTTGAGTTGGAACATGTTCATCATTATCAAATGGGATACTTCGAATCGTAGATTTGTCGCTCGCGCTATACGAGTAGACTGGATAGGTCTCATACTTCTTGCTCGTAGGTTCTAACCAGACGTATTTCCCTTTGTAGTATCTTGTGGAATGACCATACTGTACAGTCCAGTTATAGCTTGGCAAACTGTTTAGGCCAGCTTCTTTCCAGATCGACTCTTCTTCGAATGAGTGTGTACAGTTCAGTCTAAGTGGTTGAAATACGTTTCCATGAAATCCTTCAATTTGTGGCTTTACGGACAATGAACTGGCCGCATAAATTTGAAGGACTTTGTGAGAAGCTCCATAACCGAACTGTAGTCGCCCGAACACGGAAACTGACTTTTCACTGTAGTTTAGTTGACAATGCCATTTATCTGTCCAGCGAGTTAACCTAATCTTCATGTGGTGCTTCCTTCCTTCAAACGGAGGTAATTGTTCCCATGCACACTCGGGCGAGCCACCCACCTCGTGGTTGGTCCAGAAAAGGACCGTAAAACCAGACTGACCGGGAATGAGACGCAGAAACAAGTTATTTGGCTCCGTTGACCGAGTGACGTTTAAATCAGAAACAAATGGCAATGGATCAATCTTCCAATGGAGTTCTTGCTTTGAACTGTTCTCCTCCGCAGACTGCGGCACTACCCACACGATCTGGCGGTTTGTCGGCGCCAAACGACTTTCAGTTAGAACATCACATTCAATCGATAGCAAGTTTGATCCCACTGGTGGCAGGTCAAAACTACTCACAGAGTAGACTTGCTTTGGAGTTGTATTGAGGCGGTTAACTGGCAAACATCTGACCGACTTCCATCCGTTATCCTCGGAGTCATTCATGCTCGATTCCATTTGATCAAGCAGAGGCTGAGGACAAAAAACAACGAAATTCTTAACTGATTAGACGGAAAAAAGAGTTCATATATCTAGACAGCGGTTGGACAAGGTTAAGTGCGTTAAAGTGACATCGGTTGCCTAAAGTAGAGTGAAGAGTACTGCTTTAAAAGTTCTACATTCCCTATTGATCATAACTTGACCTCATGGTAAGTCCCCCATTCACTTGCATACTCTGTCCGTGTAATTTTGATCTCCACTTGTTTTGCTCATATGCAGTGGCCTTTAACCTTGCCTCAAAGGCTGTCCCGTCCGACACCGGTATACTAGCATGTGTGTATGTGTGAATGTGTGCAACTGATCTAGTTACCCACACGTGTTCGTGCCCCGTTTGCCGAGCTGTCCTGACTTGTTCTGTCATGAGTTCCGTGTGATCGCACCGCCAATCGGAATCACGAGACTGCCCTCGGAAGGGGACGATCGCCACCCACACAAAAGAGCCAACATTCCACTCCCCGTTGTTTGGTGTGCGGATCTTGACGCTGCACTGTGCCGGTCAGTGGCAGGCTTGTCTACGCGCTGACGCCACGAAAGTGGACAGTTGAGTTTTGTATGACTTTGCTTACCTTTGTGTAAATAGTGCTGCAGACTTTCGAACCCAATTCTTCCTTTTGATATTCACTACTGTCGAACCCATGCGTCACTTAAAGTTCCTCAACAATTCCCAATAATTGAAGAATTGAACATCAAGACCGCCGGTGAGAATGAACTTTTACGAGAGCGAGCCAGCTATCCATTGCATTTTTGAACTGCATAAGTAGAGTTAGCTCTGGATGAAACATGTCTCTCCGTGGAGACGACAACCGAAGGTGACTCCCCTGTGATCCACACTGTCTCATGCTACCACGGTTGGAAATAGGGTGGTCATTACCACTGGAGCATTACAGCGGAGTTTGTTTTGGCGTTTCGGTGCTTGTAAAGTCCCCTAGACACATGCAAACAGAGTCCAAAGAACTACAGAATTACAATAAGTTGATTTTGTCTCCAGAATTAGTCCAACAGCTTTCTGATTTTCTGTTATTCCTAGTGGTGTCAAAAGGATTCGTCAAATCGTGAGAAGACTACTTTCCAACTAGCCAGCTAGCCAGCTAGCCTCAGAAAGCTATATAAATGTAAGCTCATCTCTACACACGAAGATGGAGAAGGACACAAATTCGATTGGAATAACGTCAGCATACTGGACCAGGCAAGAACGAAGAAAGAACGCGAGTTCATGGAGGTGTGGTACTCCACTGATGGAGCAATAAACAGACACATTGAGATCGACCCTGTTTATCAACCTCTGAGGACAAAGGAAATCCAGAACCATAGAACCCGGAGCCGATTAAGGATTCAATGAAGAAATCAATAGGACCACATACTACTAAAAATAGGAGGTACACCACCAACCAATCAAACAACAGAGAAGCCGACCACGACGCAACACAGATCACGAACGGACTAACCGGAAGAGACAATAATGGGCGGCAACTTCGACAGTAGCGTGGCCGTAGGAAGCAGGAAATACAAACCACAACGCAACACAGATTCTGATTGGACCAACCAGAATCCAAGTGCGATGATTGCCAATGGCCAATCAGGTCAAAGCGCAAAAAAAGCTGCTCTTTGTAAACTATATAAACGCTAGCACAAGGAGAGGGACTACCCACCCAACAGCGCACTGAAGATGTCTCCTCGAATGGTGACGAAACGTTTGCAAATCAATTGCCAAGCTCGGCGAACAGATCAACAGCCACCTGATCAATTACCAAATGTAAGCAGAAGAGGGGTAAACATCCATGATAACGATATCTTTCAACAAGTCAATTGACAAGCTCGGTGGAAAGACTGAACATCAATCGATGGTCGCTTTTCAACATTACCGAAGTGTCCATCTTTAAATTCCAGTTGTTAGAAGAGATTTTAACAAAGTCACACTGCATTTCAGTCAGTAATGATAGCTGTCGCATGCCGCTTGCCAAAGTGAAGGATCGGCCTGCCTCATAATCATCCAAGGGCAGTTCCATGAGATTGACCTTCATCTGGAGAATTGCAGGCGTATCAGAGCATCCGATACATCCACTACGTGTACTTAGCTCGTAGCATGGTACACCTTTGTTTATAAGCATGAGGAGACACAAATATGACGTAGCAAAACGATAAAAATTATCTGACACATTAGGTCATTTTGAATTGACTCAAATTACAGGTGTTTCTACTTCATAAAGGAATACAGACACACCAATGCTGGGTTGTCGAAAAGTTCCCCCCCCCACCCCCAAACTCATAAGCAGTGTTATATTCGCTGAACCCATTTCACGCCACAGTGGCTTTCTCTACTTCCGACATTTATTTACACGGTAACTGGGGAAGTTAGAGACCACCAAGTTCAGTAAAAGCAATCTACCGTCTGCCCGTTATAAGTGAATTTTATTCAAGAAACCCTAGGTACATGTATCCGCTTTTCTCCCTACTTATAACAGCTGGGAGACAGACACATTTTAGGGCACAGTGAATGCAACCATATGTCTTCGATATGATCTCGTTCGGCAAGTTCACATCTTAATAGTTGGAAAATTATGAGGCAGGGAAATTTCCGTATGCAGTGGGCCTTTCCTAAGAATACGGAACTTCTCGTAAAGGGATAATATTTTTCCGGTCCTTCAAAGTTCACCACCGGATTGCTGTGTAGAAGGGACAGGGAATTTAGGCAGAACACAAGTTTCGTGGAAACTCGGGAACCGCACCTACTTGATGAGCCACAAGAGGTACAAAACCGGTCGTGGGCTGTCCAAGAGTTCACAGCAAGCTACTGAGTAGTATGTTCCATCAGGGGTCCGCTACTCTTCAGAAGTTATTGCATAAGAACACTGATTGGCGTGACGCTTGATTTCTGTTTAGCTAGGTTGAGCCAGGATGTTGACAGGCCAGGTTTAGCTCTGCTAGTTCTCTTCAGTGCTAAGTGTTGTTATCATCTAACAGACTTGACAACTGAACATGCCGTACCAAGTGGAGGCCCTATCATACGGCGTATTATGGTACGTGAGCAGTAGGTCAACTATGTTTGCTCGAGTTTTTCCAGTCCGTGCTACAAACATTTATAGGTGTTGTGAACTCGCCCGATGGAGGCTCAGTTATATGGCTGGTCTTTGGACTCTTATGTCATGCTGAACCTCAAAGGTGATATCCTGTTTAAGTGAGAGCTAATCTCATTGATGTTCAGCAGCTGGTGGCAGAACAGCCAAGTTTTCAGCCACTGGCCGGAAGGATGCGGGTTCGAAACAACCTGGAGTTTCGTGAGTTGTGCACTGCTGATAAGTCGAAATAGGAATGAGACACCATTACGGTGCTCCGCGGTTTTTCAGCATAGACTGACTTGACTGACAGGAAGTAATTTCAACTGAAAATATCCAAATTTCCTCACAGTACCATCAAGATATGAGGATAGTTTAACTTAGCCGGAAATGCGTCTTGAGACACTACCGAGATAATTCAAATCTAGTGACAATTACCTTTGTAAGGGTGAAAATTAATGGAGCCAAAAACCTTCCTCCCTGCCATTTCTAAATCATGCGCGTCTGTGTTTGCGCACACGGATTTCACACTGGTAAGCATGCAGTGGATTACTTTGCTCCGAATTTCTCACCAAGCCGTACAATACCATGTTAGTTTAATATTTTCATATAAGTCTATCACAGGCAGATCACTCTGAATAATGCTCTGGGATAAGCTCCATTTTCACACTGGCCCCCTTTTGAAGGTAACTTTAAATCGATGTTGCCGATAATGCAAGCTTGGAAAGTACCAAGATCTTGACGACATGAGCCATTTTAATCCGTTTGCGATCATCGGTTCTGCACTTCGTCGACGTACATAACTATTCCCATGGCAACATGACAGAAACGAATCTATGATTACAAGTTCATCGGAAATAACGTTCCATGAGTGATGATAAATTTGGAAACGATCAGCCAAACAGTTTCCAATGATTGTAAATCACTAAATGGAAAGTGAAAGGAAACTCAGTTTAGGAAGTGAGGGAAAGCCACAATTTCCTGCTTGCACTGATGATGTTCTGCTCACAAAATGGACATTACCATCCTCAGTAATACCAGTGTTTACTGACCATTGTAGAAAATTCTATTCCAAACAAGCCCAAACAGGCAGAACTATATAAAACAACAAAAGTAGATTTTTCATAAGATCGATTACCTGACTTATGGTTAATTCGTCTGTCATACAAAACTAGGGGTTCGATCGATCCGTCCTGATAGGGGCTACCTCCCAGAAGAGACCAGCTCACTCTGGCTAGGTCTCACGGATGGTCCTTATTGGGGGACTACGGTGAAAATTGGTCTGCAGCGTTACGTGGACAAAGCAGAGCTACTGTAACATGTGTACAGTAGCTTACGCTTTGAAGCGATGAGACGAGTTAATCTTCTCAAATGCAAAGCCCAAAGGCTAACCAGGATTGGTGAACAATTAGAAGACCGTAAATACAATACCTGTTGACCTCGGACATTTGCACGGTGTTTTATTGATGAACCCTGCTCAGCAGTTATTTAGTCGCAAATCTGATCAGTTTATGCGGTCTGTCACATCGAATGTTGTTACCTTGGTTACATTAAAAGGCGCCTGAGGCTTTTTCGAAAAGTGTGTATTACTGAATAGTTTAGAGTAGTTTGTTTAGAAGCTACAGAACTGTTTTTAAAAAACGGTTTTGGCCTACACTTATGACATCCACTCGCTAGCTGTGGATCGAACAGGTCCACCGCATCATCGGACGCAGGGGGAACTGTGTGTTTCGATGCAAACTGTTCTACCTAAAGTTTACTCTGAAGCTGGTCTAATTTCCAGCGGGGAAGACAACTCCTGGGATTTGATTTCGAGTCTTTTGGAAGAGTTTTTTTGAACACACCGCTATGGTTCTGTATTTACTGTAGTCAGACACTCATTGCCAAGGACATTTCATCCAAAAACACGCATTTCAACTTGCTATCTTGGTTCACAACCGAGAGTGAGCAGAGTGAGTAATGTGGTTCGACTTGTCTTTTCCCCAGAAAATAAGAAGAAAATGTCCATCGAATTGCTTGCGGCGAATAGTCCTCAAAAACATCATTTTTGTAGCCTTTGTTACTTGGCTGAAAGGCGTACAGCATCTAGTAGCTTTTCGTAAACGGAAACTTGCTTTTGCATCTATTTCGTGAAGCGTCACCAAGCACTCGGGGTCCAGAGCACCCATTCTGTGCCTCCAAATACTTTTATACCCACCACACTGCGATATTCCAGTAAAACTGTTAGCGTGGTACCTACACCGATATTCTAGTTCCAAGCCGTATAAATTTTTACGCTGTGGAGCACCTGTACGACCATTAGTAGCAGTTCCACGTGCGCTTCGTATTTGCAATAAATGTGCGCGTGACAACCTGGCACATGTGCGTCAAATCAGCTGTATACGGCTGTATACAATCACGTCGTCATAATACTCCTTAGTTATGGGTGAGATAATGAACAGTATTCACTAGCTGAACAAATCCGTTCTCGAGATCTCTGATCAACAATGACAAGCCGTGTGTGCATACGTGAACACTGTAGTAGGTATGCACAGCAAGTCGATCAAACGTAGTGTGATTTATTGGTTCAACTTGTCGGGTTGGTGGCGGCGACCGGGTCTAGTCAGGACAATGCACGTAGTTTAGTTATTTACTTTAGTGGACGGGCAGATCAGTAACTGAGTTTTTCACTTTGTTCTAAATCGCAGAGTGTAGTCAATCATGTGGCAGGTGCGCCATTCAAGGATGACGACAAGGAAGAATACTCGAAATATGGGTTCCTACCATAAGTGAGCTGTCATCGTAACAAGGATATCCGAAACATGCGATCATCTGATACCTGTTCACACGGAGTGCTAGTATCCTGGTGACCAATGGTACGGATATCGATTTGTATACAGCCGATTTACGGTGTAGGTCACATCATGTCCAAGGACATAATGTTTTAAGGGGGAGTCCTGAGAGCGGTGTGAACGGAGAAAAAAATTGTAGGATTTTTGTACAGTTTGGTACTGTTACAGCTCCCAGAAATAGAGTATCGATCGATAGGCTGGGCACGATCAATCAAAGGACTTAATCGAAGTTTCTGAATCTCGGCTATCAAAAGTTTCAGGTTTGAAGAACTTCCGTGCCAAACAAACACGGTACTAGGAAAGCATCAGCACTCGATGGACTGGATGTGCAGTGATACTTCATTTAAAAAAAGTCCAAATCGTTTTTCTTTGTGAGAAATTATTAAGAAAGTTCCACCTTGTTGACCATGAATTAGCATAAAACATCCACATTAATGCCAAAAGTGAAGTTCTAATTTCTCCTCAGAGATCAATAATCAATAGACACCCTTCTAACTGCTATTCAGAGTAATTTACTTCATTATTTGGTCCTTGTTCGGATTTATGTTCAAATTACCAATGATTGTGCAGTCCTGACATGGTTGTGTCAAGAAATGAGGAAGAAGTAGACTCTAATGGACTCACTTGCAAATGAACTTGGCGCCAGCAAGAGACTCAAATGAATACCAACTTGGTTTATCGTTTGTGCTAGCCTCCTTGGGTAAGGAAAGGGGCGAACTGCGGTTTTAGTTTCACTATATCTCATCAACAGTTCCTGCTCATGACCACGCCTTAACTGGAACTGCGTCATATGACATGCCGATGGAGTACGCTGACACCAGTTGGCCAATGCGAACTGTGCGCACCTGAATCATGTCAGGTAAGCATATTCATCAAACAGGATAGGCACAACTGTTGAAGGAGAAAAATTCAACTTCCCAGTTAACGGCAGACTAGCCAGAACAATCGCTTTGCGACATGATGAATACGGTTCAAAGGATACGAATCCGGCAAAAACAGTGATTTTGCCCTAGAGAGAGGACCAACCAAAAAGGTCCACCTAGGTAAACAATTCTGTCTTCAGGGAATTTGGCCTCCTTGACCAGGATTAAGTCGGAAACTCACACAAACATATTCAGTGTTTAGATGATCTAGACCGAGGGTAGTTGTGACGTTACCAAATACGTTGAGCGTCATGTAGATGGTTTTCTGGAAATTCGGAACACAGCGATATTCCGACTACAGCAGTTCCGTATATCCATGATTGCTTAGCTGAGTGCTCACACGTTTGGGAGAGTAGTAACAAGCCTTCCTGGACTGGGAATTAAAAACTACGGTCTACCAGAAACCAACAGACACAGGAACTGTCTTAAACTACTCATCAGCACACCCAACGCCCGTGTACACCAGTAGCGTCTCATCGATATTTCGTCGAGTCGGAGCGCTGTGCGCAGAAGAGATCGGCCGAACGGCAGCTCAAATCGAGATTGCCAACAGACTTCAAGAAATAGGATATCCAGTGAGTTTGATCAGGCGTCAGCTAAGAAAGATATTGACTCCGGTATCTGGACCCAGTAAGGAATGGATTGGCACAGCGGTCATTCCATATAAAGCAGGAACTTCGGAGGTTATTCGAAAAATGCTGGAATTAGCCAACATTCGAGTAGCCTTCCAGAAGGGAACAACGCTACGCTCAGTTTTAGTGCAGTTGAAATATCCCCTCGCGGTTGACAGGACTAGGGACTGTATGCATACAATCAACTGCAACGATTGCACTAAGGTTTGCACAGGACAAACAGCCAGGGAACTGCACACCAGAATTGGTGAGCGTAAGTGAAGGATGAGCAAACCACCGAGGAATGCTGAAGAATATCCAACGCTTGTCAAAGACTCAACGATGGCGGCACATGCCTTAGACATGGGACATAGAATAGATCTGGAGAATGTAGAAGTTTTAAGACGGGGACTGCGATTCACACCACAGCGGCTGATAGCGGAAATCACCAAGCCTCACAGCGTGAACAGAATCGAGGGTGTGGAACTGGCGAGCATATGGAAAGCGATCTTAGATAAGCCGAGTTGACATGTGACTGTGTGTGGTTGTCAATTCACGTAGCATCATTAGCAAAACACAGAAGGATGGAAATCCCAACCCGACCAAAGTTCACAGAATCCCTCTTACACAACTATCGTAGCACTGGGTCATCCGCACAGACGGACGGAAAGTGCAAACGACATTCAAGGGGGATCATCAAGTGAACCGAACCAGAATAACTAGACTCTAGGCTGGATCCAAATCCCTGTAGGTTTCCCCATCGGCCTAACACTAGGTCACCCAAAATCCTTCGGCCGACACCCAACAAAGATTTAGCTTGACTTAGCTGATTGGTTCTCCTTCCGCCTTAAATCTCGACCAACCTCGTAACCTAGTCACTTGGCCTGACGAAGCTTTTGTATCAAAAGCGAAACGTTGCCCAGCAATAAATCTACCGATTGTTACCAAACTTTTCCGAAAACGTCACTTAGTGATTTATTCGCTATCGCAATGCGCACATGACACCACTCTGTCAATTCGCTGAGGTGATTTTTCGTAAGCCGAACCAAGCCCAGACAGCTTAATATGGCTGTAAAATTTTTCCAGATCTTTTTACTCCACATTTTTATTACATTGCTTGATTTCGGTTCTCAGTCTGGATTTGTTAATAATTTTTTTAAAGGTATTTTATACCACTACTACTATACTTTAATTCGGAATTTCGATCGATACTACTTATTTCGTTATCCCACGCAAAATCCATAAATCTATTTGTGACCGGCTCCGTTCCACAGTTGTTTCATCTGAATTGCCAAGTGGTTAATTGTTCCTGCGTGAATTAGTCTTTAATTTAATGATGATAAATTTTTCAGAGAAGCGAATTAACTGAGAAGTAAATCAACTTACGATAAATAGACCGAGCAACAAACTGGTGCAAGATGGATGGGTTAACTCGCGGCAACTTAGTACGGAGATGAACTAGACGAAAAATTTGCTTGGGATAAGTTGGTCAGTCAATGAACTGTCGCACCGTAGATTGGCCAACGATAAACTGGATCACGATAAACCGGTGTGCAATGAATCGACCACAACGAAATAATAGAGGGCCGTCCATTTTGGGCTATGTTCCGCAGTGCTGCAGCTAGAAACTTCAAAAGAACCGTAGATAACAGTTTTGGATAGGAAAACACAGTCGAAATTTTATCACTACTGAGGCAACAAGTACCATTTTTAATGCAAATGTTCGCACTCCGTTTGTTTTGGTGAATGCATTCGGTGCTAAGAAAACTCAAAATTGACCCAATGATGGTGCTAACAGCCCTGGATATATATTTGTGTTTTAAGCCAGGTTATGATTTGGAAGACTGAATCTTCACGAAATGCAATCGCTTGAAAATTTGGTTTTAATGAGAGACTCAAGCTGAATCTCGCGTCTACGATATGCTCTAACCGAATGTGTCAAACAAAGGCCGCCTCAAGCTCCAGCTAGCACGATGTTCGAGATATCTAGGCAATGTTTTCTTGACGGAACACACTACTCACTAGGTTGGTGAAGAGTTTTCATAGCTTTCAAATAAAGTGGCCGATCCTCGGCACAACAGAGGGTTTCACGGACGATTCAGAATGCAGTTCGGCACACAAATTACTAATTGCTGGGACTCAGTTGGCACTATTAGATGGAACTAAGTCAAATACGGGTGACCGTCGCCAAGTGAAGCCTATGGGAAGTTCACTCCCAATTGTTTGGTCGTGCATCTAATTCCGTTGACAACTAAGCTACCAACTTATCATGGTCAATTCACTGTAAACCAGATCAGTTTACCTCCGAAGAAATCTTAAAGAGTTGGTGACGGCCAATTTATTACTCACTGAGACATCACTTCTTTAGCCTAGATGATGTTGCAGGCAGGCCAACTGGCCTTAGCCACGTCACAAACTGGTCGGCGTTCGCACTTATTTCTAACCCGGTATATACAGGGGGGTGAAGCTGCGCGGGTCTAACCGCACATGAAAGCCAACTATGCGCGCCGAATAGACAGGCTCGCCATGAATGACGAAAGGTCATAATCAGCCTGACTTCCACTGACGTGATACTGAACGGTATACATACGCCGATTCCATAACTTACGGCCTTGGCCACCCACATTAGGCTCATTAGGCACTTTGTGTACTTTCTCATTTTTTCGGTGCTTACTTGGTTGATAGTGCTCGGAATTCCTGATTTGTTTGGGTAACAAATTCCAGGATTTCATAGGCGCATAACACAGGCCACCCAACAGTAGAGCTATAGCTGACCCATCTTCATGTGACATAGAACGCAACCGCCAATATTTATTTACTCTCTTAGCTTTGTCTAAGGAACAATTGATCAGGCATTAAACTGGCCAATGGCAAATTTGCCTGGCGATGAATTGGTTCGCCATATATTGGTCATACGGTGAAAAGCTGTTCATCCACCATGAAAACCAAACTGATAATATCTTTGCAATTGACGGAACATACAACTCGTAAGGGTGCTGAAAACTCTTCGAGAGCCCACGACCGGTTTCGCCCTTCTGTTTCGGGCTCATCAGGCGGATGAAGTCCTCGAGTTTCCGTCATACCGATGTTTTACTTGAACCCCAGTTGCACGAAAGTCGACTAATACACTCATCTGCATACGAATTTGGTTTTGACGGGAGACTCACACGGAACCCAGCTGAATCTCACATTTATGATGTTCTCAAGTGTATTGCGTCTACGCAATGTATCGTGTTTTCTCGAATGTCGTACGAACTGAAACATGAGGCGGCTGGTGCAGCACATTAGGTTGCTTAAGAACACCATAGTTGAGAGATTCAGCTGGGTTACAGGTGAGCCTGTCGTCAAAACCAAATTAGTATGCAGATTAGATGGTCTTGGTAAAAATTTGTTTTTTTTTTATTTGGTTTTTTTTTTTTTTTTTTTTTAATGTTTTTTTTTGTCTTGTTTTAAGGCAAACGAAGAACCAGTCAGCAAGATCTCTTCCGATCGGCCTACTAGATCAGTGTTGAATGTAAGCTCAATGGTCTTTTCGGTTAGCGTAGCTGCCCAAATCTTGGGTGTGATGGGTTGGGGGTTTGAATTACTAACACACAACTAAAAAACGAACAAACCGGGTTATCTTTATTCGTTTAAAAAAAGAGAATTCAGGATGCAAGCAGTTTGCTAAGATTTGTTGGTCGCGTACACTCACAGAGATCATAAGACATATGGGAATGCACTTACTTAAGCATTCAAGCAGGAAGACATCATAAGTAAAACGAAGTACGGAACATCCAATGGCTAACCACTGGTCCCCAGAGTATATGCCTGGTGACAGTAGCTCATTTCCTGTGATTCCTACAGGTTAAAATAGAGCTCGCCACACCATGAATCAAGCATAATATTTTAAAAGATACATGCCAGAATAAATTTAAAAAAAATTAACAGAAAAAATTGACAAGTTACTGAAGCTGGATACTCGAGAAAGCGACACGTTTAAACATCGCACAGTACTTAAACCATAGGGTCATTGTGATCTTCGTTTGTAAACTTCCGAGGAGAAAGTAGGATTTACACACCTTTGTAGTCCACCGACTGCTTGCTGTGTTATTGGTAAGATGGACTGATCGATATTTGTCAAAAAGCCCTGGATGACATACCAATAGGGCAGCACACTTAAACAAACAACCACCGTATTATCCCACCATCTACTGTCTTTCTCTCTCTTTTTCTCTCTCTCACACACACACTCGATTCACACTTGACCGAACAAAGTGTGTTTCCGCTATCCAGTGATAACTTGTCATCTGGTCACTTTGTCGGTTCCAGTATACTGTTTGGGTTACCACTCAGTGTCTGATCCCCGTTTCAGCACTATCGTGGTTTGTTACAGCAGATTGTCTACAAAGTGATGCTACCTGTTCATGGGGTGCACCGCGATAAACCAGCCACTTGACATGAACACAAGGAACGCATGTCGGACCAGGGAAAGCGTGTTTCATCATGTAGGAGATTGGTACTCACGTTGCAGTCAACAGTCAATAAACTGTTAACCAAGACATCCCATCTTTCCACGTTCAAGATGAAACTCGCAATGGGTGGCCTCTTGAGGCTACATATTTTTGAACTCTCAAAAACCTGATTCCAAAACGCAAGAACGTAAACTCCGCAGCAAGTGAAACCCGCCAAAAATGGGTAACAACCTGATGCATCTGAGGGGCGAATGTTCAGCACTCAAGATTACTAAAGTTATGAGAATTCAGTCTCAAAACCGAAGAAAACAAGGGTGGTCATAAAGGCTTTTTAAACGCTTGTTAAACATCCAAGCTTTGCTAGAGGATGATTCAGCGACTTATCAGGCATTCACAGAAATGGGTTGGACTAACGATAATTTGAAAGCGGGTTGTAGAGTTACAAACGACGTCCGTATCTACAACACCCATGATTGGAAAAGTTTGGACGGAATTTCAACAGGCACAGTCCATTAAAATCAACTGACACCCAAAACCAGCTTCGGTGTCTTTATGGTAAAGCAGTAGCTCCGCTCAAAGGAACCAGATGATACAGCGAATGAACAGTGTGGGAGAATGTTGTGGCTGTAAATCAACTTCTGCTTGCTGTACACATCGCGGCCTTAATCCGAGACAGCAAGAGAGCGGAAAAGGTCAGCACTTTAGCGGAGACTGCCTCAAATTTTGTGAGTTTGCTTGAAATGGTTTCTTTCGAGTGCCTCGTGGTTCGGGAGTCATTACCAGTGAGGGCAGGGAGGTAAAGAGCACCTATCTGGAAGCAGTCTTCACTCTGAAACATAACGAGAGTTAAGCTCCGGTTCGGAGGCCACTTCACAGTTCACTCAGTCCCACTCTGTCGTTCAGAGCCAATCATAATATCAACGGTGAATTTACAGTCGAGGACATTTTAAGGAATAGAAGCGTTTATGAATAGTATGTATGTTAACTAGTGCATTCTGTCCTTCTGTTTTTTTTTTCAGTATAGAAATGACTCATTCAAACGAGAGGCATATAGAACCAAAGGTTACGATCTCTCTAGACTCAACACGCTACTCATAAGGTTACAGAAAGGTCACCGGCAGCCCACGGCCTTATGTTCCACATGCATCCAAATTGAACAGAATCCGCCAAACACACAAATTTGGTTTTAACTGGAGACTCAACTGAATACAGTTGCATCTCTCGTTTATGATGGCCTTTTCCGTATGCTAGAGATTCGGATGGATTCAGTTAGGTTCTTCGCTAATGCCCAAATAAGTGTGCAAATGGGATTATTTGGCGAGGATCTCTCTGTTTTTAAGCACTGTGTATACACGAGAAATACGCAGGCTATTGTGCTGAGCATACTATAGATCACTTCTAGATCTTGTTAGCGACATCAGGTTGAACGCGTACGCGCTGTAATTCTTTGTGGGAAATAGCGCGATCTATTTCTAGTGTAAACCTACGACTTACTTCTTTTGGCAGGTGAGTCTCTCGCAAAAACCAAATTGATTTGCAAATGAGTGTATTTCTTGAAAACAGTCGTGGGCTGTCGAAGAATTTTCAGCAACCTTATGAGTAGTGCTTTACGAATACGACTCACTTCTTTTGGCAGGGTTACCAACCTCCATCTGAAACACAGTCGACGAGGATGTCGCTTTACGATGTATGGATCCGTGTAACTGGCAACGCAATCCACACGAAGCAATGTTCCTTCCTTTACTCTATATATAGAATTGTTCAGAGATTGCCAGCCAGCGAAATTGTGGAAACTGGATTGGTTTGCTTGAACGAAACTGGAGGGCTGCTGTCTGCTCAGTTCTGTAAGCTGGAGTTCCACCTCGGGAGCCAAAACCGGTGGGGATGGTGGCCACTTGATCCGTAGCATGCGATTCCACTTACTGTTTGAATACTTACAAAATATATACAGGGTGGTTTGTTGTAGTTGCATCTTGCGCAAACACAGTCCAAAGCGGGGGTCGAAGTCATAGTCGGTGGAGGGTAGTTGGTCAGTATCACCAAGAGAGAGCTGATAAGGTGTTGATTTGGCATAGAAGTCCGGTTTTCCACGGTGTGTGAATGGCCCAGGACACGGAACAAGCATAGGTTCATTCACTACTGGATGCATAGTTCTATCAAGTGTGTTGGCGATGGATCCAGTATAGAGGAAGACCTGACGATGGTCAGCTGATGGTGATACGTGATTGTCCCAGCGATCGATACAGCGGTGTTGTTCGAACCAGGGACAACATGGACAACAGTCCGGTTGCCCAGACCGTCGTTCCCATGTTGCATTTTCCCTTGTCTCAGTAAACAGTTGGTGTGTTCGTCGGTGACACTCATACAATCCCCGTTGCTTCCCCCGGATATCAGTCTTCTCAGACAGGCGGAAGCGAATTGCTGAGCCCCCGTCAGGCCCTGCCATGACTTCCAAATAGACATTTTCTTCCTCAAAAGGAAACGAATGTGGAAGGATCCAGTGGGAACCATCTGGACATGCGAGCTTGATCACGGAAGTTCCATCAGAGACGTCTACATTCTGCTGATGGGACAGATCTACTTCGAACTCATAATTCTGAATGGGTTCACTTGTTGTAGCGTATTTCTGCGATGCAGTCGAATGTCGAAAACCAGGTTGATCCGGGACACAAAAAACAATCACATGACACGTTAAAAGTAAAATAGATGTGGTGCTAAAAATAAGCTTGATTGTGTTGATCCACCACAATCGGTAGTATGTCATCTCATGGTTCGCCTGTACTTGTTCTGCTGCGGACTAAAAACGAGCAACAATGAAGCTCTGGATGAATACAATCCGGAGAAAATTTGAGGTGTGTGCCGCTGTTTGTGCACGTGTACAAACAGGATGCGAACACATATAAACAAACGGTAAAATCAACCAACTACCAGCGCCTCCGAGTGATACATCATCAATGAAGAGTATCGATTAAAGTTGCTACATTGATATGTTTATGAATAAGTTTCGCTTGACGCTCGTGCACTGGTGTGCACGGATCTTGGTAGGCTTTAAAGAACAGCTGAACGAGCAAGCAAAGGGGGTTCCTTCTGGTAATGCGCTAGACAGCAGCCTCCCATCAAGAGAGTCCACCCCCGACTGCAGTCGCTCTACGCTCAACCAATGAAACGTGGCTTGAAACCGATGCATTCTGGTAGACTAACCCAAATTCTAACAAAGACCGCACCCAACGTCCCTGTGGTGCAAAGCCAGCTCCAAAGGGAGAACGGAGTTCGACATTCCTTCACTGAGTTTTCATGTATTCTGACGCCAGATGGGTATCTGACCCATGGAATGAAAACGAAATTTCCCCAAGGTGACTGGGGATTTTCACCGGTGCGATACACAACTACGAGAGTTTTTCCATCCATGGAGGTCACCTTTTAAATAAAGTCACTTGTGGCTGATTAGTTAAAACCTCTGTGAGCAGTAAAAATTCACGTTGAAGAGACCAGGTGCGGAAACAGAACACCTCTGGTAAGTGCTTTCCAGGCAGTCTCTCTGGAGCGAGCAACCTTAGTACCCGTTTTGCTCTGGAGAGGCATTAAAATAACGGAAAAAGGTGATCTCTCTTAAACTGTGATATTTCTCGGAGAACACTCGAATGACTACCTTAAAGGACTGACACAAAGTACTCCCTTCTGACAGTTGCAGTTTTATGAAAGAGTGCTGACAGCTGAGAAGAAAGTCGCTTCTCCTCACAAGTGTTCTAACCAGATGGTGGGCTTCCAAGAGAGGATGGGTGGTACACTGAAGAAATGGGGCAAAATCTACGGACCCAAAATAGTCTATCTTTGCGAAAAATCTTTCGAATTTAACATTTTTGGGGTTCCACATCAAAACAATTCTTGATGATATTAAGGGCAGTCTGTTGTCTAGGAGAACCAAAGTGCCAACTCGGTTGATTTTTGACCAATCCGGCATCAACAAAATGGCACCAGTTTAGAACGAAGCAGTTTTTTGAAAAAAAAGTGGACGAAGTGGAAGTCATTTGTTGGTTTATAACGTCCGGGGTGAAGTTTTCTGGATACAGAGGAGTTGTTTCCCTGGAAGAGATTATCCCACGGAAACGATCAGTGATGTTCGCTTCCGGTAGGTGAAATATGTTTTAGGAGCATACGACAGTGATCTCTTTTGACGGCTACCGCCCCCTAAATGGGACTGTTGAAAAACCAAAAACATAACTGCAGTCTCTAAGGGCCGTCATGATACAGGAGCCTAGACAGTAGGGATACCACACAGGTATGACGTGTGGAAAATTTAACATAGTTTGTTACGCCTAATGCAGTCGTCGACACTGGAGTTTCCCCTGTCTGGACAGACCACTCTTAGCATACACTACCTCTGAGAAGAGCTAAGTCTTATTTGGTGTCTTAAAAAAGACTTTGCTTTGACCGCTTCCTGTAGGCGGTGAACAGGGAAACAGGACAGGTCATTGTCCATTTGACCCATACCAGTTTACCAGTTTCGTCATTTCCGACTTCAGTATTTCTGTGCCTTATAGGGCAAACCGTTTGCACACAAGAAATCGAACACGCTTCAATAGTCCAATACCGGTTTCATCCTTCTTGGGACTAATCGGGTGTGCAGACATTAGGCTGAAGAATATCATAAACAAGAGATTCAGATGAGTCTCCCGTGAAGATCAAATTAGTATGTAAATGAGTGCATATGCCGAAAGATATCGGACACTTAAAATTGGTTTCTATTGACTGTGGTGGCTACACCAGTAGCCTCGCGCGCGTTGTGCTCCTGGACAGTATGCTTAACAACCATCATAACATCAGTGTTCAGCACTGATGCTTCGCTGACATACAACCATGGTTTATTTGAAAGTCTTATTGTGAAGAAAAGAGTAAAGTGAACAGCAGAGGGATTTCTTACTAGTCCACCACAATCATTCCGAGGTGCCTACACTCATTCAGGCAAGCTGGATAGAAACTGGCAAGAAGGAGGTCATTGACATCGATTAGCAGCCATATATTGCAGCCTCTCCAACCAGGGGCAGTGGGGTTCACGCGGTCCCAATCCTGGAAGGCGAGTAGCATCGACAGCACCCAAACGTTTCGTAATATCTTTCATACCTGTCTGCCGGATCAAGGGTTGGCCACCTTTCTGCTTCCGCCACTCTGAATTGGGCGCGGAAAACGGCACCCTTTTCGGCAAACGATGTTTCGGTATACGCAGTACATGGCAGCTTACGCTTAGGCATGAAACATTGCAAGCATGCCTGTATCCATATGGTCAGGTCGTGGTTTTGTAGGCCCACTTGCAAACTGAGTAACTGTGCCGACCTCACAGCTTGTGATCTCAATCTACCCGACGCAATTGAATTTGTTATTTTGCTCCTGGATGATGAAAATGTGCCAGCTGATGTCCAAGTTTTGGCCCAGACGCTAGTTTGTGATACCATTCTACGTAATGTTTTCAATGCGGCGGAGTTCTAAACGAATTTTCCTAACTTTTCTCATGGATTCTATGTAAGTGGACTGGACGATGGGGGTTGCCAGCATGGCTTTCACTTGCATTGCTGATCTTGTAGTGTGGATCACAGTGTCACGGCACTGGCTACGGCGTTGCTGTACAGCCGACCTCTCAGTCAAGACGAATCACACCGTTCCTCGTGGGTGTTCTTTGTTCGGGGGGTCTACTGAGGTCTTATTTGTTTGCAATTGACTGTTGCGTTTCAGTTGTTAGAAAACCAAGTCTGTTAATGGGTGCCCCAGTGGAAGTGTGCTTTTGACACACTGAATGAGTCTTTTACTTCATGTAGTTGACGACTTCTAGTAGGCAACATCCTAACCCATATTTGTGCAGCGCTCAATGGTAGTAAAGTTAATGATTGCCAAGTTGAGTAGATATATTTGTTACTATGACTAAACTGCTCCTGTGGCCGCAGACATGGAGGGACAATGACCAACCTTTGTATTGCTGGAACGCACTAAAATGCTGGAGAAAATGTAGCACGTTACTGTTAGTAGGTAGTTGCCTATTTATCTGCTTCATCTTATGTCCAAAGCGAAACTCTCCAGTTATCCCAAACTGAGGTTCCCTTCGTAGCCTAGATGCTTACTGATTCCCAGTGAGTTAGACTGTCTTAATTTTGTCCTTTAAAACTGGAAATTCCATTTTCGCGGCTAAGATTTACTCGTCACGTGACGCAGCGCGTGGTGATTACCGAGCGCGACAAACCAATGAGATTTCACTTTCTCATCCAGTAATCCGGGGAATAGGCGGTCGTCCCGTCCGGCTGAGCACAAACAGAGATATTATGTGAACTTCACTCTGGCACACGCTATCGTGCGTCTTTGGCGAAACACATGCGTTAGAGTCAGCCACTAGCTGACAAAACCGTTCACAATTATATTGTAAACGTTATCCTACTACTTCTGAACATGAGTCAGGTTAGGTCCGTTACGTGGAAACGAGGTTTCATAATAGTCGTGCCGGTCTTTCTTGTCAGTCTAGTTCAAAAGATGCACGAAAAATGTCGCCCCTGAGTAAACAAAGCTAAAACGAAGTGGGGTAGAGTGACTGTATGTGACCCCAAACCGTGAACCACTGGTGTACGGACGCTATGCAGAATAAGGGCTCACAACGACCAAGAACAGAAGCGTAGTTGTTTAACCGAGCCCATTAAAACTCAAACATGTTAAGGAAGAGAAGAAAAATAAACAACACGTCCTAAAATATCACCATTTAGTTAAGAGCACTCCGAATCTGCAAACACCCTCATTCGTGACGGCAAGTCTCACAGTTCTGCTGATGGAACGATAAACCTTTGTAATTCCACTTATCACTTTCTCAGGACATGAGTTTGTAAGCATATCGTTTCACAAAAGTCCGGAGAAGGCATCCATATAAACTAACAGGAGAGCCATTTTTCAGCACCACTGAGGTCCATTCGTCTTGGGCAGGGGTTTGCCTAGGCAGTTTGCTATCCCAGAATTCGCCCGGGGCTCAGTCTTTTTGGAAGTGAACACTGACCAGCTATTTTAGCGTAAGTGAATGCAAACAAGGACCCGGGACACTTAGTGAGATTCGACCACCCTTGTGTTTAGCCTTCATCCATTGAAGAAAGCATGATGAGAAAATTTCATTTCAGACGCGGAGCTTCAGATTAAAGTATCTGCAAACTTCACGACGAGGCATGTCTCCCATGGCTGTTCCTGCATGACCAGAAGATGAACTCATCTATTCCAGAAGTCGGACAAACCAATTACATCGTTCAAGCGTGAACAGGTTCGCCTGTTCAGACGTGAAAATTTAGATGTGTCCAGCCTGCGCTGGTGGAGTAGTGGTAACATGATCACTTCGAAAGTCAGAAGTCCGGAGTTCAAACCCCGGCAAGGCCATTGGATATGCACTGCTGATGAGTTCTAATAAGAGCGAAACTTGAGTCCAGTGCTTTCTCCTTTAGTGTGGGCTCGTCAGAATAGTTGCGCTAGGACAGGAGGACGACTGTTCAAATGAGAGTGATGTGGACGCGAATTCCACAAATCCCGAGACAATCACCAACTTGTATATATAACTATATATATATATATACTTCTCAAATAGAGGATTGGCGGAGGACCACTCGCAATACTCCAAAGTTTGAGAAGTATCGTCAGCTCCGAGCACTTGTACCTGAAGTGTTAATGAAGGTAAAAGTTCTCTCCTAAACTTGCCGGACACTGCAGTGTAAAGGCGTAATTGTTGAGATGTCGCCTGCTACTTTCATTACTCATCCGCGTAAAACACACATTTACAGGTTTAGCACATGGAAACAACAATGAGAAAACATGCGAAGGTGTGAAGACATTCAAACGAGAAAAAATGAAGGGATTTTCAGTCAACTGGAAAATGTTTGGGACCGATTGAGTGGTCATCGCTTCAGAGAGGTTTGTTAAGCAATCGGTGGATTGTTGCCTATGTGCTGGATCACATTCGAGCCTCTCAGATGGGAAAAACGGTGTGTGAGCTGGCTAGGTTTCCTAACCGCCCAGGTATACTGACCACGTTCACTGCATACACTCATAAACAAGTTCACAAGTTTTCCACTATTCAGTCTATTGAGGCTCATATGGAAGTCCGGGCACTCAGTGTGAAATTCAACATGTCTCCCAAACTGATCTGATAAGTTACAGACCGGTTCACTTTGAATACCTATTTAATAAGGTCAAAGAACTTATACCAAAGAAAAACGAGATAAAGCAGACTGATTTCGGGCAAAACTTGTGAGCGTATCAAAGCAGCCGATCTCGGCCGTGACCAGCCGAAAGTTCGTTGACAGTTTATCCTGGTGGCGGCCGTACGAGCACCGATCCCCTTGATTTCAACTATTTCTTCGTTTCGGGATGCAGGCAGTGGCGTACACTGCACTGGTCCAATACAACAATTTTACCCGGGATTACATTCATCCTCAAGATATCCGATGCAAATACAAAGCTCATCCCATGACTACCACTCAGGGCATTTCCTGAGAGGATCACACCGAAACTGAGATTGATTTTGGCGTTTATTGGTTGCCGATTAGTTTACCCGGCTTGGCATTCAGTTTGTAAACGTTTTGTCACCAAACGAAGGCACACCATCATTGCGCAGTGGAGTGGGTTGTAAGCTAACTACAAAGCTCAGCGATAAAATCAGCAAGCAACGAACGCAGCCGGGCTACCACTATTTCAGTCTTGGTGTTTCTTCAACTTGCTTTAAGTTCGGATCGCGGTTAAGGCCCTTGGAGATACCGAATTGCAGGTGCAGGATCACCAAGGCGTGTCAGGCCTGCTTTCGGAAACGTGGAACCTACCTACAAGAATAATATGAAGGGTCCGAACGGGATCAGATCAACGAAGACGAAAAAACGTTAAACTGGGATGAAGATAACTTTCGTCTCGTGTGGACTTGACAACCCAAGAGATATGGCGATCGGATAATCAGACGGTCCACGTTGGTCGTTTTTTCTTGAGTTGAAAGCTGCTTTTGATTCTGTCGATCGTCAGCAACTTTGGCAGTGTCTGGCGATCAAAGGTGTCCCTTCCAAATTTCTATCCCTCATGAGGGCACTGTATGTGAACTCCCGTGGGCGCGTACGAGTAAACTGGGAACCTGAGTTCACCACGTCCAGTGGTGTAAGACAAGGCTGTCCTCTTTCCCCTTTCCTCTTCAACTTTGTTATTGATATGCTGCTTGAAACTTCTCTGCCTGCCTCTGAAACCTCGGGAGTCGAAATGCTCCCGGGACGTTCCCTCACAGACATTGAGTATGCGGACGATGTTGCTCTCCTTGGTTCAGATCCTTCCCAAATGCAAACGATTTTAAATAACCTAAATAACTCTGCCGCACGGTTTGGCATGCGCTTCACACCTGCAAAGTGTAAAGTGCTGCTACAAGACTGGGTGGGATCAAACCCACATCTCATGCTTGCAGGCGAGCCAATCGAAGTGGTAGATAAATTTGTTTACCTGGGCAGTTGTATGAGTTCCGGTGGATTGGCTGGAGATAAGGTTATTTCTCGAATCGGAAAGGCCAGGGCAGCTTTTGCCAACCTCCGACACCTATGGCGCCGACGTGACGTCAGTTTGTCTGTCAAGGGAAGAGTTTACACTGCGGTGGTGCGATCCATACTGCTTTATGGATCAGAGACGTGGCCCTTACGCGCAGAGGACATACGGAAGATGTCAGTGTTTGACCATCGGTGCCTTCGAAGCATTGGTCAGGTCTGGTGGGAACATCGGATTAGTAATGTTGGTCCTAGAAATAAGGAACTCTCCAGCGATAGGTGAATTACTCACGCCTCACAGGTTACGCTGGTTAGGTCGTGTACTCTGCATGCCAGAAGGCCGTCTGGCTCGCGGAGCTCTTTTCTACCAGCCCTGTGCTGAGTGGAAGCGACCGAGAGGTGGACAGTGTATGACCTGGCAACGAGGTACGAAAACACTAACCAGTGAACTTAGTCGAGTGGGCAATTGCCGCCTCCCTGGATGGGGACCCCGGGACTCAAATCACCGGTGGTTAGTGACATTGGCAGAAATTGCCCAATCGCGCAGTCAGTGGCGCTCGTGCATCAAAGCTATCACCTTCAATGCGTAGCTACCCAATCTCCGAACAAACTGAACATGCCTCCGCGTCCAAAGCTGGTTATACGTTCCACATACCCGTTTTCCGGTGATCGAAACTGTAGCAGCTGGAACTAATGTGCCTATGGTACACGGTTTATAGCTGATAAATTGAATTGAATTGAGCGGTGTGCGGACCTTGGAATGACTGAGGCCTTTAACTCAGGTTTTTGGACGACAAGGGTGAGGTCCGGTAGCGAATCTAGTTGTTTTATGCGTATATACTTGTATTCAGCTGGCATATGCTTCCTTATTCCCACCCATTAGTGACCTCAAATAGGAAGCAGCTTTGCAAACAGTGCCCTGAAAATAACCCTGGATGGGATATCAATAGGCTGTCAAGGTATGCACAGCGATCACGTGGCCCTGACTACAATAAAGGTTTGTATGGTACAATACAGAGGCCATTAGCAGTGAATGTTTGGTGGTGCTCAGCAGAATTCAGGATCTAGCAGCTGAGCAAATGTTCAGTTGGGCGACAACAGGATTTTTGAAAATACTTCCTAATGGAACAGGTCTGCGTGTTGGCCAGTACAGCTCGGCAAAACTAATCTGAAACATCGTCGCAACCTAACAGAATTAATCGGATTCAGTATCAGAGGCGGGTAAGCAAGACTGGTGTCCCTGTGGCTGGGTTCTATCGACCAGCCGCTGATATTAACGCAACTCCCCTTGATAATCTTACGGTACACATGAACAAATGCAGTATGCAATCCACATCAGTCAAGTTTTTGCACAGAACCGAACTGTAGCTACACTTACCCCGCACGGCACGTATTCACCTGGTAAGGTAGCCAGGGCAACTATCACACTACCTTTTTGGGCTACCGGATCTGAGCACTGTTCACATTTACAGGTTTGGTTACATTGTGATCTTGCACGTGTATGGCCCTAAGCCCAATCAGAATGACACCTACACTGAGCCGGCAAGGTAGTTTCTGGCCCCCTGCCCATATAGTCAGGTATGAATGGGTTCAACGAGGTTACAGCAATACGCCATGGGAATCTGAAGTGTGGGGGGGGGTTTAGCGAAGCGGCCTTCGGTGATCTCATCCAAACAACTTTCGCTCATTGTATGGACGTGACATGCTAGTCATAATGTTGCTGAAAACTCTTCGACAGCCCATGACCGGTTTCGCCCTGTTTGCGGCTCATCAGGTAGGCGCGGTCCCCGAGTTTCCGTCAACCTTATGTTCTACTTGAACCCGAACTGCACGAAATTCTATCTGTACCCTCATCTGCATACGAATTTGGTTTGATGGAAGGCTCACCTGGAATCCAATTGAATCCGCGAGAGATTCAGCTGGATTCCAGGTGAGTCTCCCGTCAAAACCAAATTCGTATGTAGATGAGTGTATGGGTCGAACTTTCACTCCGGATTGGTCAACAATATGGCAATCGGAGGTAGTGGTGCGCCTAAGAGTTCTCTTGTTACGAACTGAGAGGCTTCTTATTGTTCGGAGGTTTTATAATAGTGAACCGCTGCTATGAAAGTTTATTATCTGGACAAATGGGTCCCCACTAAAAACAGGCAATGCACTCATACGGTGTCAGCCAAAAGTTTGTATTGATTGCCGCATTAAACAATATCGCGGACGGTTTCAGGGTAACGGAATTGCAGCGAAAAGAAGGAAACAGACGCACAAACAAGGTGACGGAAAGACCGCATGTTGGCAATGATTAAACTGGAACCATAGCATATGTACATCCTGGGTTGACAACGGAGGGGAACGAAAAGTTCTCCCGAAAATAGTAGGCATTCAAAGTAGTTGGACCGGATGAACGGCGAGTGAAATTGGAGCTCTCATGGAAAGACAGTGTTAGCCGAGGCGTTGCCACACATCACGAGTTCGGTGTCGTGGAGGTTGGTTCTTTCGATACCCAAGGCGGCTGGTAACTGGTCTGAAAGATGACGACCACATTAGAGGACGTGTGGTTAGGGAATAGGCTGTCTGTGTAAATAACCTACCTTGCCTCACAAGGTTATGAACAACAAATAGGAGAAAGGTGTCAGATTATTTTGTACCGAATCTGTCACAGCTGGGAATCAATCGGTCTCAGTTTAACTTCGAAGCCGTGTAAGGGGTTAACGAGCATATGTGCAGATATGAAACAAGGCCATGTGAGCGGGACGGACTACACTTCCGGCTACTGAGAGGATATAACTGCTGACGGCGTTAGATCATGCCACATATCACGTGTTGTCTGTCTAACGGTTTGTATTTTACAAGGCAAGATAGTGCTACAACCAGGTGTCACACTACCGGTATCTATCCGGAAATCAAAAGCGTGTGCTGCGTGGCCCCAGGACATACACAGCGAATGAGGCCACGACATGTTGCACCTTGTCTTTCCGGTGTAGACGGACAACTAGACTTGGTTGCAGAGTGACAGCGTAGTTTATTCAGCTCAGTAAAACGATGTACTTCCCGATGATTAGTTGGTATCAAACTCTAGATTATAAGGAGCCGTGATATGCATACCATTCAGTTCGGCTTCCTTGAGTGGGTGGTTGCCAAAAAAGTAGACAGAGAGTCCATTGTGGTCTAGATGTTTCAAAGGCGATTCAAACTGATATCTGATTGCCTACTTTACTTGACCTCTTCACTGAGGTCAGATTAAGATATTGTCACACGGAACGATGTGTTGAATCTTACCACCCAGGAGAATGCGAGAGTGAAATCGCTCGATCCAAAAATTATCTGCATTATGAGGAAGAGTCCCCCCCCAGAGCGGTGCTTACAAGAGGAGTGAGGTCTGCTCGCCCTCTTGACATATTTCCTGTGTATGTACCAGAATGAGGCCCGCTTGTTTGAAGGACCAGATAATGGGCATGCGTTTGTTCGTCTCAACGGCCTTTGGGTTGTTGTACATACCAATCAATACATTTGAGTCCATGCGCGATGGCGCTTTAGGTTCGTTCTGGGAGCACTCCGTTGATCATTAGAAACAGGGATGAGTGCATACCATCCGGTCAAATTCAACCTTGTGACTTTGTAATTATCAGGCACACCGAGGAAACTGACGAGTGGCTGTATATAGATTGAGTCAACACCTGGCACCTAACCCAACTTTCTCAGTTTTTCAAACCACTCGGTGGGCGCGTGATCTGTAGCGAACCAACCAGAAAGTGCTAACTGAAGCGTCACGTGTCCGAATCCCAGATGCCAACTTGGTGAGTCTGGATAGGGACGAAACGCTAAACGGGGGCCCTCAGTATAACAGTGGATTATTACAGCAGGCACATCTTGTAATGCCCCCAGCGAAATACAAGAAGAAGCAGGAGGACTCCATTCTGAAAGGCGAGTCGCACTGACGTTTGATAATCGCGCCTCTAACGTTTAACCAGATCAAAGCCACGTCGCTGTTTGCGCCGTTCAGTTTGGCAACGAAAATAGCACTATTTCAGGCGGACGATGCAATGCATGGCCAAGTTACCCCAGATTCTAGTACTGGATACACTTTCCAACAGACGTCCCTGGTGCATAACTGATCACTCGCTTGCTAAGTGTTTCCACTCCACTCCACTCCACTCCACTCCACTCACTCACTCACTCACTCACTCACTCACTCACTCACTCACTCACTCACTCACTGAGAGGACGAATCAGTTCGAGCTATCCCGGTCCGGTTGGGAAATAGTGAAAAGTTAGCCCTAAACACTACCCATCGGAACCGGGTGAAAAGGCGCTTCAAGCATACAGACGACTATTAATGCACCTCCGCTGACTAGACCACTGTTCGTTTTCAATTTCCGTGCTGAATCCTTGCGGTTTACAACAGTTTTTTTCCTGGTAGATGATTTACTGATGGTTAGCCATTTGGAGCACTATTCAGTAGCGGGTTTTGGCACTTTCGAAAAACGTACCAATTGTGGAGAAATCATATCAAGTTGTGTGATAGCAAGGCGGGAGCGATATACTCACGCGACAAGCGCGTAGAAACAACAGTGATTACGGAGCAAACTTACTGACCGGAAGGTCCGTGGTTCGAACCCAACCATGGCATCTTGACTGTTCCTGTCTATGCTTGGGTAACCTAACAATATCTCAGCCCTCGTACTTTCTTCAGATGGCATGGCAGGTAGGCTCCGAAAGAGTGTCATAGCTGAACGACTATTATTTCATTTTCATTTCATTTGGATAAAAAACCATCGTGAATGCGCGGCCGTGAAAGATAGAGCTAAGAACATGCTCAGTTTCTGAGTAAATCTCGGTAAATCGGGACCACTTTCAGTCGAAGACCAAGTTTGGCGTTCATCATGGATAGCGACGACGGTTGAAGTTTTTCGACTAACTGAAATAAGTTCCTTCAAGGGGGTTATTGAGCGCTGGAAGGATACTTATAAGAGAGACTTTTGTACCCCGCTTTTGAAAGTCACAAGAACTACAATTTAAAGTACTTGCGATTTGGCGTGACAAGGCCGCAGCCAAAACAGTAGAGAGGTCAAGTAAAGCACATGACCAGCTGTCGGTTGAAATCGCCTCACGAAAATGTCACTTATCTCCATGAGCATACTGGTGGTCGGACGGCCCATGTGCACTTTTGTAGTGAATAGTGTGGACATACACAGACAAAAATATCTCAAAATCATCAATTGTATCGAATCTCCGTGAAAATACACGACGGAAGGCTGTATGATAAGGAGATTCGTCCTCAACGACAGCTAAACCTGAATTTTGAAATTCTGATTGTGAAAATGACGCGAAATCAGCACAGATTATTGATGCATAATTCTGCGATCTCGAAAACTGAGTAGCAAGTAAAGCTAATGCAAGCAATGAAGCGGGTATTAGGAACTTACCGATTCTTAGAACTCTTCTCCTCCATATCAGCGACCATGCTCATCGACGCCAACAATCGCCGTGCCGTGTGAGAATTATCATCTTCTTGCAGAATACCGGGGCTCAACGGTGGTTCGACATCAGGCATCAGAGTGATGGTTGTTGTTCCGTTCAGTTCATCTTGACGAACGCGGCGGTCTGTCTGCTTTCCAGAGAATACAAACGGTCTGTGGGGTGGACACAAGTCTTCCTCTCTCATCCATGGCTCTCGAAGGTCAACCACATTGATATTTTCCAAGGATGGTGGGCTGAATGAATAATCATCTGTTAACCATCGGTTTGGGGCTGGTCCGCGATCTCTTCTCGGCCATTTTCGAGGTTGTTTTGGAGATTTGGGGGTTGGGAAGTCTATGAAGCAGGCGGACATTCATTTTAGAAAGCGTAATAGGAGCGGTCAAGTGCTACTAGCCATTCCTTTGCCCTTAATTTATCATTTTCTCCTACTGATGCAAAAGAGACTTGGATTAACGGTGTCTATTTGATCGAGTTTTGGGTGCTCCCATCAGTTCACGTAGAACAGAAGTGCCTCGGTTCCAGTATGGTATATGAAGCAAGTATCTGATAGGTGAGGAAAGCGCGTTTGCGATTTCTTAGTCGAGGCACGTTGGGCGACTTTCCAAGAACCTCACTACCAAATTCAGCAACTAACATGAGAATCTAGTCTGAAGCATCTGTGACATCTACAAAAATGGCAATTCCAACTAACTGGATTATCGATCGAAATAGAGCCACAATCCTAACCAAGTGTACCATCTACAGTTTTGCAACACTCACTAGGAATAAGTGTACTTACCAACAGCCTCTCTCCGGGTGCCGATTCGCGCCCGGAGCTCGTCGGAAATACCAACCACGACACGTGGCTCTTCCTCATCTACATCATACACGTTATCGTAGACAACCAACTGTCGATCGGGTGCCGGACCGGCCGCGTCTGGATTCATGAACGCCGCACGTAGTTTGACCTTTTTGACCGGCATTCCGATCCCACTGACAGTATCTGTGTTTTCGTACGCTTTCGCGATCTCTTCAACCAGATCGCGGGTGAGAAGACGAGCGTCATGAGAACAACTGTCTATGTCCGAAGAGTCCGTTTTTTTCTTCGGCCCTTGTAATCGGCGACGGTAGGATCGACTCAGTATGCCAGTCATTCCTCCGTAGTTTGGATTGCCGTACCGGCGATAGTACAAGCTGCGACGTTCGGCACCCGGCAATTTGACATCAGCTGCAGGATCAACAAGCAGGGCAGGGTGGGTTTACTGAGAGAACTAGTAAAAAAAACTGATAGATGAAACATAGTAGATGTGACGTAGCCAGCTACCAGTGCGACCTGTAAACTGGAATCTCAGATGTAAATACCAATGCGTTTCCAGGAATGAAAAGTTCTGCACGTTCGTTGGTTGCCAGACAGTTAGTTAAACATCAATCTTCGTGTTTCAATGCGCCGTTTCGCCAGTCACCGAAATTAACTCACCCACAATCAATCGCCCGAACGCTCGAATCCTTGACTTAGAAAAGCGTGGCATTGTGTAGTTCCAACTTGCTACTGGAAGAGAGAGTCGAACCTTCGTGGTTACAGTGAGTGCATTTAGGGCTCCAAGTGTCCCCTCCGGGTGCGCGCGGATTTTCACATCAACAAGGCTCTGCTTGGTTCTCCCTATCAACCTGAAAGATTATCAGGAGCGTGTGGGACGGCAGGAAAACATCCCCTAACCTGATAGCTGTAGTTTCAATTAGGTGGTTGTACGGAGCAACGATTACATCTTGACAGCCGAGCCAAACCGGATGGGGTCAGCCAAAATCTCAGGAGAAATCCAAAAGAGAATGTGAAGGCAGTTTTCGCATCAGTTTTGGATCGAAGTAGTGCGAGAAAATTTTTTCAAAGTGACTTTGTATTATTCATTCTAACGTACAGGCCACAATCAGTTGTGAAAAGGTTATAGACGCATGCTCGAAAAGAAGCGAGGTGCACTGGCATAGTGACGCATAGCATTCCGAACAAGATTAACGAAGTCTACAAGTTCTACGAGGACAGATCACCTTCAAGCAGAAGCTGACTAAACAGAAATAAACACTATATGTCTTCACTTTACAGTGTGGCCAGAAGAGCAAACTCATCCACACCACCGTTGGAATTTCTGGTTTAGGCGTTCGCCCACGTGAAACACAAACGACTGACTACCTCTTATCAAGCGCCTATTAAGTTTTGTTGGACTACGACGCAGGTTTGTGATTTAGACCATCCTGTCTATGGCTTGAGAAGGTCGTCTGCCTATGGACCCTGCGGAGCGGTTTTCCACGGTCAACAGTTTTGGGCTGCGCCCAAGAGCTGCGTGGCAAGAATGAGCCCACAGCCCCCATAGATGTCGATTTGGGGGCATTCGAAGTAAACATAGTGAGGACTTAATAAGTTTTAGTCAAAAATTCCTCGTAAGCCACAGTACATCACAAATTTATGGGGCACCAGAAATCACATGAAAAAGGTTATGTGAAAATCAGAGGTATACACACTTTGGGGAAAGAAAAACAAAAATAAAACGAGGGGGTTGAATGAGAGGTACACGGGTCAATGGGTCACAGAATCAAGTAAGTGACGTCAGTGTCAGACAAGTTTGCGGGACCGGATTCTTTGCAGGCCAGCTCAAGTTTCTTTTGTGCTTGAGGTTCAATTCCAGCCCCACTATCAGGTTCTGCTTGAAGGACGAATTGCCACGTTCTACCACCAGATTTTGTGTGTGCTCATTTGTACGCTCATACCGAGAATCATACGCTGGCCATATGGCAAGGCATTTGTCGGACAGAATGCAAGAACACAACCCGTGTCTGTGAGTGTTAGTTGGAAGAAACCGGGCTCAATTGCAATTGCATCACACTTGGCCGGAACCAGTCATGTCATCGAAAAAGAGCAAGCCTTTGATAAAATACACTAGGCACCTCTGAACCGATCACAGATGATACGATTCAGACTATTATTGATGGCAGAAGCGATTGTAATCCGACTGATGGACCCACAACTTTGCGCCCAAAAGAAACTTGTGCGACCTCTGAATATGAGCTGAGCTGCGAAGAATTGGGCCCACAAAATCATCTGACACTTGTATGACGTCATTCACTTGATTCTGTGACCCATTGACCTACCCCTTAATCAACTCCCTTCGTTCTATTTTTGTTTTTCCCCCCACTAAAGTGTGTGTACCTCTGATTTTCACATAGCATTTTCACGTGATTTCTGGTGCCATATAAATTTGTGGCCAGGAAGAGAAGTCACAGGAAACAGGCTTTGTTCGCTACCTTCGTTCTTCCCATGACAATCACCGGTATATTCAACCGTTTAAGCCACAGTAGTCAGCCATGAGAAAAACGGCCCCTGAATTTGGAACCCCACGGGCAATCGGATTGTCAGAAGAAAGTGTCTACTTTGCGTTCTGATAGTAGTATGAATTTTGAGCGCCATGTGGCGTACAACATAGGAAACTCAGGGGCAAAAACAGCGTGGGGAAATAAGGTTGCCCGCGGAAACCGAAATGTCGGATTATAACATCCCGCTACACTGTGTTTTGACTTTAAAGTTTCAGCATAGTGTAAATTTTGCTCGCAATTAGTGAACCGAACGGCCGAGTACCGACCTGCAGTCCGTCGACCTGGATGTGGAACGCGGGGAACTCGAATGCGACAGGAACGTTCGGACCCGAATATAAACAAGAAAAACCAACTTCTGATTTGTGAGGGGTCGACCATCGGTATTATATGGCTCAATGCAGAGGAGGTTTGTTAAGCCCGCCACCAAGTGTCCACCAACGCCGTTATTCGTTAGGTGGACTGTCTGAACTCGCAGTACCCAGTTGAAAGAGTTCTACGTCTCCCCAGGTGGTGTACTCGTCCCCTCTCAGAAGGGTATCTCACTCAATCACCAACGCTGTTTATTCAGTCGATTTAACGACGCAAGTTACAGGACCTCCGTTACAAAGCCGGAGGCCGGTAGTGATGGTACAGAAGCAGACAATCATTTCGTAAAAGATTGCGATTACCGGTTGGTGCGTAGCCTGAACACGAGTTCCCTGCATGCGCCAGTCGTCCAGCTTCCTTGGGGTGTCAATAATTTCTCTGACAGAAGGTGCAGACCTTCTGGAATGATAGCTCTTAGAGTCAGGAATTCCACCGTTCACATTGCCATAACTATGTTCCTGTACTCTACTCTGCTACGCTACATTTCATCGGACCACAAAAAGTTACTGCAAAGTACGCTCCAGTGCAGTCCCCTAATGGGAGAATACCATTGAAAAAGAGGACAACGGCTCTCTGTCGGGAGACCACACACTGAGGATATTTTTTGTGAGGAGGAGGAGGAGGTGGCCTTCCGGTGAGATGATATAATAGGAACGAATAGGTCCAGTTGATTCTACCATTACTTATGCAATACAGTTTACTGGCAAACTTTCAGTTATACGAGCATGATATCGATTTATAAAACGAAGCGAGGCATTGGTCCACGGTATCAGTAAGACATGAATTTGTGACCAAATTCAAGGAATTGGACATGCAGTCGTTCGATGTTGCTGTAAAACCCATGAGAAACCATCGACACGTGTGGAGCGCAAGAACACCTGGAAAACTCCCAATCGTTCGTGTGCTTTTCCACGCCAAAACTGCCAGAGCCGATTGCGTCGGTTTCGGTTGATTCTCCTGAAAGGACGGCAGTGTGCCGCCACATTTAATGCCGCGATAATTGTTCACCGAAAATGTTACGGATGAAGGTCAAACTGGGTGGACTCGGTATAATTATGGAGCTGGATGAACACTCGGTGGCTCGACAAAAGTAGATGACTGTCAAATGAATGGGTGCACATGGTAGGACTCAAAAAGGGCGTGTTTGACGGGTGGATTAGTGGGATGCTGGGAAATCTTCTCCAGGAACTACAACATACATACACATGTGGTTGAACAGCCTATCTTAGTCTGTCCGTCTTGGTTAGATCCATCAAACTGCCATGAGTGTTGGCTGTAAACTGAGTAGATTACTTTTGGCCTGGAACGAAAAAAGACTGAAAGTGATTTACGGCGGAATTACACCTTAATATGGAATCATCTTCGAACGAATACTATTCTACCTAAATGGGATTCATTCGTTGTTGGCCACGGTGGGGAAGTAGACCTTTCTTAATTTCGCCCATCGTTACACAGAATTATTACGGTTAATGAAAGGTGTTGTTTCGGGGAAAGCGATAAGCGAAAATTATGGGTGCACTGACAAGTTGCCGTAGTGTGTGTGTGTGTGTGGGGGGGGGAGAGGTAGTGAAGCTCGCTAGTTTATCATTCCGTCGGCCCTTTTTGGTTCTGTATCATTCAGGTCGTGCTCGTCACATGTTATCGATGAACTGTATTAAGGACGACAGAAGCGAATGGAAAGAAGTGAATCAAACTTAAGGCACTAAAATGGTTCAGCCAAAATTTTGCAGTGTTGCGTGTGTGCGCCAAATCTGACCAGCACACTAGGAACAACATTCGACTGCAGTGCATGTCTCCTCTCCATGTTTCACTGGAACCATTATTTAGCAATCAATAGATACCGTTGGCAGTCCCAAATTCAGGTTATATTCCGGTTTCCAACACAATACACCACTCGACAAATTCGATAGGGTCTGTATTTTGGTATCCAAACAGATAATGTACGGGGTCTCCTTGGTGGCAAAAACAACACGCGTATGGAATTTAAGGGTACTGGAGATAACCTTGGGACAATTATTCAAACTATCTACACAAACTCGATAGGGAACAGTTAACAGATAGGAGTGAGTTAGGGGGTGTCAACCGACACGGAGCTAATGTCCACGCACAGAAAATATTACACACAAGAAGGAAAAAAAAAACTATGATTGGTACTTCGATGTTGATATGGAACCCTCTTTTTATTTTACATCAGTCAAATAATTAATGAATAATCGTCCAGCTGCAATATCCTTTCGGTGCCTAACTACCATGCTACTTGAGGGAAGCACGAGGGCTGAGATACTGCCAAGTTGCCCAAGCCTAGACAGGAGCAATCCAGAGGCAGAGATTAGGTTCAAACCACGGAACCTCCGGTCAGTAAATTCGCGCTTTAACCACTGAGCCATCTCGAGCTCGTTTTCAAATCCACCATCAGCACCTTGTAAATATACGATTCGATCTTCTAACTGCAAAACTAAACTACATTTGGTTTGTCCGAGTAACGCGGAACAGACATGGGAGGTAAGAGAGACCACGTGATTCATAGTAGTAAAATTCCACAGCAAAGGACTCAGAAAAAAAGAGGAAGGGTGTTCGTAATGACATTTTTGCAGTCTCACTGACCTTACGGTTAGAATGTTCATAGAACTGTGTACAGTCCTCCGAACAGCAGGAAGCTATTAATTGCAGCCTAATGGGAGCAAACGCCCTAGCATGAGGAAACTGTGTTGCTATTTGGCGAATTTTTTAAACCATAAACGAGAGATTTCGCTGGAGTTAACACCGGAGTAATTTGCAAATGAGCGTATGCATGCAAGTTAGTGTTCAAGTGGAGCATAAAGTTGATGGAAACTCGCAGACTACGCCTACCTGATGAGTCTGGAGAACAGCGAGACTCTCAGTAGACTATCAAAGTCAACAGCAACTCTATATGCAATGTCTAGAAAATACTCCACTTTATTCGTTCCAGTTCATAAACATGTAGGCGAACAGGTTTAGGTTGCTGACCCATCACGATCATTGATAACAATATACCAGTAGTACACACTGGTGCTCAATCGCCGTACAAACATGATGGAAGAAAGAAAGATGAAAGAAAGTAGAGTGGACAGGAAAGGGAAAGGTAGGGACTCAGCGCGAAGGAACTCTATGTCCTTAAGGAAAACGATCAAGAATAGGGTGCCTACACCTGTGGACAGAAAACAAACAAATATGAACATCATATCGAATTAGGGCGCCAACAGCGGGATCAACTTAGCGTCCTTTGCGAACCTCTTTCGACAAAAGCCGAGTGCACAACGGCATGCGAACTTTAGCCAGGTGGTGCATCCGCGTCAATGTGATCGGTTGCGTGCCATATCCTGCAGGGGTTCTAACCCAAGCAGGACCACGTGGACTCCAGCCAGGAAGATGCGAAGATCCCACAGCACACCGTTTGACAATAACCGCTTCCATTTCACGTTACCATGTCATGGCCCGTCCCCCGCTAGCCTTCGCCAACAATCGCTCTCATAAGAAAACAACGTTTTCTTCAGTAGACGGTGGTTGAGCATACGTAGCACATGCTGCAGCTACTTCAACATGGTAAGTATAATCTGCTGCTCTAACGAATCGGATTCAATACCCGCTTACACGCTAATTCGTTGGGCACTCGCTGAAGCCACCTTACACCGGCGATCAAACATTTGAAGACGCCTAAGGTCCTCGGATCGGAGGGGTCAACGATAGAGTAAGATCGCTCTTACAGTCGCCCTGTATAACGATTCTTTGGCTCCAACAAAGTTCTGTTCCGACACCATAACTGACGCAAGTTCGCGAACGCTGCTCGCGCCTTGGTTATCCACGCATTAACTTCATCTAATATGGTACAATCATGGCTTATACGGCTGCCGAGATATGTGAACCGATCAACAAATTCAAGCTCTTCATTCTCAGGTTCAAGAGAAGCACAAGGGTAAGGGAAATCTTGAAGTAAAAGTTTGCACTTTTGAGGTGCAAAACGCACTCCAAAACATGGGAAAAAATCCTATATCCTGGTTAAATTACTTAGCGCGGATAAATAACCGTCACACAGCAAAACGATGTCCGCATTATCCAAATCCATTATCACCTCTCCAGACATGATTTTGGTATCTAGATACATGGTCCCTAGGAGTTTCACTCGTCGTGTGAATTAGTCTTCATTCTGAGCTATATTCTGTCACGTGTAATTTACTCACGCTGCCGCTCGTTGGAGAACGGTTTAGTTCTCAACTACCAGGCAGGAGGTCTCCGAATAGAATCTCCGCGGATAGTTGTAAGATAAGCACTGTAGATTTCCAAGAAGGACGAAAGCCGTACGGTGCTTCTGGACTTGCCGTCACAGACTGACTTCATTTATTGGATGAAGACAATTGCCGAGTCTCCTACTATCAACGAGTCAGAAGTTTCAGAGAAACTGACTTGTGCAATCTAACAGCAACAGTTTGAGAGGTAGATAGTACCGAGTAAGGCGTGCTTCCCCGCACCTTTGTCAGCCGAAAAGTTGAGGCATTCAGTCGTGTCCAACTACCTTCACAGCATCCATCGGAGTGACAAAAAGGAAAAGGTCTGCCATAGTTGACTAGGCAGGGTGGCACGAAAACAAAAGGCTGGGTGTTGTTATTGCGATCCACCTTGGGTGAGGAGATACTCATAGTCCTGTTTGTTTCCAATTAAAGACATTTCCATATGGAATCCGCATCGTTTTGTGTTTCTGTTTATGACGCTCATGAAGACCTGTGGCGCAAAACAATAACGGAAAATCCACAGTGAGGATTTTTCGTGGCAGTGATTAGCAAGCAACCCGATCGACAGCCCACTGCCGGTTTCCTACTTCTTGGGGTTCATCAAGCAGGCATATTCCCCAAAGTTCTATCAATCCTACGTCCTACTTGAACAGAAAAGTGCACGCAATCGAGGAACTACACTTAGAGACGAAGGATTCAGTTGAGTCTCTCATTACCAATAGTGTAAATTGGAAGTGAATGTATGAAAAAAGTGCGGTCCTCACAGAAACATGGCGTCTACAGCACACAAAATCAGTATAAAACCAATCGTTTTTGATTTTTTCAGAAGAGAATCTTTAAAAAAACTGAAGGTTTCCAAAAATAAAGTTCCTTGGGTATCAGCTGCACATGTGTGTGTGTGGAACAGGTGAGAATGGACGTAAATAACTTATCGACATTTACTCATCATCTGAAAGAACATCCGCCTCCGAACTTTTATCATCTGAAAAATGGGTGGTTGACGAGAGGTGTTCAGTTTAGGTTGGGTGTGATATGATGAACGGGTTTCAGAAGATGGATATGCTGAAGTAAGATGAGGTTTTCGGAAAGGTTACCAGCGGATTGACAGATCAAGAGCTATGTTATTCAATGTGTACCCATTGAGGGTTATGCAATGGCGAAAAGAATTGGGTGAAGGACAACGTTCTCAATTATCTCTCATTGCAATTAGAACGCTTCGCACTGCAAAAATCGGCGCTTATACGAGGAAAGTCCACGAGATCATCACACCAGGCATACCCAATTCACTCCACAACACCCTTGTGGAGTGAACGTATCCGATAACGAAGAAGGAAGTCACTGATGGAAATAAGTAGTTCCGCTTTTTATCCTGTGGTCATGGAACAGCAGGAAAAACAGACTCTAGTAGCAGCATGCCGAGTTCTGATACGAGTTTCGTTGCATGTTTTTCAACAGTTTGACTGACAACCCAACCTAGGATCCCGTATTGACCGAATCTATTAGGTTCCTACAGGTTGGGCGAAAGATGCAGTCTGCTACTTGGATGTGAATAACAGCAAGCTGAATGACGCTGTAATCTGGACTTTACAGTAATGTAGTCTGTACAAAGATCAAAGGCATTTGTCCACGTAACGATAGCACAGGGATTCGACGGTGTTACATATGAATGGGTTCTCTGGTGAAGCGCTCAGATTACAGCCGTCACTACATACCTCTTTTTTAAAGATAACCTAGAACACAAATGTCATACCACGATAAAAAAGCATCTGTATCGGGTTGCCCGCACTCCAGCGAAAGCCCAAGGGGAATGGCAACCGGACACGTTTATCCATACGTAGTTCCAAAGACATCTACGAAAGTAATGGGGTAAAATGGATGCTGGTCTTTTGAAATTCCCCTTAATTAGAATACCAAAGAGACCTAGTCCGCCTGTTACATGAATAAAAACAGGTGACAACTCTCGTTACATGCTTGGTGCTAACACGAAAGAGAATTGAAGTGTTCTTATACTCATTTCGTAAACCGTCTAAAATACTGTGACCGCACACTTGTAAACGATATGCTTAAGAAACACAATATCCCAGAAATGTTACGGGGCCACTGAGTTGGCTTTCTATCCCAAAAACCAACTCAAAAATTACCGAGTGAACTTATAATTATTTCGTTCACCGAAGCATATGGGGAACTCACTTATGTGGGCGAACCGCAGGAAAAGAGAAACCGTTTTGGACGGGACAGAAAGCGCTTTGAACCAACGCCCAGAAGGTGGCAGGTACTGGGAAAACGCCTCGATCGAATCTAATGTTTCCGAGGAGACTTGCAACGATGGAGGGTCTAAGTCTGTGGCAGCGTTATGTGCATCGGATTCTGTCTGATCAGCAATAGACTTATCTCCATCAGTCGAAGGTAATCCGATTCGGTGGGATCGAGAATCCACCTCATCTTCATCTTCTTTTTCAAGTAAGGCAGCCAACGCGGCGGCCGCGGCAAGAGCAACGCGCCGGTCAAACGGTTCAGCGAAATCACAAATAACACGCAAAACGGTATTCGGACTGGAGAAAACAACATTGCCTGAAGCGAAAGAGAACGAGACACAACGGCTAGGTACCTAAAGTTACAAATGGATGCATGCAAAAGGCTAAGACGGGTTCTCAAGCTACATCAAATAGTCTAACTGATTTGTCCGGGACATTAAAAAAAAGGATCATTTGGTTGTAACGTCCCTTCTTGGCCTGAATGCCATGCCATCAGAAAAAAAGTACGAGGGCCGAATTGTTGCCACGTAGCTCAAGCCTAGCCAGGGGCAGTCGAGATGCTACGGTTAGGTTCGAACCGCGAAACTTACAGTCAGTAAGTTCGCGCCTCAACCACTGGGCCGTTTCAAGCACAACCTCGTGCTAGCACACTGTTCCGGATTGAAGAAAGCCTGGGAAGGTTTGGCTGTGGTGTCTTGATGCGGGAACGTTGGCGAGAAACTGCCAGCATTTGTCTTTCGGAAGAGCGCAGATCAATATCTATTGAGGCAGTTACAGGTTGCGAAAAACACTGACTGTCCATCCATTTATTTGTTAGTCGTAACTGTAGATAAATTCCTGTATACTTTCACACAGGCAAGAAAGTTACGCATCCAGGGATATCTGTTTGGGCCAAACCTCATATTGAGCAACATTTTGAAGACAAGGTTTGAGTGCTTTGCAGCGGCAGATCTTATAAAAAGTACGGTATGACCGAATTCACCTATTTTTTTCGAAATCATAATAGTGTGTGCGCGCGAACTGTAAGTCCAAGGGTCAGGAGGGCCTGTTCCTAAAATCTGTGAATGTTGGTAGCTCAGGTAGCGTAGATGGTCGTTCGTTTGTTTGCTGAGCTGAACAATTTGATTGCAAGCGTTTCGTCATCAATCGAGGTAGCATCATCAATGGGTTGTTAGGGAGCGTAATGATGGGTCGGGTCGGGGCCCATAGTATACGCAAGAAGTTGTCCGATAGCCCGCGCCACAGATAACGCACACATACGGCCAGCTAGTACAAGCCATTTTTCAACTTGGTCCATATAACGAAGGTCACTGAAAGTCACTTCTACGACTTATATACTTGACGCCCCGGAATATCCAGGGTATTCAAGCGGGGCTTTTCTGACAGACTTGAACAGCCTAGCAGTTGAACCCAATAGTGTCCATTTCGGACAGACTGGGGGCTGCACTACCAATAAGTCGAACCCAGGGTGTATCTGCATGGCACTCTGAAGTTGGTCACGATTCGACTTGATTCCACTTACAAGATGAGGACCGTTGAAAGCATCATCGCAGGCTTAGAACAACGAATTGGTCAATGTGCCAAGGCATTTTCGTACGTTTTGATCTGTACGGCGGTGGTCAAGTAAAGTGGCAGGTTTACCGATCTGAGAGCTTCAGAAAGCTAAGGCAGGTTTGAGGAATTCGCTTTATCCGCGGAGCATCACTGTCCGCTGTGACCGAGCAATCCAATGTGACCAGTACATACACGACCGCAGATCCTGCCTGTTTAGTTTCGGAATCAAACAGCTCCGATGACACCTTTGCGACTTGCATTCGTCAGCGTCCTGTTCGAATTTGGCGATCGCTCATTGAAGTGACAAACTCCAGTTCGTATCGTTGCCATCCATGCGCCCCCGTTTCGTGCTTTCGCCTCTAGCTTTATGAGATGCAGACCAACAGGTTCTGGACATCAGAACTTTCGTCTGACAGGGTTGCGTTCCTTCGTATTCAGCTGATCACATGATCATATGCTTTGGAATCCCGTTTCCGTCCATCCGACAAACGTGTTCTCTACACCGTAGACTGTTGAATGTGATCGTGACATCAATTTTACCACAACGCACCCATCGTAGGACCTCCGCGTCTGGCGCTCGTTCAGTCCAGTGGACATCAAGTACCACCTCAGGCGGCACAAGTGGACGCCGCTCGAATATCGGAAGTTGTGCCGGTACAAGGTTGGTTTCAATGTTGTACAAGAAGACAGATACAAACATAGCCTTGCAAGTGTGCAGCTCGGCTTCCGTTCGCAGTTCGAAGCAAGCCACATTAACCTTGGCAACGCGAGATCCAAGAGCCTAAATATGACTTCGTAAACGCACAATCTGATTCAGGTAGATGAACATTTGCGATCATTCAGTGAAACTGCTTGGATCCGAGGCCGGTTCGTGGAGAGAAAGTATCGCACTACAGTGACCACTTTTGGTCGGCCCCGTCGAGCTGGGAATGATCGCTCAGCAACAGCAAACGAACATTTGTGGGGACACCTACCCTGCACTCAAAATAGCTGTTTATTGTTGTTGTTCAAAGTTGCCCTCACTCTTACACGAAGTTTGTCAATTAGATGCGCGCGTGCGCTTGATTATCCCTGTTGGACCGAAAATCAACGGGAATGTCCTGAGATAACTCTTTACTATGCATGCATGGGTTGCGACATTCCGCACACAGTCCATCGCTCCAGGATAACTGCTTTTAACCAGTAGGGGTTTGAATGCTAGTAAATTGGAGGGGGAGGGGGCGAAATGGAGGTACACTTTTCTCTACAGGGAGGGTGGTCATCCAGTCTATAAGAGGTCGAAAAGAAACTTTAGGAGAGGGTTGCTATAAAGTGGCTCACTGTAGTTCAAGACATTTAAATAAAAAGTCTAAAAAATCGGTTACGCATTTTTCGAACATTTTGCGTCAAACTGCCAAAGTAGCTGATTCTGTTGTACCCAGAGGTGGACGATTAAAAGTAAATTTTGAAATCTAGAAAGATATTAGTAGCACGACTCGAGGTGCAGATCAGTACCGTTCCCAGTACCGATCAGTACCATTTCCCTTCTCAAAACATGAGCATCTTCAGTGGTCAAAAATAATTGATTCTCAGATTGATTTAAATACTCAACTACTGATGGGGGAATGAAGCGCTGCAGTTGCGTTAGATATCCTTGAGCAGCACAGAAGAATTACGGACGTGCAAAAATCTCACGAACTCGTATGAAATGACAGCAAATTGAGGCATGTTATTGAAGAAGGAAACGGCATGCACACATCCAAAGTAGGGTGAAACTTCCCTAAAACTACTGCTTGTGAAATCGGTCAAGGCGGTCGTTCCAGAGTAGTTTAGTGCAGAATGTGCTGTAGAGAGTGGTGTAGCACACTGTTTGTCCATAAACTGACATGTACCTGGATATCCCCTGTATTCTCATAATTTAGTTCTAGTGGGGGAACTGCGTGATTTGTACTCAAGCCGCCATGACAAGAAATGTGGGTGACAAACAGAATGAGGTAGAATCAACAAAAAGCAGTCACCATGGGGGAGGACGGGGCGGTGTGGAGAAGTTTCACCGCACTGATATGTCCACACGATTAGCTGGAATGCATGCATGAGCTGCTTCATTCACCCTAAGGTAAATGAGTTAAAAGTTCGCATCGAATTTGCACAGATGTGATCGGAATCAGCCTCACCAACGAACATTCCCGTCCTCACCTGACATCCTGTCATATACAAGCCCATGACTTTGTACTTGTGATTGCATCCACGAGAGCCGATAACTTTTCAGAAAAAAATATCCAGACTACTCACCAGTAGTCACACCAGTAGTCGGAATAAATCAACAGCTGGTTCGAACCAAGCTTCACACGGACGGATCATCTACGAAACCATGACTTATAAGGGCATATAGATTTATAGACGCAATACACTACTCATAAGGTTGCAACCTTATGAGTAGTGTATTACGTCTATACATGTATCGCGATATCTCGAATATCGTACCAACTGAAACATGAGGCGGCCTGGTGCAGCACATTCAGTTGCTTAAAAACATAAACGAGAGATTCAACTGAGTTCCAGGTGAGTCTCTCGCAAAACCAAATTTGTTTGCAAATGAGTGTACTTCGCTAAAATATAGATTTGATAACACCAGACAATGTGTACTTTTCCGTAGAAAAGCTTTTTAGCATGAAAGCATGGATTTGACACATGCATCTGTAAAATTCGGTCACTTCATTGAGTCCATTGCGCGAGTCCACGAGCGCGTACACCAGACTGGTGTTCGATCCACGGTAATCGTCGGCGTCTTACAAGATAAAGCTGATATGACGAGTGATTGATATGTAGGACACAGAAAACCCAAAACGCAAGTTCTATGGGAAAAGCGATGATCGCTACAATAGTTTCGGAAGACCAGTAGCCAACCAAAGAGATAGACGAGCTGGACATGGCAACACCGGCGACGACAAGTTCGACGACAGCACTAAAGCCCAGGGTTTGTCGATACCCAGACTCAGTTCATGCAGTTGATCGGAGGTTTGATGAACACAGCACCTACGCTCTATGGTGCAGATGGATACAGGTTGGTACAAATCGCACTGATGGCATCAAACGGAGAAGTGCGGTAAAGCGATAAGACGAGAAATCGCAGGAAAACCGGGGTTGAGATGCCCGAAGAGTCGTATGATGGACCTTATCTGGCATACAAATAATTTAACGTACACAGTACGTGGTGTGACAAAATCGGGGACATTAATGTGCGTCGATTCAGATCACGACAAGAATAAGGAACCCATGCTCATGTGGACGCCACTAGCTGAACATCCTATTGGCGAACAACGTAGTGCTCACCAAAAATTCCAAACAAGCCGTTCGCCAACGGTAAGTACTCGAAGGAAAAAGTTCAGCTAGGCGAGACGATGCGAAATCGCATAATAACCCGGATTAGGACGATCAGTGGAAGGATATGAAGGATATGCCGCTGCGCTTCATTGTCCGGCGTGGCACGATCGCAAGCCTTCAGTGAAGTGGTATATTAGATTAAAAGAACAAATAGTTGTTCAAATCCTCATGGAAACGTGCAACCCACATTTGTATGCATATCAGTCGTAGGCAGTGTACGTTGAACTGGCGACAGACATTCGTCAGAGAGATCCGCATATATCTATAAGCAGATAGCTTAACACGCAAACTTAGGGTAAAAACTATTCATGAGTCGAGTGTGCCTTTAATTTGTCGATTGCCCTTGTCTGGGTATCGCTGATCTGACAGCAGAACGTCAAGAGGATACGGTCCAAACGAATTATTTGTTGATCTCTAGTGTGCATCTGCTGCTCCTCTTAAGCTCACGACATAAAAAAGACTAAAATGAGGTACTGAAATGAGAGACGAACCACCCGAAATAGCGTGAAACCAGATGGGGAAAATACCATCAAAATCGTACACGATGCATCGTTGATCCATTCAATATTTATTGGATTGTAGTGCGACAACCAGGAGAGTACTTCATCTGTGCTCAGATTATGCGTTCCCCAAATGTGCAGGGCCGTTTCTCGGTATCCTTTGGACTGCACGGTATCACGTCCTCCAGGGAAACCCAGGTGCACGTAGACTTTGTGAGCGGATGCTTCAGTAACGCCTAGGTCGGAGCCACAATCACAATATTCGGACTTCGGACAGGAAAGAGAGAAAGAGAAGGCACTGCATTTGAATAGGGAAGATCGTCATGCAGTGAGATGAGGCAAAACGAATTCGAAATGAAAGCCCAGCAAAAAACATCAGCAAAGTAAAACTCAAGACCGGTTCTTGATTTATATCGGGTCCGTCGTGACCATCGAAGTGATTCACATTCCCCACGGAATTTGTTGGCCAAAATAATTTTGCACCCTGGTCCGCAGGACACTCTACCTATCCACCTGAGATGTGGATAACTGGGTGCCACTGAAGCACTGCCGTCGAGGCACGGCAAATCGTACCTGCTCACACCGAACTAACAGTGAAATCGACAAGAAACTCCTGGTGATGTCATGGACTCGTATCCACTAAAACATATAGATCGGTTAGTTTAAGGACAACTGCGATGCCTTGATTCTGACAGACTGACATCCTGGCCACTCAGAGCACACCCACAAAGGTTGGGTTGCTGGTCAGCAGCAAAGCCATCGACTCCAGGTGAAGCTGAAATATCTTGGGTAATCTTCTCCCAGGAATCCAACGAGCCAGAGAAGGAGTATTCAGTAGACACCGATTTCATAACCGAAATAATAATCAAACACACATATTTTCCCAGAAAAAAATGCATGTGAGACACTCGCAACTCGTACAATAGCCTCCAAACACAGTGCAATTAGGGATCGTTTATATCGTTGGTTACTGGAGGGGCGTTGCTTGTTGGGAAAGTCTCATAAACTACTCTCAGAAATAATTCTGTCAGAGAAACAACTTACAACAACTGATCACATTCTGCAACTTAACAATTTCCAAGAGCCATCATTTAGTCACGGGCTGCAAAATGGGGCGATAGCTAGCTTGCTTAATTACTTCAGTTTCTCAGGCCAGTATTATTACATGTTAAAAAAACTATTTGAGGAAGGCAGTTCGTTCGTACGGGAAGCTGAACCCACATCTGGTCGGATGCGATAAGCGTCTCTTCACAAAAATCTGATGCGATCTGCTCAAAGCGGCCACCATGCGACGCTAAATTACTGCCCACTAGGTACACCAGAAGGGGCTACTCTGTGTCAATCGACCGTTTGAACCCGGGTCAATGTACGCTGTAAAGTAACAAACTGTAATCAAGTGTGCCGCGCGGTCCCCACTCGCCTTCCAGGATGGGGACCGCGTGATCCCCACTGCGCCTGGTTGGAGACGTTACAAGATATGGCTGCCAACCGATGTCAGTGGCGTTCTTGTTGTCAGTTTCTATCCAGATTGCCTGAATGAGTGTCTGGAGGTGTAGGCACCTCGGAATGATTGTGGTAAGCTAGCACTAAGTTCCTTCCCCATCCACCTTCATTTTTTTTCTTCACAATACGGCTTTCAAATAAATCATGGTTGTACGGCGGCGAAGCATCGGTGTTGAACACTGATGTCATGCTGTTGAGGATGATGACTGACCCTCCCCCCTCGATGTATAATATCCTGAAACGACCTCGACTTACAATCGGTGGTTTGGGTAAACGATTCCATTGTTTTTTTGAGTGACTGGCTGATGCATAAGCAACTTTCAGGCTTGACATCTCCAACGCCTCCACTGAAGGCCTATAAGGACGTCAGTGAAGTGCAAAAACAAGTTTCCATGGAGGTCAGCTGGAGCCAAATGGTAGAATACTGATGGTGCGGCATCATGGCTTTTCAGAGCTTACACATACAAATGTACACATGAACATTCGGAGGTGAGCAGGTCACGTTGGTGATCTGAGATGAATAGATAATTATCAACTCAACATAAGTCTGCAAGCGTTTTGATAGTTAGTTAAGATAAAAAGCGACGAGTTAGATTAGGTGACGAACAAAATCCTGCGTTTTGGAAACCAAAGGTAACGTTTATCTGTGAGGAGTAACGCTATTTCGAAGCGATTTAAAGTGTTGTACGAGCACACCTTAGAAGAGATTTGAAGGTCAACAGTTCGTTCCCTAGAATACGTAGTGGGTACTCTGATGTTGACAGCACGGCTCGAGTTATTTTCCGAGTTCCGACCAAGACATTGGATCAACGTTGTGCAACCCACTTAGGAATAGTAGTTCCGAGGCACTAGCGAGATGGCTCAGTGGTTAGAGCGCGAATTTGCTGACCGGAAGGTCGGTGGTTCGAACCCCAACTCTGCATCTCGACTTCTGCTACCTAGGCTTGGGCAACCTGGCAGTATCCCAGCCCTCGTGCTTCCTTCGGATGGCATGGCAGCTAGGCACCGAAAGGGTGTTACAGCTGAACGATGATCTGTATTACTAGTCACAAAAGTTCAAAAACTCAACTGAATGAAAGTAAAAAGTGACTGAGAGATCACAACTGAGAGAGAGAGCAGGAGACTGGGTGAGAGCAGCTGTAAACCGCCTTGGGTATCCAGGCGCTGTTGACAGTGGGCTCACCTGGCAAGAACAGTAAATGCGCTGCTCCTTTACTGTGTCCGGACCATCCACGTCCCGCTCATCTGACATGTCCACGTCGATCGTGACTTTCAACCCAGAAACTGACAGCATTGCATTGAGCAACGTGTCCAAGTGGGTAGGGAGCAGGCCGCTGTGATCAAATAACACACCAAAGGTCTACGAGTAGCAGTTGACACCTCTAAAAAGAATAAAACACGGTTATGTAGAAGGCAAGGGCATCTCAAAACTTTTATGAGTATGGTCTAATGCACAGGGGCAGGCATCAGCACTAATCAATATTGCAGGGAGAGACGGCAAGCGTTAGCTCACGGTAACTACTTGACCGTGGTTCGCATGTAGTCATATAAAATTTCTGTAATTTACTCGAGACGCCCAAAGATCAGAAACACCTGACTCGCTTGAGGACCGAGTTGTGCAGTTACAATAAACTGAGGCGTACTTGGGGAGGGAGTGTGGGAGAAGGCCGGTGAACGAAGAGCTGGGAGAATCGAGTCTCTCGGGTAACTATCGCTAAGACAGCAGAGCCGGACTTCTTATTCTATATTCGGATCAACAGACACCACTGGCACGGAGTTCTGACATCGTAATTGTCGGTCTGCTTCTTTGCGTCTCTTCTCTATATAGAAGTGTTGGACACAATCGACCATATTTTGAGTAGTTCTGGGTGAAGATGTGGCGCACATGACTGCTGTTCTTACTAGACTACCTGTCTGAATCCTGGTCATAGTTTGGATCGTGCGAAACTCTGTGTTTCGGCTGCTCACAACAAAATAGTGTGTAACCTGCAAAGGTTGTCAGGATTCTCCATCCTAACAAACCACCGAAAACAACCTGGAAGCCAGGTGTCGGACTAGCCTGTTCAGCTGAACAACACTGAATACACTTTTAAGACGAGTTGCATGGTCGTGGTCGGACCCAAAGAATGAGCACTCACTAGGTTTCAACGCATTCCCCACAGCTAACAGATACTTGTAGTGAGAGAAGGGGAAATAGTGGATGAGGGAGGGACCAAGTGCTAACCAACCGGAAGCACCCTGAAGTGCCTACACCTCCAAACGTTCAACCGGGCAGTCTGGAAGGAAACTGACAACACGAAAGCCACTGACATCGATTAACCGCTAACTCCCACAATTTCTCCAGTTAAGCATAAGTGGGTTAAGAGAACCTCATCCAGGAAAGCGGGTGGCACCAAAAATATCAAAAGTATTCACAGCCTCGACAAGTAAACTCATTTGCATATCAATTTGGTTTTCATGGGAGACTCAACTGAATCTCCCGTTTATGATATTCTTCAACTGAATGTGTTACACAAAGGCCGCCTCATGTTTCAGTTGGTATGATGAGTATTCTGCAATCTTGTGAGTAGTTTCCTTTATGAAAATAGACTGCGACACCTCGAATATCGTATCAACTGAAACATAAGGCGGTCTTTGTGCAGCACATTCAGTTGCTTGAAAAAACTATAAACGAGAGATTCAGCCGAGCCTCCCGTGGAAACCAAATTGATAGGCAAAAAAGTGTATTTATCGAAATCTGTCCAATTTGGGTTCAAGTAGAACATAAGGTTGACGAAAACTCGGGGACTGCGCCTACCTGATGAGTCCCAAGAAGGGCGAAACCGGTCGTGGGCTGTCAAAGAATTTTCAGCAAACGTGTGAGTAGTCTCCCTTATTGCAGTCTCCTTCACATCCTTCTACTCAGTTGCACGCTGTCGAACCGACAGTTTGTATCATTGTGGGGCGAGATGGCTCAGTGGTTAGAGCGCGAATTTACTGACCGGAAGGTGCGCGGTTCGAACCCGACCTCTGCCTCTCGACTTCCCCTGTCTAGGCTTGGGCAACCTGATAGTATCCCAGCCCTCGTGCTTCCTTCGGGTGGCATGGCAGTTAGGCGCCGAAAGGGTGTTACAGCTGAACGATCATTGTGAAGGAGGCAAAGAAAACAACATTAGTCTTGGTAGATGACAATTCAGGAAGCGTCTCACATTACCGAGCCACCGCATTTGGTGGTGTTGGATATTTTCTGCGACTAAAGTACCTGCTACACAACCAAATACCTGGTTTCTGATTACCTAGGTACTAATTCGTTGGGGCCATCTGTTAGGACGGTCAGGTCCTAACGAACAATTCCACCCTTTGTAATATTTCACTGAGATATCATTTTCTCTCTGTTGTAGCCAACTGAGCCGCAGCGCTCTTTCTTCCATTGGTTTATCTGCAAGAAAGCCGATCTTCATCCGGTGTCTTCTTCCTTGAAGTTTTCCCACTCAAGTAACCAGACTATCAACGTGATAGAATAAATTCCATGAAGCTCCTAAATCACCAACTAGCACACAGACACAACAACATCCGACACCACAACGCTTCTGAGACATCGTTGGTCAACAACTTGGAGACGCCTCACATCTATCTCGCAACCACGCAACAATACAGCCGTTACTGTAGCCTGGCATACATGTCTCTTGAGACCCAGTGATATTTCTTTTTGACGCCACAAGTGACGCAAATTAGCAAACGTGATTCGGGCCTTTGAGACTCATGCACTGACATCAGATACACTTTTGTTAGAGCTAATACAACTACTGAGGAACGTAAAATTCCTCACAACCACCACTGATTCTCCTTGAATTTCAAGCAGTACATTCAAGAACTACACGGTATGAAACATGATTGCAACGTGTAGGTGCGAGGTGCATGCAGAAAGATGGCATGATGGCGGTAATTTTATCCAAGAGGGCTTGTGTTCAGTCTTTCTCTTCAAAGATGAGGACGATGTCATCCGTGTACTCCAGATCGACAAGGTCCCCACCAGCGATGATTTGAGCACCGGGGTTCTGAAGCCCTTCCAGCGCTCGCCTGATTACTTCATCGATGAAGAAGTTGAATAAAAACAAATAGTGGACGTCCTTGACGGACACCAATCCTTGTAAGGAAGCTCGTACACTCTCACACATTCGAAAGCATGTGAATATAAGGACCGGATTATGTTAGCAAACTTCTGGGGCATCGACGGCTGGAATTAGGAGCACTGACCGATCGACAGAATCAAACGCATCCTTGAAGTCAAGGAACAACAAGGTTGCAGGCTGCCTATGCATATGGCGTTGCTCTAACACCTGAAGGAGCGGGAAGATGTGTTCGATGAAGCCTCTACCCAGCCTTCTCCCAGATAGGCGCAAATAAGTTGGACGGGCGCCAGATGGGAGAACTGCCGGTAGAAAGTCGTCAGGATCAGGAGCACGGTGACGCTTGTGTACGAATGTACACTCGGACACTTTTGACGCTGGAGGGTGCTCCATATTTACAGTCGATGTTTCTGTCAAACGCCCACAATCGGGATGGGAAGTAGTAGGTGATCAAATGGGTCATTACTCGAAGTATTCCTTCCAACGGCCCAAACATTCCAGTTTGCTGGATATCAGAGAGCCGCTGTGGTTCTTGACGCGTTCACCGACAAGAAGCTTCCGAAGACCTGTGGAACGAACCAAACGGAACAACCCGCGGACATTTTCATAAAGGAAATTACTCACAGGGTTGCTGGTAGCCCACGATCGGTTTCGCCCTTCTTGGTACTTATCAGGTAGGTGCAGTCCCTGAGTTTCTGTCTGCCCAATTTGGGTTCAAGTAGAACATAAGGCTGACAAATGGGCAAGCGCAGTTGTGGCCTCCGAGATTCATGCGTTTACCTCGTCTGTCAGAGCTAATGCAACTTCCAAAATATGTATAGTGTTTCACAACCCCCGATTTCACTTCTTGAATTCTCAGGGATCTGTTCACAGACTGCACGATCTGCAGCATGACTTTACACTTGGATGGAGCGAAGCACATGCCGAAGCACATGCGCAAGTTATACTTGCGCTTTCTGCTCCTCTTCAGAAATGAGAACAATGTCGTCTGCATATTCCAGGTCGGCAACGTCCTCGCTCGGAGGGAGGGGTTTTAGAGATTTTCTAGTGTTTACCTCATTACCTCATAAATGACGAAATTAAGCAAAAATGGTGAGAGTGGACATCCTTGACGGAAAGCTTTTAGAAAGCTCCACATACACTCTCAAGCGCACAAAAGCAAGTGAATACAAACAGCGCATACTATTCACCAACTTTCGGGGCATACCCTGCTGCGCAAGCGCGTTCAAAAGAACTAACCGATCAACAGAATCGAACGCACTTTTGCAGTCAAGGGACACCAAGATTGCAGGGCACGCATACTTATACCGTTGCTCTCACACTTGACGGAATGTGAAGATGTGGTCCGCACAACCCTTTTCCGACCGGAATCTTGCTTGATGTTCTCGGGTCCTCTCTTCACGCGCCTTCCTGAGGCGACATAAAATAAGCGACGCAAAAGATTCTGGCTACTACGGAGGCTACGCGGATTCCTCTGTAAGTGCCACTCACTGCGAGCACCTTTTTTGAAAATGGGCACCACTATCGACGCACTCCAATTAGTTGGGACGATCTCTTTCGCCCAGATATATGCAAATAAGTTAGGTAAGTACTGACTTCACCTCCACCTTTGAAAAGTGCGGGTGGGAGATCGTCAGGACCAGCAGCTCGGTGATACTTAAGGGACAAAAAGTATACGCTTAATTCCGAGGCCGTCGGGGGTTTCAATTCCAGGGCTCCGTTGCCGGTTTGGAATCCAGCTGAGCAACTGCAGGTAGCCAGTTGATTTCTTGAAAGTGTTCAGCATAAGGGAGCCGTTGTTATCAGTGACTGTTTCCCTCACCAGAGGCTCCTTTGGACCCGTTGCGCGTATCAGCCGGAACAGTTTACGCACATTCCCAGAGTTTTTCGCCTCCTCTATCTCTTCAGCATTCTGGATCCACCAAGCTTCTCAATCAGCGCAGATGCCCTTTTTCACCTGGAGTCTGACAGATCGTCTAGCGGTACCGTACTATAAACCAGGAGGAGTACCTGTCCGAGCATCGAGCAATTTTAGTGTTGCTCGAGACCCAGTGCATAGATCTAGTTGGTTGCACCGTCTCGATTCTGCCCTAGACGACAACCAATTACAGCCTTGGCAGCACTAAGTTCACTTACTTGCGCATCCATACCTCCGGCAACCACAACAATATCTGAGCTTTTAGACCGCCGCAACAAGGCACTCAAAGCGTCGTAAAAACTGTCTTTGGGTGCATCGGAGCTACCTTCTGTTGGGGCTTAAGCAGATACGATGAACAGGCAGCGATTAGCGGTGCGTTTACGGGATACTTACAAACGTTGCCAAACGAACCGCACAGGGGCAACTATCAACGGATAACTACTCAGTCAGAGACCCTTCAGCTCGGTGGCTTAAAACAATACCAACCCCAGGAGAACCAGCAAAAGCAGCTTCTGAATTACCAGATGTGTGCAACCAGAAGTGTACGGAAATCGACGGGGAAGTCAGCCCAACAATCATACTTGGGTCTTGAATCCTCATTTTAGACAGAAAGCACACATCAGTAGAAGTTGAGTCCAGTGTACATGCAAGAGTAACCTGTCGTCCAGCTTGTTTCAGAGTGCGAACGCTAAAGACTACCAGGTAAACTGAGTGTCGGGGTTTGAAGAATAATTTCGAAGTGCTCACGGAGGCGTCCGAGTTAACCCTGAACATCTGAGTTATTGGTATTGGGCGGTGAACGGATCTGTCCGTTCTTAGGAATTGGCCTACGGAGATGTCACTAGCAACGGGGTGAGGAGGTAGAAAAGAAAGGATATGAAAGAGAGAGGAAGGCGTGAGCAATAGCCTGTTTTCGCTTACACGGTCTGCTGTATGCAGCAAGGCAACCCGGATGATGGCACCACGTGACGGCCGACATGGAATGAGTGTTTGTAGATATGCAATTCATGGTTGTACATGAGCTAGGATACTGCCAGGACGCCCATGCCTAGACAGGGGGACAATTAGGGTGCTCAACCAAAGCCTTTGGCTCAAAAGCCTAATCATAAGGCAGCGGTGGTTGGCGTAAGACCGTCAGAGAAGACTACATTTTTAAGGAGCAAGTCAATACACATGTTCCAGTCTTCAACCTGGAGGACCAGGAGACTGTACTATTCAGACTTTTACCCATTGACCTACCTGTTATGAGAGGCTCTGTGAATGTCGCACGTACACTTCCCAGTATAGGGTTATGGAGGTGCACAAACCATCGAACCGCGGTAAGGTCCTGTCTCCTCGTGACAGGGAAAGCGCAATGAAAGGTGACAAAGGACAAATGCACGATCGGAGCTCACACAGGTATTCCAAAAGGAGCGGTAAGTAGTGATCGATGCTCGCCACTGGGAAATGACGGGAATGTGGTCTATTTGGGTTCAGAGCTGGTTTGTCGGACAGCATCACGAAATCAAACGATTTACACGGTTCCGGAAGTTGGCATTGCAAAGCAGAAGTCCGTGGTCAACATAACTGAGGTAAGTGTTCTCTGCTGCCCGTGCGCCCCATGTCTAACTCAAGGCGAGCACCCAACCAGACCACAGAAGCGCTAAGCTTACCTTCCTGAGCGTTCATGTTATCAGCAACCACAACGATGTCTGAACATTTAGTCCGTTGAAAAACAACTACAGCGTTACAGAAATCTCAGGTACCTCGATCACTACCTCGAGTTCATCCTTTCACTCTGGAATGTCGCTGTATTCGAATGTACAGGACTGCTCTGTATTGGGCGCTAGAAGGTATGGCACCAACGGTTTGGTCTGTATTCTAGGGCAGCCTGAGAGGATTCCGAAAGCTTGTCGACATAGACCTCCTGGTAACCTGCCCCAATTCATCTGAACGTGAAAACCTGAATATAGGCAGATACGAAACCGATTTACGACTAAGACTGTCAGGCTTGTTTGCTTACCTTCGCCGCCACAGTAGATTAAACTAATCTGCTTCTACGAACGAACGGCATGCGATTCAAGCGACGATCACGCGAAAGCTCGCAGGCCTACTAGGATTCGGTTTACACCTGACAGTTCACTCAACAACCAAGGCACGCTTACCGAGCAGGACATTGTTGAAAGAAGACGGGATTCATTCCATCGTTACTAAACGCTCACACCTCTCTCGGACCTGACGATATTCATTCTTTGGTGTCAAGGGACTGAATGATGTCTGCGCTATTCCACTGGCGATGTTGCTCAAGCCCTTCCAGATCCAATGAAAGGATGCGACCATTCAGTCAAATGCTCAAATTAGGCAGCAAACACTCTCACAGTAACTACTGACTGGTTGTTCTAAGACGTGACTTACAGGGTCATGAAAGTAATCAGTTCCAGTAGGATGCAACTGTTATTATTGTTGTCTGCTTATTATTGTAATAACCCTATATACTCGTACTGAGCCTTTGCATGTACATTTCGGCTCATCCACGCTTGTTCTTAGACAAGTAAAGCGTTGTTTATTCTCGATAGCTCGGGCTCTCTTCTAACTCGTTCTCGGACGCATTCCAAACATAGCAATTTACTTGTCTAAGAACACAATGGATCCACAGCCACGACCTCGAGTCTTCGACGCCGACCCAAACTCCACAGATGCAGCCAAGCGCTGGAATCACTGGTTTCGTACCTTCGATATATATCTGAAACATATCCAAACTTGACAAACTCGAAACTCCACTTTTTGGATCCGTTGGTATACGATCACATTCGAATCAACTATGAATCTGCGATCGACACATTACGAAAAGTATTTATCCGCCCCAAACACGTCATATATGCACGCTGCCTGCCACAGACCTACAAGCAAGAGAACGGACAGGATATTGATCAGTTCGTGCGACAACTGAAATTATTAGCCTGAGACTGCAAATTTAAATCAGTATCTGCAACTGAATATTAAGATGGATGCGTGCGTGATGCCATAATTAACGGCCTGGCGTCCTCTTCCCTCCGCGAAAAACCTCTAGCACAGAGCGAACTCATTCTGGACCAAGCATATCATCTCGCTAGATCCCTCGATTCGGCTCACAAACGTTCGCAATCATATGTTAGTAATGAACCTATATCGTGCTCTACGATCCCGCGCACCTCACAGAATCCCGAACCACGTACAGATCCGACCACTGTTTCCGTGAAATCCGTTCAAACATATTATTTCTATGGTTATGATAGACATCCTCGTTCAGAGTGCCTCGCGCGAGAAGCCGTTTGTAGTCTTTGCGACAAACACGGTCACTTTTACCGCGTGTGGCGTTCAAAAATACCGCCAAATTCCACGCAGATTGTACAATGAAACCCACTTTATCGTTGTTATTCATTGCAGCAGCACCTACTTGCCTGTCACGTGTCATCACAACTGCCGAAGTCAATAGCATCGTTCACCATGCTCTGGTCGATACAAGAAGCTCATGTAGTTTCACTAGTTCTAACGTCGTGAAACTACATAATTGGAAAATTCATCCAACTTTCTCAGTCGTCACGATGACGTCTACATTAATACCCTGTCGAACGACCGGCTACGCTTGTGTTCCTATCCGATACAGAGGTACTTCATACAATGAATTGAAGCTCTTTGTAATGCCGAACCTCTGTACCTACGTTCTACTCGGGCATGATTTCCTGGGTCTACACGGCAAGATAGAAATTTCATTCGGAAGGGATCGTGGTGCGTTCACCGTCCGCGGCAGTAAACGTTGAATCACCATCACTTTTCGCCAACTTATCTTCAAACTGCAGCCGGTTGCCTCCAAATCAAGACGACATCATCTGGATGCTGAAGAATTTGTTCGCGTCGAAGTTGATCGCTCATTGCAAGAAGGGATAATTGAGCCGTCAACGTCTCCCTGGAGAGCAAAAGTTTTGGTTACCAAGACTGTCAATCACAAACACCGGATGGTTGTCGAATACAGCCAAACTATCAACCGGTTCACATATCTGGACGCTTACCTTCTGCCGTCTGAACAAAATGATTGAGGAAATTTTGTTCAGACGGCAGAAGGTAAGCGTCCAGATATGTGAACCGGTTGATAGAGAGAACAAAATGATTGAGGAAATAAAGCCCTGTTGAATAGACTGACCACCATCATACCATCTTTTGGCATGTGCCTTGCACCTTCAAAGTGCAAAGTCATGCTTCAGAACGTGCAGTCTCCGAACATATCCCTTACAATTCAAGGAGAATCACTGGAGATTGTGAAAATTTTTTACATACCTCGGTAGTTGTATTAGCTCTGACGGAAGTGTGTCTGATGAAGTCAGTGCAAGAATCTCAAAGGCTCGAATCACGTTTGCTAACTTGCGTCACTTGTGGCGTCAAAAAGGCATCTCACTAGATCTTAAGGGTCGTGTGTATCAGGCTACAGTAAGGGCTGTGTTGCTGTATGGGTGCGAGACATAGCCTCTGCGGACAGATGATGTGAGGCGTCTTCAGGTTTTCGACCACCGATGCCTCAGAAGCGTGGCTGGTTTTGGATAGCGTCAGCGTGTTAGTAATGAGGTGATTAGAAAACGGGTATTTGGTTGTGCTGCAGGTACTTCAATCGGGGAAAACATCCAGCACTACCGACTACGATGGCTCGGTCATGTGCTACGCATGCCAAAACACCGTCTACCGAGACGAGTGTTGTTCTCTGTGTCTTCTTCAGGATGGCGCAAACCGCGGGGTGGACAACGTATGACTTGGCAGAAGGGCGTGAAAGAGATCACGAAGAGTTTGGGTGTTGTTGGTGTTGTACGCCTTCCAGGATCGGGCCCCCGTGACCCCGCCTGTGCTTGGCTGGAGACGTTGCAAGAAATGGCGGTTAATCGATGTCAGTGGCGTTCGTGCTGTCAGTTTCTTTCCAGATTGTCTGATTGAGTGCTTGGAGGTGTAGGCACCTCAGAACGCTTGACATAGGCCAGCACTAGGTCCCCTCCCTCACCCACCCTTTTTCCCTTCTTTTCACTCTAGGGCTTTAAATATAATTAGACGAACCTTATGGTTGTACGGCAGTGAAGCATCAGTGTCAACACTAATGTTGCTGTCTTTGATGATGATGATGATTGAGGAAATTTCGCACTACGAAGTCTACACTATCACCAAGTCCCGACCTCAGCATTCGACAAACCTTTTACAGCATTCGAAGCCTGTGGTGGCCTGTTTCAGTCTCGTCGCGTATCTTTCGGTGTCACAAACGGTGTAGCATGTTTTCAGCGAACTATTAACAACATCATTAAGTCCGAAAGGCTGAAAAGCACGTATACCTATAGGACAGCGTGACTGTCTGTGGCAATACCCAAAGGGAACACGACTTTAAAAGCTACGAGAAAATGTGGAATAACACTCAGCGATAACAAGACCGTTACTATTTCAAAAGTCACCTGCCTCATGGGATATAAGGTTTCAAAGAGTATCATAAGGCCCGACCCTGAATGCATGGAACCGATCCGTCAGTTACCTTCTTAGCGTGCTACCAAGGAAACGCAACGCGTCATCGGTATGTTCGCATATTACGCCCATTGTTTTCCGACAAAATTAACAAACTGATAAAGAATAAAACATTCCTTCTACTTGCTGACGTCGAATTAGCCTTCAAGGTTCTGAGAAACGAACTAGAAAATGCTATGCTAATTACAATAGCTCATAACGAGCCTTTGGTTGTTGAAACGGATGCCTCAGACGCTGCTTTAGCCGCACCCCCAGTCAAAACCATCGACCGGTAGCCTTTTTCTCGAGGACACTCAATTCGAGCGATAAGAATCATTCTGCCATCGAGAAGGCGTAGGATATCGTCATATTTCATCGGGAGGTGGCACTGTCAACTCGGACGGCCCTTCAGACTGCTCACCACATATATCAGTCAATTTTCCAGCTATAAACCATGTACCATAGGCACAATTGTTCCAGCTGCTACAGTTTCGATCACCGGGAAGTGGGAGTGTGGGACATACAGCCAAGCCTTGGAGGCGGTGGCATGTTTGGTTAGTTCGGGAACTGGGTAGCTACGCAATGAAGGCGATGCTTTGATGTACGAACGCCACTGACTGCGCGATTGGACCATTTCTCTCAGTGCCATTAACCATCGGTGAGTCGAGTCCCGGGGTCCTCATCCAGGGAGGCGGCAGTTGTCGACCCGACTCAGTTTTCATACTTCGTTGCCAGGTCATAGACTATCCACCTCTTGGTCGCTTCCACTCAGCAAGGGGCTGGGCGAAAAGAGCTCCGCGAGCCAGACGGCCTTCTGGCATGCAGAGTACACGACCTAACCAGCGTAACCTGTAAGGCGTGAGTAATTCACCTATCGCCGGAGAGTTCCTTCTTTCTAGGACCAACATTACTAATCCGATGTTCCCACCAGACCCGACCAATGCTTCGGAGACACTAATGGTCAAACACTGACATCTTTCGTATGCCCTCTGCGCGTAGAGGCCACGTCTCTGATCCATAAAGCAGTATGCATCGAACCGCCGCAGTGTAAACTTTGCCCTTGACAGAAACTCACGTTACGCCCAAGCCATAGGTGTCGGAGGTTGGCAAAAGCTGCCCTAACCTTGTTTCTATCCAGATTGCCTGAATGAGTGTCTGGAGGCGTATGCACCTCGGAATGATTGTAGTAAGCTAGCACTAAGTCCCTTACCCGTCCACCTTTATTCTTTCCTTCACAATAAGGCTTTCAAATAAATCATGGTTGTACGGCGGCGAAGCATCGGTGTTGAACACTGATGTCATGCTGTCGATGATGATGATGAACCTTCCCGATTCGACAACTAGTCTCATCTTCAGCCAATCCACCGGGACTTATACAGCTGCCCAGGTAAACATATTTATCTACCAAGTCGATTGGCTCACCCGCAACCATGAGGTATGGGTTTGATCCCACCCAGTCTTGTAGCAGCACTTTACACTTTACAGGTGTGAAGCGCATGTCAAACCGTGAGGCAGAATTATTTAGGTTATTTAAAATGGTTTGCATTTCTGAAGGGTCTGAATGAAGGAGAGCAATATCGTCCGCACCCTCAATGTCTGTGAGGGAACGTCCCGGGAGCATTTTGACACCCGAGGTTTCGGGTGCAGGCAGAGAAATTCCAAACAGCACATCAATAAAAAGTTGAAGAGGAAAGGGGAAAGAGGACAGCCTTGTCTTACATCATTGGACGTGATGAAATCAGGCGGAAGCTTGCCGTATACTGGTACGCGCCCACAGGATTTTGTATACAGTGCCCTCATAAGGGATATAAATTTGGGACAAATGGTGGAGGTTGGCAAATGCTGCCCCAGTCTTCCCAATTCGGGAAGTGATTTCGCTTCTCGCCAGCTCACCGGGACTTATGCAGCTGTTCCGATAAAGAACTTATCCACTACATTGATCAACTCATCTGTAAGCAGGATATTTGAATTTGATCCCATCCAATCTTGCAGTAACACTACAATTTGCACGTGCGAAGCGCATACAGAGGCAGAATTATTCAGGTTAAGATGGTTTGCATTCCTCAAGGGTCTGGCCCAAGAAAAGCAATATCGTCAGCGTACTCAATGTCCGTGAGCGAACTCTCCGGGAGTGTTTCAATTCCCGAGGTATCAGGGGGCAGGTAAAGAAGACACGCAGCACATCGATTATGATAATGAAGAGAAAGCCCGACAGAGGAAACACCCCTGCCAAGCACCACTGGATTTGAACTCAATGGAGAATTTGTAGTCGACAAGTATGTGTCTGCTGGAGACATATAAGACCTTTATAATAAACACAATAGCCAGAGTGCCACGTTTTTTGATGATCAATGGAGTCAAAAGCAGATCTGACCGAGAAAACATTGTTGGTCGTCGGAAGGAGTGGCGCAGTTCCAGCACTCGCCGCAAAGTGAATGTATGACCAATGCAACCCCGGTCAGTGCAAAAACCAGCTTGATTCTTGCGAATCTGACTCCCCAGACGATGAATAAACCTTCGCAGGATAACACTAGAGAGCACGAAGGAAGCTGTGGCCTCTAGATTGATGCCCCGGTGGTTTTTGCACGACGTCCTTGCACCCCTTTTTGAATTGGGGCGAGAGCGCGAATTTACTGACTGGAAGGTCCGTGGTTCGAACCCAACCCCTGCCTCCAGACTTCCCCTGTCTAGGCCTGGGCAACCTGGCAGTACCCCAGACCTCATGCTTCCCTCGGGTGGCATGACAGCTATGCACCGAAAGGGTGTTACGGCTAAACGATTATCTTTTTGATTTTGTTTTTTAATCCTTTTTGAATATGGGAATCACCATCGAGGCGTTCCATTTTGTCGATGTTCTTTCCCCACTCCAGAGACCTTCGAATAGGGTTGTCAGTTCAGCTACGACGGACTCGCCACATTCTTTGGAGTGCAGGATGCAAACCATATGGGCAAGGTGTTTTTGTACCGAAGCAATGGAATTATACACTGGACTTGTGTCGTCGATGGCGGACTGGCATCGACGTTCCACTCAGGTTCATTTAGTCCTTCCAGAGGTTGAGTTGATGGGGGCCAGCTAGTGTTCTTTAAAGTGTTGAGTTCATTATTCAAAACGACGTTTATGTGAATGAATTGATGTGCAGTCTTTTTCGGAGATAATTTCACTGACACCCGCCCTTGTCAGACCAGTTGATTGGACTATCTGAAACAGGGTGCGATTGTTCCCCATTCCAAAGGGTTTCCCCATTTTTCGGGCTTCGGCAATCCACCGGCGCCCCATCAATCACTAGGCTCTTCATTATTCGGCGTCTTATGGCTATGTACGCGCTACCATGGTCATTTCTTGCCGATATAATTTTCATGGATCCCTTCAGAGCTGCTGATCGTGACGAGATTCAGTGTTCACTGGGGTGTGGGAACGGCATTAGGTATACGGTTACAAAAGCTGTCAGCACGGCTTCCTTAACTTTTCTCCCATAGTCACCCCAATCACTGTTACAACCATCTGACTCATCGATTTCTGGAACCATTTCAGCCAACTCAAATAAATAGTGTTGAGCTACGGAGACGCTATGCAGGTGGTGTAATGGGTGGCTTTGCATCAACGTTCAGAGGGAAAGCGAATAGATATGCGTGCCCGCGCAATGACATGATCGGAGCCCAGTGGTGTACTCCAAAATGAACGACAACCTTGTATCGACGTTCTCCATCGGTAGCTGACTGCCACATGGTCCAACGGACTTCATAGCTGGCGTGTATTTGACAGCCTACAATACACACGGTGTGGGCGGCTTTGTTGAAATTTCGTACCAACCTGAACATTCACATCACTCACAAGAATCACGATATCTGTAATTTTGGCTAACCGAAGCAACCGTGACAAATCTCGATAGAAGCTGTCTTTCTCAGACTGAGCTGCCGACTATCAGAGCGTATGCTGATACAACAACGTCAGTGGAGTCCAACTCCAAGATTTGGTGGATACCGGAAGTGCTGAGAGTTTGTTCATCGGGGTCGCAGGCCAACAGAATATCCAAAATGACAAGTTATTCGTGCACCCTGCGCGGAAAGTGGAACATAGGGTCATTGTTAGGTATCGCTTCGCCACAGGGATACTTTTTGCCTCTGCATTAAACTTCCTATATCTCCTAATCTGTATGCTGACATCCTGCTTAGGCATGACTTTCTTGGTAATCATAAGAGTTTTGAAACCCAACATGACGTGTTCTGACTGCTGTATGTATAAGCCCTCCACGGCTTTTCGGACATTTTGCACCCGGTCGTCGGCGAACAACCACTAAAAAAAGTGATGATTTTATTAGCTCCGAAATTCACAAACTGCTCAAAGATGGTAGCACTGCACCATCGCGATCACCCCGGACAGCCCAAGTGCTGGTTGCCACCAACGCACGTCAGAAAATGCTTACGGTTATTGAAAATAGTCAAACGACAAACTATTTCTCCTATCTTGACACTTATGTATTAGCCCGAACGGTCGAAAAGATTTCCCACTATTTTTCTTTCAACACGCTTGATCCTGAAGGTTCCTGTCATAAGTTCGCTATCAAAGGTAGCAAAAAACACGCTTTCGAAGCTTGTGACAATCTTTATCATTTTTTCATATTCATATCACTTTTGTTTGGACGGTCTTCTTGTCTTCTCCAAAGAGGAGTTTCGCTTCTATTAGAGTCCATCACCGGTGCATGCCTTTGGCTGTGCCGGAGTATCGTATTTCCTTCGGAGTCACAGAAGGAAGCAAATTGTTCCCAGACCACTGACGAATTCATACGACATGGAAATCTCCCATAAACGCTTGACTACGTCTATGGCACGAACCTTTCTTAGAAGAGTATGAATCGGCGAAAGTTTCGAAACCGTTAAACCGTACCTATTCACTATAGATCTATGTGGATATATCCACCTATAGGTACGGTTTAACGGTCATAAATGCACTGCATGCCAACATTCATTTTCTGGTTTACGAAGTCGCCATTAACACGGTGAAGTCTGATCCTGAAGGAATTCAGGCTCTAATGGAACTTCTGCTTGTGTGTGATCTGAAAGCTCAACAAAGAGTTTCCGGGATGTTCACTTACCACTCGCAGTGGATATCTCACTTTTTCGATAGAATACACCCACTTTTGCACAATCGAACATTCGCTGTTTCTGCAGTATACAAAAACTTGAAAACCGAGCTGATTCGGATGGTTATTATTATAATAATGACCAGTAATAAACAGTATACTATCAGGTAGCGCTACTTCTGGGATAGTCAGAGAAATCGGATTGGAAGTTTGTTTTCCAGAAGGCTATTCTATTCTGGGCGCCACTAATCATCAGCTATAAAACAGGCGTCTGCTAATGTACAGACCATCAGTAAATGGCATCCTATCATCGGCCGAAGCCAACCTTATTACTGATGAGCGTCCTGCGGCCTTCATGCATGACAGAGTTAGGCGGAATTCCGCAACCGATACCCAGTAAACACGCCACCGGTGGTATATCGCTTTACCACTCATGGTTAGGCACTGCGGCGGCCAAGAACCCTATTCCGTACGCGATTGGCCAAAAGAACGGGCCGCTGTCCGGTCCAGCATAAGGGCGAGCTCTGATTGTTCACGGATTTACAGGGATTGATACACAGGTTCGAGGCTTTCGCCCAAGTTTCCGCCACTCGGTATTCGCACAATGGAATTGATTTCTCGAAAGCAACGACATTTTCAGGGTTGCCAATACATAGTGTAGAATGTCTATGTATTATGAATTACTATGGGGATTATCTACATGGGTGATTTGTTTAAGTGAGCGAATCTTCAAGGTCATCAAACACCACCGATTGTAAATAGGTTGCCTTATCACGGACTCGCGGATTGATACACAGGATCGAGGCTTTCGCCCAAGTTTCCCCGGTTGGCTTTGTTCTCTTCGTTCAGCGGCTGCCGTTCACCTGAAAGGCACAAGCGAAAAAGGGATGTAGCACTACCCTTTAAGTTATCAGCGTTGGGCAGTAAAATTGCCAGCGCGAGGATTCGCATAAAAAGCATCTAACAGTGCATTGAACTGGGTACTAGGTGGAGCGTGGACAAACGTCCTGTGCTGACGACTTGGTTGGCACATTCAAGAAGCGGTATGGTGTAGGCACCATAGAGTATTTGGAAGTCCATGCGAGTACTGCGGGAGAAGGTGCGCCGAATCATCCGTAGAACGGCGAGTACCCTTTGGGCCGATTTCTCATGGCGCAGTGAGGAGGACATGTTTGAAGAGAGCCAGATACCAAAATCCTTTTTGGCATCTATCTTCGTGATGCCTTCTGGTCCGTTCTCACCGTGCAGAGACGTTTGCTGAGTCTCCTCCGAATGACATATGGACGCACTTTTTGTCATTCAGAGGAAGGTGCCAGTCCAACGAACACTAATTTGCAGTGTCTACATCCATTCGGAGGGCACTGGCATTGGAACTCCAGGATTTCAAGTCGTCCGCAAAAAGTAGACATGGACCTGAAAGAATATCTGGAAGGTCGTTGACGTACAGCAGAATCAGCAGTGGTCCCAGAACAGAGCCCTGAGAAACTCCAATGAAGCCCGGTGCTGGAGAAGAATAGGTCGAGCCTACTTTCACTCGGAATGTTCTGTCCGATAGGAACGGCTTAATCCAGCATAGAATTTCCCCTTGAATTCCGTAAGACTCGAGTTTGTGAAGCAGCGGGACGTGTGGGATTCGATCGAATGCTTTTGGGAATTCGAAAAACATGGCATCCGATGAGTCCCTCGTCCTTATCTTGAGTTAAGCTGTCGATAAATTCGAGCATGTTCATCACGCAAGAACGGTTTGTGAGGAATCCGTGTTAAACTGGGGATGTCAAGTCGTTGATAGTAAGGTGATCTAAGATAGTCCACTTCAGAATGCGTTCCATCACCTTGCACGGTACGCTAGTGAGGCTAATAGGCCCGTAGCTGCCGGGCAATAGTCCGTCACCAGTTTTGTAGATTGGCGTGACAATCGCTTCCTTCCGAGCAGAGGGAAGGTTACCTTCGTCGAGTGACTGACGAAACATCAGGTAGAAATGCTTTGCCAGTGTGAACCACGATTCCTTCAGGATCCTTGGATGGACCTCGTCTGGCCCCAACGCACAAAAAGGGTCTGTCTTGTGCAAGAGTTGATGAATGTCCTCCTTCGCGAAGACCAAGTTGTTTAGAGACTGTTCCTAGTTACGCTTTGGAAGTATTGGGTGTGACGAGGTCGCTTGGAGAGAATACAAGCCTGCGTAGTGTTCTCTGTAGACTTCAGATTTCACTATTGGGTCACTCGTGGGTTGCCCATTTCTGTCCCTTAAGGAGAACGCGGTTGGCTTATTTATGTGGCGGTGCCCCGCGTACTTAAACAGCACATTTCCATTTTTCAGGGCGAGTTCTAGTATAGTGGCTTGTTTTCGTATATTCCATTTGCGGACTTCCGAATTACAGCGGTTCAGCATTTTACGAAACGCCAGCTCATCTTCTGTCTCCTGTAGTCAACTTTTTGAAAAGTAGCTGAGATCTCTTTTTTCAGTCTGGACCCAACAGCCAGTCATGATCCAGTGTCTGCAACATGCCGGTTTCCAATGACCCATCCAGAAGGCGTCATAATTTCTAGAGTGTTGTCGCCGCACACACTTTATATGCGAGGTGTTATTCACGTGTTTTTGACCTGGTTGGGCGCGTTAATAAAGGATGTGCACCTATGGTGATTGTTTTGACGGGAGCACTATTTTTGAACTAAGCTGAGAAAATACCGTTAATACGGTTGGCGAACGGAAACATACGATGTCTATCGAATTTACTCATCTCAGAGTATTGTTGCAACGGGAACGAAGGCAGTTTGTAGGAGCACATCCGAAGTTCATCTAATCGGTCGCTCAGAGACTGCTTGTGCAGATAACAGCAGCCAGTGCTAGTGGGTCTTCTGTTTCTGCAGCCTGAATCAAGAAGTTCACATTCGACCCCTTTCTGGGCCTGCTTTTGACTCCTGGTTCAAGCGAAATGAAGACATGTTGAAAACTGATTTTTCCAATTTCGATAACGGACGAAAAGTCACGTTTTTGCTGCGAAAACTCGGCACATTGAAGCGCGAAACGAAAACAAACTTCATTCTCCCCAAGCTGCCCGAAGACCTCAAATTTGATGAAAAACGATCAAAATGCTGTCACAGATATTCGGCGATCAGACATCACTCTTTAATATCCGTTATCAATGCCCTGAGTTAATCAATAAAGATGAAAACGATTCCATCACGTTTGCTGGTGTTATCAATCAGGAATATGAGCGTTTCAAGCTCAGCTGAATGACGGAGAATTAATTCAAGTGCGCATTTTTGCACACGGTTTTCAGTCGTCCCAAGGTGCAAACATCGTAACCCGGCTGCTTCAAAGGATTGAGCAGGATGCTGAAATGACGTTGCAGAACCTCACCACCGAATATCAACATCACATCAAACTGAGGCGCGACACGGCTGTGATCAGTTAGTTACCTGCTACTTCAAGCAGTTGCGTCCACTAGTTCGTTTCAAGCGTTCGGAAGAAGTCCGAAAACAAGACCGGTCTAAAACAGAACAAGCCTCCCACAAGTTGCTGGCATTGCAGTACGCTGCACGTCACTCGTTATTACCAGTTTAGGCACCATTTACGTGCCATGTGTAATCGTCGTGGCCCTAAAGAAGCTTTGTGTTGATCTCATTTGCCGAGGCCTCCAAAACTCCACCGTGCAGCTCAAAAGTCACGGTCATGGTCGGTGATGGCGACACTTAAAATTAATTTTGCTTGCCAAAAGAACTTTGTGAGGGTGAGTATCAACTTAAATGCGGTTCATTTGCAGCTTGACACGGGCTCCCCTGTTACGCTGCTTAGTAAACGAACGTTGATAGGAATTGGTAAACCTCTGGTGAAACCCACCTCGCATGGTGCCGAAAGGTTTGGAAGGCAGTTGCTAAGCTCAGCGAACCGATCAAAAGCCACCTGATCAACAACTAATAAACTCACCCGAGCCACCAATATTTCAACACAATACCAACAACTTCGGTCGTTCCAAGCTCAAAGCGGCCCGTCGATGGGAGCATTTCGTCTGCCGACAAGCCTCCACATGACAACAACTCTGCCTCCCTCATGGGTGCCCGCGAAAACGCGTCCTCCCACGTGGCGTAACCTATCGACCACCAATAAACCATTCACAAGATGGATAACAGCTAGACAGAATAGTCAACGGATGGTCAGACTAAAGATTACAGGTGCTTGCAACCGCGTTATAAATTACGAGAGAATAGCCAGTGAACATACGGAGGCCTGCTTGAGGACAATAAGACCAGATCTCATGGAGGAATTCAGCATGGCAATAGGATGAATAGTTACATCCGCTGCTAAAAACAAGAAGGCTCATTTGAATGGCAAATTCTCAAGGCTGATTATTAACCAGGAGTACAAAAGAATCACAACGAAGCCTGGATAAGGAATCTACCCAAAGGGCAACTGATGGAAACTGAAGAAAACTTTCTCATCAAAGGGCTTAATTTCAACTTCAGAGACGCGACAAACGTGGAGTATTTGACCAGCCTAGAAGCGGCGATGAAATCTATCGGATTCGACGAAAACGCCCGGCGACAACTTCATCAACCTATCGTTGCAGCAGTTACACTCAACAAGCCACTCAACGTGTTTTCCGGAAAAGAAAATGAAGCAATGAACATGTTGAAGAAGGATGAAAACATCGTGATTCTACCGGCAGACAAGGGACATCTAACGATGATCGTGGACAAACCAGACTACGTCAATAAATCAAAGACACTGCACACAACCACGTACAGCCGCTTATAACGTGACCAAATCAACCAACCAGCAAACAAACCAGACTTAAAGCAATTTCAAGATCTCCACAAGATTACAAAAGAGGAATATTGGAGAATGAAAGCTCGTGATTCGGCCACTTACCGCTTCTACGGACTCCCAAAGGTACACAAACAAACAATGCCCCCCCAACCGATTGTATCACTCCCTGGAAGAGCAACCTACAACTTTTCGAAGGAAGGAAAAGGTTAAAACATCTCATCGGTGGGTCTCAACACTCAATCAGCAGTGCGGGACAATTTTTGGAGAAACGGAAGAACGCAAACATCGATTAGGACGAAACAATGGTCCCATTCGATGTGAGCTCACTATTCACGTCTGTAGACATTGATTCTGCCAAGACTACTGTGGCCGAATTATTGGACAACCGCGGCAAGCCGCGAACTTTAACGAGTAAGCCAGCTGTTAAACAACGTTTTCGAAGGCATCAAGTTCACAATCGAAGAAAACAACAGAAAAAAATGGCATTTCTGGTCGTCCTCATCACTAGATTACCGAACAGACAGCCACAAACTGAGGTTTACAGAAAGGCGCCGCAAACGAACTAATTCATTTGTTACCACAGCAACCATCCAGTTTGTCAAAAACGTAGCTGCATTCGGACATTTTCAAGCGGATTGAGACACACTGCAGCACAACAGAATTCAAGATTAAAGAAGAAAAACGCCCATACAGATTGTTCCAGATAAATGGATGCCCGAGGAATTTCATCTGGATATCACTCAGAAAGCCAAATACGATGGATGCTACAGTACAGAATAGAAGCAAACGAGTCACACTCCCGTACATCAAGAACACCGATGAAATGACGGCAAGGCTCTCACGAAAGCACAATACAACGGTCACTTACAAGCCCGCGTACACTTTGCGGGTGACACTATCAAGATTAAAAGGAAAATTAGATCCAATGACGAAGAACCATGCCATATACAGGATCTACTGCAAGGACTGCGACAAACGGTATATAGACAAACGGGAAGCAGGCTCTCAACAGAAATACATGAACGCAAGCTCGCCACTGATAGACACGATCAATTTCCCTCTCATCAGGAAGGACACGAATTTGACTGGAGCGGCGTTCGCATACTAGCTCAAGCGAGAACGAAGAAAGAACGTGAATTTGTCGAAGCGTGGAACCCTAATGAAGAAGCTACCACGAAATATATCGAAACCAACCACTAAGAGCAAGCGAACGCCGGAACCACAGAGCTCTGAGCTGCAAAATCAACCAGACGAGGAACTCATAAGAGAAGCAGGAAAGTCCCATTTAAACGGACACATAAAGTTGATTGGAGGAGGCGCACAACCAACAAACGAAAGCAACAAGTTAACTGGTGGACGCAGTGACACTAGCCGTTGCCATGGAGAAAATAGGGTGGTGTAAGAACCAATCAAGCTGGAGAAGGTTAGACCCCTACGCAATGCTAATCAACGCCGGGGCAGAAACTACTAAAAATAGAATGCGTTGGAATAACCAACCAACTCAGAGGAGCGCAGACCACAACGAAACAAAGATAACTAACGGACCAATAGATTCGTGAAAATCTCTGCCATCCAAGTAGCCAATTACGTTAGAAGATAATGGATGGTCTTCAAACGCTATAGCAACGCACGCAGCCAAGGAAGAAGTACCCACCCAACTGCGCACTGATGATGTCTCCTCGTATGGTGACGAAACGCTTGCGGGCCAGTTGCCAAGCTCGGCGAACTGATCAACAGCCACCTGCTCAACAACCAATAAACTCACTTGGGCTACCAATATTTCAACACGTTACCAACATACTGAATATCGGACCCGTTATGCTCCTGGCGGTAATCTGAAATTGACTGGCGAGGGTGACTGCCCCATAAACTTCAGTGGCGCGATTGCACAAGTCACGTGCTACCTGACGTCATGCCTTAAACTGGATTCCACGGGGATGGATTGGATTGATAAGCTGAATCTACAACCTCGCGCACTCAGCACCAGGAGGTGTCCCTGAAAAAACTCACTTTCTGAAGCTTTTACTTGAGGACATTCTACCACACCATGGACCTATATTAGCAGACGGGCGCGTTCACTGCACAAAGGCAACAGCCAGACTATAGCTCTTCCCCAATGCAAAGTCACTTTTTAGGCCAAAATGTCCATCACCATATGAAGCCCACCGTTATCCAGGAACAGAAGTGAATACAGAAGGCTGGGGTTCTTCAACCGATCAGCTATTCTGCCTGGGCCAAACCGATTGTATTAGTGGAGAAGGCTAACGGGACCATCCGGTTGTGTGCAGACTTTTCCACAGGTCTCAGTACTGCACCGAATACCTATCCTCCACCACCACTTCATTTAAAAGACTTGCGCGCGAAACTGAATAAAGGGGAATGTTCCAGAAAGATTGGCCGAAGCTTAACTCCTGATGGGATTTGAGGAAGAACCCATAGAATTTTTGACCATCAATATTCACCGCCGTCTGTTCCAGTATACCCGACTTCCGTTCGGTGTCAAGACGGCACCAGCATATTTCAACAGCTCGTGGATACGATCCTGAAAGATGCGCAGGGCGTTGCCGTCTTTTTGGACGATCGGATGTATACTCAGCTTTGTGAAGTTGCTGGGAGACGGCCCCGTGCATCCCTGAACTTAAAGCTGGTTCCATCTCAAGTTGCTCAATGGAAACATATTATTCTTCTGTAAGCTCAACGCAAGATAATCTCTTAATTAACAGCCAAGGTGCAGGATTTTTGGCCCAGTGGAACACAATATCAGAAATGAACACAACGATTACTCCATCCAAGGGGAGCTTTGGTTATTATTCGACAGACGAAGTGTCTCCCATTGCTACCAACCAGATCCAGCATGCATGTTAGTTTGCTTGCACGGTAGTGTGGGTCCCGGTGACCTACTGAGCCAAAGCGCCCCAGTGCACAAACTGCGCCAACAACGATTGGGGACCAAACATTTCCGGTTTCCATATAGGAGGCCTTAGAGACAATAAAGTCAAACGCTAATAGAGGGTGAGTAGAGCATCGGCTGCCAAAGAGATGTCAAAGCAGTCGCACGGGGAACCGTTTGCATTCCGGTGGGCAGAGGTAACTAACTCCGAGAAGAAAGACGCTGTTTCTGCATAGTGAGGCGCATAATCTTCGATATCTCCAAGGTATCACGCATGAACACGTATGGCACGTTTGTGGATCTTCTGGAATTCTTAGGAACTCTCAGTCTCATGCCGTCATTGATATGTGCTCAGTTTTTCCGGGACAAGGGGCCCCGGGGCAGTTTCACTTGTGCTTCAAGCTGCCAGTTGGGCCCTCTTGTGATGGCCGCCAAACGCACGTTGTCCATCATTTTCATTAACAAGCCCATGTATATCCTTTTATCAACCTCGATATGCATCGACTTTGCCGGTGTCTCAACGGTACCGCAACCCCGCACAATACCAACGGAAGCCTGCTAGCACTGACCTTGAACACACCGCTTCTCATTTAACCACTACAAAACTGCACATGTTTTCTAACAAACGATAGGACTGCCCGCACGTCATGGTTATAACCAGTATCTCAAAACATACACCCCGTTAGCAACCTCAAAGTCTATGAGGTCGAAATCGCACCTCAGAGTTTCCATCGCCAATGCGTCTTCCATCCTTGAAACATTTGAAGATCGTGAATGTTCTCCAATATAAATTATAATCCATCACCAAAATAAAGTTGCTGCCCCGTATCTTCTCTTTATCTGCAATCTTAATAGTAATATTTATTCCCAACTTGTGGGTGGCATGCGGTCGGGCATGATCATCAGGTTACAGTCAGAATAAAGGCATGACTGGCGGGGATTGTGGGTACAGGGGTTTTTGGGAAAAGTGACAGCGTCACAGGTGGTAGGCATTATTCGGTGTAGGCGTGGTCACCACCAAACCGGCACGGGCAGGGAAGCACAGTTACTATGCGTTTTTTGGAGAGAATATCGAACAAGATCGGATTGTTGGGATTTGAAGGTGGTGCGCAAAAACCAAAGCGAGGGAGAGCAAAACAAGAGGCTTCCTGCTTGACACATGACAAGTAAAGTGTAAACGGTGGAAACCGTGGACCAGAGCAACGGATCCGATGAAGCAGCAGAGTTGGCGTCATCCAGCCGGTCAAGTTGAACTAAAACCTAAAACCACCGCTGAAGCCTCGTGGCCTTGGACTTTTGGGCTCATGGCCATGGTCATAAAAAGCGTAAGTGTGGATGATGAAGTGGAGGGAGTAGCAAAGCGAATAAATGGTAACAGGAGTCTCAGAAATATGGTGTACAGTGAAACTGTGGAGACTCACTGATGTAGCTGTTGTGGAGATGGGCACAATAGTTCCTTGGAAGAGTGAGATGGTGGCAGCACACGAGCCATAAAGCGAACTGTATAGAAAGTTATTGAATTTTGCTGGAGGCACAGACACACAGAAATGGTTAAATTTGAACGAAAGGTTCCGCAGATTGGGATGAACTTGGCATGGAGGCAGCTGGGGCCAGGTTGGGGCTTGTTCGTATATGCAGCTAATGGAACGGGTGGGCGAGAGGGTACGGTTGATAGTAGGAAGGGAATAGTTGCGAGTGTGCTATCAAACTGGGTATGGCAGCGCCGTGCCATCATTGGCCTGAAATACTTCGGTTTCTGGACAGCTTCGTAACGGACGTCGCATTTAAGGTCATTGGGCTGGGATGTGCGAGTCTTTGAGCAGCGGGATTCTTTTCAGGCTGGCCAAAGAAACAAAGGTAGAACGAAGCCGATATAAGATCGCTGGGTTTTTGGTTCGTTTGGGGATCCTGTGGATGTAGATCATAGGCCAGGTGGAGTGGATACCAGCCAACCAGGTCGTCCATACCTGATATTACCGAAGTTCAAAGCATGCACTAATATACACGGCGGAGAACCGTATAGGTTCACAACCTTTGCCCGAATATGTCGAACGCCACGTACGTAACGGTGCTGCCCTGAAACCAAAGTTTGTTAGTGTTGCTCAAGTTTAAGCATTTTAGTAGTCTGCTGCACTGCAAGCTTGTTCCGTTCACAAATTCAACAATTTTCTCCGAGGTTCACCTATTTCAGAGCACTGGGGGCCTTGCACTCGTTTAAAGAGCTTAAACCAATGGCTCCTCTGATATTATAAAACAGGTGAGCTTATTGATCCACAGCGGGGGATGCAGACGGCTATTTCTACTTACAATTAATATCCTAAATTCATCATCCTAAACAAGCTTTCCATCGCTCCATAAACTAATTCAACCGCTAATCCTCAGTTCAGGTCGGCCAATCGTTTGTTGCCGCACTGCTTGAGTCCGGCGAAATTCTGCATTTTATTGTCCTATTTTCCACATTTTACAAATTAGTTACAACGTTACAGACATTTCGTCCACGTTTTCTTGGCAGCCAAGTTTTAGTTGTGACCAATAATCATGCTTTCATCGGTTTTACCTACTAGTTTAGAATAGGCTGATTAATAATAAGTTCAACAAAAAAGGCCAAAATCTTCAGGATCCTTATTATTAAGCAACGATTTTCTGGGTTAATATCGATGGAATGCAGGGTCTGAGAAATTCGGTTGAAGTGCCTACCTGACAGTCAGTAAACACATTGTGAGAAGGTTTTGGATTCATGGGTGCGGACTTCGATGCAAGAAAACGGATGACTTATTTCTGAGCTTAGAGCTAGAGCCTTTTGTTGAGAAGGAGGACTGCAAGAGAAAATGATCCTTATTCAGCGGATGTAGGTTTCTCCAGAACCGTAGAATGTGGGAGAAAATGCCTTTGCTAGAACGTATAATCTTCTGCATATATGCTCAAATCAAAAGTTATTTGCATTATGCTTTAGAGATCTGTTTGGACTGGCTAACCTTTATTATCTGGCATGCGCATTCTGGTTTTAAAAATGATTATCCACCGTCATGACTAAGCAAAGTGTTGAGGCAACTCCAGAGGTGACCTTTGCTAAAAAGTTGTTGTTGAAAGGTTTTTATTCTCCACGACCTTTGGAAAGGTAGGAAACGGTCATATGGAAGATAACTATAAAGGGTTTGTGAGCACAGCTGGCAAGAAATCAACAGCGTATTTTACGTTATGAGTAACGACCACTGGAGCCAAGCAAGAGCCAAGGAATCGCATGAATCTTGCAATTTGAGCGTATACCAAATGACGAAAATTTAGAATCTCGTTCATAACTGTAATGCAACAAAGATTTGCACTACCGGACGTATGCAAATTAATGGCTAAACGAGGAAGAATTATGCATGTTTAGCGCTATGTTCAAATTTGAAACGCCCCTGTCCGAAATATAGTCGTCTGTAGCTAACGAATTCGGTAAGGTTGTAACATGTCCCACGTTTTGGTTTGTCTGGGCAATACCGCACAGTAGATTTTAGTATCTTGCGAAGTACGGATTTTGCCACGAATTGAACGTGCTTTGCCGCACAGACATACGATCAACCTCTTACCCCACGGCCCACCTATTGTGAAGCACTCATGAGTACATCCTGTGTGCATATCCACGAGTAATCTGGGATGGCTCGTCTTGGCGATGTAACAAACCGCTGTCCTGAAACGCCCACTGTAGCTTGAATACGTGTGTGTGCCAGTCTGAAGGCCTTGAGCACTTCATACGAAAGACCCTCCGGATAGCTGAGGAGCTCATGTAAGAATGTGAAGTGCACACATCACACTAGGAGGATTAAAAGGAAATCTTGAGAACAGCGAATACGTTTCGAACGCGGTCTGTGAAACTGCCAAATATGTAACTTCGGTTGTTTTGAGGCGACTAGGTATAAGCAGTTTTCCAGAGGAATTTTGACATACAAACTTACAGCATGTACAATTTATGTCAGCGTCTGGATCTGCAAATGTTTTGAAATCCTCGGATTAGAAGTTATACCCTGAAGCTATTGTGCTTTATCTGCCAAATCCAAAATAAGCAGACGCTGGTGAGTGCTTCTAACATTATGATCACTCGAATGAGTACTTATCTTCCGAAGGTACAAGGTCACATGCTTCCGCATCCTTCCATTCAGGCAAAAATAAATCAGGTACAGATCTGTATACATAAGCAAGCCACCTTCTGATTTTGTGGGAGGGAATTTGGTGTAAGCCACAACCGGTTCCACACATTATTTTGCACACAAAAATGACCAGATGCAACAGAATAGAAAACGGATCTCGCGGTTACCATATTCTCTACCTGGATATACTGCACAAAGGCACCTCATATTTTGGTTGACATGATGCTCGAGATACGGCGGTACATTTTCATTAAGAAAACTGCTTAAAGCGCTGCTAAAAAAGAGTCGATAGACCATCAATGGTTTCTCCCACTTTGAGGCTCATCAGGTGGGCATCCTTGAGTTTCCCTCAACCCTATATTCTAAATAAAGCCAAATTGCGCAAAATTTGCCAGCTAAGATTATTCGTTGAATTTCCTACAGTATGGTTTCAAATAGAACATAAGATTAACGGAACTCCGGGGTTGTGCCTACTTGGTGAGCCCTATGGTTGGCGAAACCGGTAGTGGGCTTTCGAAGGGTTTTCGGCATCCTTAAGAGTGGTTTCCCTCACAAAACTACCTGTGTATTATGCTTATAGAATTGCTGCTCTACAGTGCTGTCCAGTATCTTTTCTGTCCATGACACGTATATATCGTAAACTCATAAATTGATTGCCGCATAAAAAATAAGTTGTGAGGTATACTAGGGGCACATTTGAGCTCCTTTCGGGATTTCGGTAATAAGCCAGCCTCTGTAGTCATCCAAGCACAAAGCTAGGGGGGTTGGAAGATTGCCGGACCTTATTAGGTGTCCTCGTAAGTTTGAAATGCATTAAGTTTACTCCGAGAATGTGAGTTGTTTTAGTCTAAACGTAGGTGCTTTTTTGATCCAGAAACCTGTGCTTAGACTTCACATTGTAATCGCAACTACAAACAAACTTTTTCACCTGGCCCCAACCACCTCGTTCTAAACCGCTGAACCCATCGTTCGGATTTAACCAACCTAGTTTTCTGCCGCAATTTCGGTTTGCCTCTTCCACAAGTTCACTTTCATTTACGGGGTTCATTTGGCCTTATGCATGGGCACTATCTCCCCATCAAAACTATCCTTTACAGCTGACCTCCATACAACAGTGACACCAGTGAGTCTACTAAGTTTCAGTTTAAACCATAGTTTTGAGAGAAAACTTGCCATTTGTTTCCAGATTGAATTTTTCAATCTCGATCTCCATTTTTAATTTTCGTGACGCTAGTCATTTATTCGACCGCCCAAGGTCATTCATGGCCAGCAGCGGTTTTCAGTTTTAGTTCAGGTCAGCAGACTTCATATTTAAACTAGTCGTACCTTGCCCGTTGTACTCTTTTTTCGGTTCCCAAAACTGCGGTGAAATTTTCCGTAATAAGCATGCCTCGTCGCTTGCAACTTCCTCCCCGTTGTGTTGTTGCCTGCCGCGTTCAGGTTGTAACGACCCGGTCATCCCTCAATCGGCATGCTCCCTACGAGTCGGGAAATAAACCTATCATTATTATTATTATTGCCCACTGTTTATGACACTGTCCGTTTTCCGCGCAATCCCCTGTACCCCAAAACTCCGCAAGCCATGCTTTTGTTCTGACTGTAACATTGTGATCATGCCTGACGGCATGCTTCATACCAGTTGGGAATAAAGATTATTATTATTATTCTTACTATTATCAATGTTATAAGTATAAATCGATGAATTTTGTGCGAACACAGCTGGTTAAGTGCTTATCTGACGGAGCGGTCTGGTTTCAAATGATTATTTCCTCATCACGTGCAAGGCAGGATGCTTTAGTCTCACTTTTCCAGGTTATGTTCTTGCTCACCATCTTTAAATTGTAACGGTCCGGTCTTGCTTCAGCTTGGTGTGTTCCAAAAAAGGTAGGAAATCACAAATAGCTGTGTTCCTCTGCCCTTAATGCCCACCACATTTAGATCTTGCCGGTTCAGGAACGACTGCATTTGCGTCGGATAGTACCCACTATTTGTGTTTTCGTGCAATCCTGATACCAACGAATCCCATCAGTCATGCATTCATTCTGAGTGTACCATTATAAGTATGCCTGCCACCAGCTGGGAATAAACACTACTATCATTTTTAGAAGCTCATCATCACTGATATTACTCAAGGCACATCAGACTTGGCCGTGTTTCTGGTGGCTGCATGTTATCGCACGCAGTTACTGTCGCTCGTATCCCTCTTTATTTGTACCAAAACCTGTGCCTGATAGGTTTTTCTCGGATTTATGTCGCGAATATGCAAGCATGATTTCTTGACATCCCTATGTGCCTTAACCCCTTTGCAAGATGTGGACTGCCACAGGAGTCCTTACAAAGCATGCATTCTTAATCATGATACCGTACTCCCGCCGCATTAGTGTGATCCAGGAATGTATACTCTGGCAGAAGGCAACTGCTTTTAGTGTTACCCACCAGTGTCCGTTTATCTACTGGGATAGATCTACGACACGGCTGAACTTTCTGATCGAGAGAAACATTAGCATTCTCGTATTGTGGTGTCGCAACAAAGCTTATGTCTATAATGAAATAGTCCATCTTGGTGAATGAAACGTGCTTCTGGCCGATCCACCCGGACACTTCCGTTACAAAGATAATGGAATTTTTGAGTAATTGGGAAGCTATTTGCACGTCCAGTGAAAGGTTTTCAAAAATGTAAACTGCCTGGTCTTAGCAATCAAACTCTGTCTTGAATCACTATGTCTTTTGGACTCACAAGCCCACAAATAATCCTGGCGACGTTTTGTATTCCTTATTTAATTTGCTAAGTTTTTCTGCATTGCACTGATTTATTAGTCACCAACCCTTTACGCTCACTAAGGCTCAGTTTTGCTCATTTTAAGTCCTGCGATTTGATGATATTGCACGGTTTCCGGCCAGACTTGTCAAATTTGATTGTGTGCTTTTAGTAATACGGTGATCATTGCTGTACACAAACGCCTTACTTTGTCTGCCTTACTACACAGAAATTGCGCAGGAGCCATATACTGACTAGGTAACATGTTTTTTCACCAAAGTTTCTTTCCTTTGCGTTCCTCGCCTTTGTTCTACTATGAACACTTGTTCAATTAATTCAACTTCCTCTTCAACTTGCGCTGTTCATCACGGACACTCTATAAAAGGCTAATCGGTTTCTGTCATTGCTTTTTAAGCAAAATCTGACCGGATAGAAGGCCAACATGGATTGCTGAGAGAAAAAACTGTTTAGCGGAGAAAGCAACCACCTGAATAAAACATAATTGGGCTCTCTTCCAATAAGAACCATTATGAAATTTGGAGGGCCGTCAAGCAGCTGTGTGTTAGCAGCTCAAAGCATTGTTTTCTTGACATTCGCATAAACAAATTCAAACCGCACATTCTAAGGCATGGCAAATTGATCTGCCATTTCCTATTTCCTCAAAAGGGCTAAAAAACTTTGCTGACAATAAAATTAGTGCTATGTATACGCAGCTGCCGCACTCAAGGCCCAATAAATGGGCAGCTACGACCCCCGTGATTGCCTGTTTTGCTCGAACCAGTGCGCTCCCTCCAAAAGTACTGCGCTCTTGTAAATGCTACTCGCTTTTGGATAATGACATGAGCAACTCCGGTAAATAGAAAAATGCAGCAAAAATCTAAGTTAAAGCTCGCGCATCCGTGATCAAAATTATTTGAGTGTTTTCTAACTAGTAAATGGCTACGTTGGGCTGATGCCCGTTGAAGGTCGCGTTTGACAGTGGAAATTACTCTTTGAGTAAACAGTATAATTTGGGGGCTTGCACATTTTGGTGTGGCAATAAACTGGTTTGTACAGTTTTTTGAACAACATTAGAGCTTCTGGGAGTGGTTACTCTTTGTCGAAGTTAAAGTCTCTTTTGGTTGACTTAAATCTATTTCGAGTTTGACGGCACTTGTTTGGAAAGACATCTAGTTGCTCGTTGGATTGGTCACCCTGCAACCAAATTGGGCATTATTCAGTGATTGTTCCGTTTGTTTTCCTTTAAAAATCTCTGTTAATTAGGCTGTCAGGTATAGATTTGGGTAGCTGGTACGTTTCTTGAATGGCAACTTGTTTGAATCACCTCGGAGTTACTGGCTAATCACACCAAGTGTATTTGTTCCACAGATTCCTGTTCGTATTTTAAAGATCTTTCAATAAAAGTGCCAATCTGTCCGCTCTAATTAACTATTTTTATTCCTAATTCTTCCCACAATCTCAGCAGATTAAACCTTATAATCACTGTAGAGATGTTTCTGGTTTCTTTGTTGGCTGTCCGCTTAGTGTAAATTCCCTTTTACGAGATCCAGACAGCTATCTACATCGGCGTGTTTTGTTAGCGTTTGCTTGGTAGCATTTGAAATTATCTTCAACTTCATGTGAGTTAAGAACACTTTATTTCTGATCCACCGCCTAAATTTAGTGCACATCTGCGCATCCTGGCGTCTTGTTTATCCAGGTTCTGTCGTTTTCAAATAAAGTCAAGTATTGCAACTGTGTCGCTGGAAGCTGGCATTCACCTCACAAAACGTCACTAATAAGCAACTCTTCTTCTAATAAAACGGTTGAGCAGCACTTGTGCAATTCTTTTGAAAACGATCGGGGTTTGGTGTAAAGCGGATACTGAGGAAGATCTTAGACGAATAGTTCCCCATCTATTTCTCCTTTACATTACACTTTGCAAAGTTATCCGACGAATTTGCTGACGTTAGCAGTGAAAAATGTTAAAAGAAAAGTGATGATTTCGCAGAACACTCCATTTCTTACCGTGTTCAGGTAGTGTCAGGATGGTTGGTTCGCCGTAAATAACCCCAGGATGCCAAAAATTAACTAAGACCCTTTAACTCTACCATAATTGTGGTTGGAAAATCGTCAAGTATAAAGGCCAGAAACGTCGTCTACCGATTTGACAATAAATCAGTCAACTGGCTCACAAACGGCCAAAAAATAAGAGCCTTCCAGCAAGTGGTGAGTGTTTGGGTATATCATAAGAGCAACGTCAACAAATTCCAAGACCGAGTGAAAAGCCCAGATTCATGGTCCAATACTTGACTCACATACCTCAGTGCTCTTCGTGACTCTTGCTTCCACTTGTTTGCTAGTAACTGCTGAAGTATTGAAGAAAATTCTGCTGCAACAGAAAAGTCAGTTTGAACCAGCACAGTTGAGATTGCTGGAAAGGTTGACATGGAAACTGAAAATTATGCCGTCAAATTGAGCTACAGATGCAAATCCCGTCGACTAGATTGCCAGCAGCCAGCGCTTAATGCTGGGTTAATATTCACTTCGTGCTCCAAACTTAACGATGATAATTTAGAAGTCGGACTAAGCCACAAAGGGAATGCTTTGCAAGCGTGGCCATTCTTAAAAATTTGCCGCAACGGAAAACACGGTAGTCCAACTTTGTTAATCATAGCAGGTTTATTTACCAACTTATAGTCGCTCACCAGAAGTAGACCCAAATTATTTCAGGCGAAACTAAGGGGTTTTCAAAGTCGGGGGGGGGCAAAACCAAGGGTGCATGCTGATCACGTGATAAGTAATTGTAATTTGTGGAAAAAGCAACTAGAAAAACGAGGCCGTAGGTACAACTATTTCAGTGATGAAACTGGTTGATTTGAACTTAAAGTGCAAACCGTAGCTGGCTGAGATTGGACAATTGCGGTAGTAGCCAGGGTCGCGAAAAGTGTAAGTGGGATAGAGGAACTTACAGTAGAGAAAAAATGCGAGTCACGTCTCGGAAGTATGGTGTACAGTAAAATTTAGTAGACTCACTGACATCGCTGTTGAAGGGGAGTTATGCGTAAAGGTTAGCTAGGAGTGAGGGGCAGTGCTGATTCGTAGGACCGAACGAGCACCGTAAGTAAAATCGTTGAATTCGTGGGCGGTGGAAATGACATTGCAGCGGAACACGAGGTTGTTGAATCCGGAGAAAGGTTGCAGCGGATCAGGGCAAATTTGCCCCAGAGGCGGTTTGGACCAGGTAAGCAGATTCTCCTGGTTTTGGGTAAAGGTCCGACAGGGCGGCAGGGAACAGTTGACAGTATGAGGAGAATAGTTGCTGTTGTGCCATAACACTGGAAGTGCCGTGTCATCACTGAACTAACATACTTCGGTTTCTGGACAGCCTCTTATTAGTCGTCAAGTTTGCGATGATCGGACAGGGTATGCGCATTGCTGTGGCAGTTGAATTTGGGTTAAAGGAGGAGACTGACACAAAGAGAGTCAGGCCGATGTAGAGTCACGGGTAATTTCGATTCAGTCAGAGGTCCATGAAGTTGTGGAACTGTGGCCAGCCAGAATGAAGGACGGCCATGCTGTGCGTTCGAAGGAGCTACCGCCAAAGGTATAGGCTTGGGAAGGGGGAGAACTTAGATCAGTTCAGTAGAGCCTGGTGAGTATTGAGACGTATCAGATAACAGGAATTTCATTAATGAAGTATCGAAGCGGGGAAGGCAGGAAGTCCTTAGATGAGCCGAAATGGCGGTAGGTTTGTGTTGATTGACCTGAAAACCAACGACTGACTGTGCTTGCCGATATAGGTTTGCCAAAACGCATTTTAGGATGCCTCCCGTGGTATCAAATATAGACAGAGCAAAGCCCCCACCACCATACTGGGAGTTCGGCTAACGGCATTTTGTGCGATTATAAAAATCATAAGTATTCACTACGCAGTCGAGGTGTACACAGGAAAAGCCGATGCTGTGCACGGGAACCTGACGATACAGAACATGTGTGGGTGTTAAATGAAGTGCTATTATTTATCAGGCTGATAAATCATCATCGTAAATACCGTTACGTTCATGATTAGCGAAAAAAAGCATACCGCGAGTCCCTTCAGCAACGGATGCAAAAGCACGGATTACTAGAACAAAACCACAGGAATATGTTCCAATCATTTAAAGTTGGTACTCCTGAAATTTGCGGAACAGTAATATTTACATATATGCTACTTGTAACATGGACATATTCGTCATCAACATTGCGGTTCTCGCGAACTTTCATCTCCGTAAAGTCAAATGAACACATCCAAAATCTGGCAACTCACGCATCAACGTGTATTGACCAACGATCATCTGAAGCGCGATCAAGACGGAGAAAATCAGGTGAAATTGTGATTCGTGTCCGTCGGCATGCTGCAACCTGGGAAAATAATTAGCACCTGTAATTGTGGAGGCAAACTATGGTAACTGTTATGAAAAATAGACGTATGTGCACTGAAAACGTGACCAAAATTATGCAGACCCCATGGTTACATAGAACTAGACGAACTTATTACAAGCTCGCTAGTTTACAAGTGCTTACTGCCGACCTTGTGTAACTTGCTTTCAAAGTGCGTAACTCCGTGTTTTGATAAAACATTTATTTTTCTGATAACGTACACGCTGCAACTGATTGAAAGACGGTGTGGTCCTTGTCTTCTACCGGCGGCTTGGTAGGAATATGTACTTTCATCAAGTTCATTGGAGGTAAAGCCAATTACTCCTCCAATATGTTCCAAATATTTCAGTTTTGGTGTTGATCACTTTGCCAGCAAGAAGTTAAAATCCTTCACTTGTGCCCGATAACCAATCTGCAACCAAGTGGTTAGGAATAAATTTCTTTTCCCACTCTAAGCACCCCCTCAACTAGTCGCCAATGAGTTC